>CAIGQV010018127.1:9999604-10020037 GCA_903798115.1 Danio jaintianensis | reverse complement strand
ATATATATATATATATATATATATATAATTTCACTATTCTAATTTACCAAGTGCTATTCTTTTTTTTTTCTTCTAATAATAATAATAAATATTATTATTATTACTAACAAAAAAATTATTTAGCAGTGAAATAGAATTTAAAGCTAAATTAATAATAATTGTAAGTATAGTCATTTTTTTCACAATTTTTTTGCCCTACAAAAGTACAAAGCATTTTTTCTGATTTACATTCACAATCACTTTAGTATAAAATATTTATTATTTATACATATTTATTCAGATTTTCTTTAATTGTGCAGCACAGCAATATGGCTACAGTACCCTATCGGTTATGGGCTGATATTAAAGTTAATAATATAAAAATCTATAAATTTAATAACACTGTTAGATGTAATGTTAAGAAAATCTTATTTCTCTTACTGTGTTTTATGATGTAGATATGCCTAAATTCATAAGTTAACTACCATTTAACATGTATTTATTATAGTATTTTATTTTTAATTGGTTTATAATTTCAATTTCTTTCCATTTTTGACCATAGAGTGAAAATAAATACTTACTTATTAGTACAAGCAAGAATATTTATATACAATCTGTAGTTTTAAAATGTATATATTAATAACTTTTATCAGAACATTTATAATTTATTCAGCTTATCCTACTTTTTAGCCCTTACTAAAATAAATCAGAGTGTGTTTGATTTTGACATCTGGTTATGTTTCCATTGCATGTCTCTTTTTTTGGTTTGAATGGAAAAATATTTGTTTTAAAAAAAAATTGCTTTGACCTGGTTTCTAACAGGTGGCTAAATGTTTTCTCTGCTCAGGCTTGTTTGAAGAATGGATGTTTGTGGAAGGTTATTGTAGATGCTGTATTTGTGTTCCAGGAAGATAAAGGAGATTTCACCTATGTGGAGCACATACGCGTCCCGCTGGCCCACGGCACACTACTACTGATGGAGGGTTGCACGCAGGCGGATTGGCAGGTACTTTACTTTCAGCTGCTATGAAGAAAATATCTGCAGTCATGATGGTTTTGTACAGAATTGAGTAGATTTTAATGAATGTTCATGCTTTTGCATTCTTTTGCAAAAGCGTTTCCAGTGAAAGCAAAGTGCCTCATGGAAAACACAATTTTCTTTAGAGAACTCAACAGTTTTGCAGAAAAATGCATATATATTACCCAAAATATACAATTGTAAACTCAAAATATTTGGTAAGAGAATGCAAATAGTTAGCAAGAGATTGTCAAGTTTCTCTGGGGAACAAAAGTTTGGTGAAAGAATGCAAAGTTTCTAAGTGTAACCCAAAAATTTTGTAAGAATGCAGAGCTTCCCAGATCAACGCAATTAATTTGTGCAAAAAATACATATTATAAGGGAAAAAACTCATTTACTTCACTGTAAAAATTACTGGGTTCTGCACAATCTATTTGTGTTGGGACAACATGAAGGAATTAAGTTAACTTATTCATTTATACAAATGTAAGTGGATTGAACATAAAACAATTAAGTTGTTTAAAAAAAAAAACTCAAGAATTGTGTTGTTTCAGCTTATTTTATAATATTTTGAGTTGGAGATCTCAAGAGTTTCTGAGGGGAACGCAAATATTTTACAAAAGAATTCAAAGTTTCTGAGGGAAACGCAAATATTTTGCAAAAGAATGCAATGTTTCTGAGGAGAGGCAACGTTTTTGAGGGAAATGCAAATATTTAGCAAAAGATGCAGAATTTGGTTAATGAGGGTAAATATGCAAATATTTTGAAAAAGAATTAAATGTTTTTTAGTGAAACTCAAATATTCTGAAAAGGAATTCAACGTTTCTGAGGGAAACAAATATTTAGCAAAATAATTAAATGTTTCTGAGGGATATTTTGGAAAAGAATGCAGAGTTTCATTTATGAGGGAAATGCAAATATTTTGCAAAACAATATGGAGTTCATCAGGGGAATACACACATTTTGTGACTATGCAAACACGGTGCAAGAAAATACATTGTTTCTATCGCAAAAGAATTGAATTGCTTTGGGAAACTCGAAAGATTTGCAAGACAACAGAAAAGCATTTAAAAATAAAATGTCTACAGGTTCCTTTTATTATTTTAGCAATCATTCTGTCTCTTCAGGTTAGACGTTGATAATGAGAAAGAATATTAAACATGCCACACATATTAAATATTGTTATTCTGTCTTTTGCGAGATGCCACTCTCTTGATCAGTAAATCAAATCATTCTGGAAGTCATTTTAGCTAATTCACAAGAACTGTGACTGAGTGTACCTTCACAGTTTAATATGACTTTAAGAACTGGCAGGAACATTTGTTTAGTCTAATAAGAGCAGTTAATAACTGTATTAAGAATCCTGATGACAAGACAGACGAATTGGATGACGAAGGATGAATTGGCCATATCAGATCAGATGGTCGGGGAGAGACTGTTTCTTTGTTTTGGCTACAGTACTTTCTGGAAAAGGGGTCACACATGGTTAGGATTATCTGGAACAGTCACACTGTTTGCCTTTGAGAGACTGTTAAGTACAGACACTGTTTTCTGCAGATTTGTAATAGTGTGAAGGGGGAACGTGAACTTGTTTCTTCACAGCAGACAGCGTTTCCAAGAAAGGCTTTGCAAACCATACAAACATTGAGGGAAATTCAAAAAAACATTTCAAAGCACAAACTCATTCTTTGTTGTTAAATTTAACATGGACTTTGTTTTTGTAGTTTCTTTTGTAACTGTTGTTACATTTGTGTACATTTTAATTGTTTAAATTGTGTTTTTAGAATTTCATAGAAAATAATATCTCTTATTGGGTTATTCTAAAACAAATTCTGAATATTTGTAGTTTCATTTTACAGTTTATTAATTTTTTTGCCATTTTATTTTTGTACTATCATTGTTTTGTAATTCCATAAAATCATTTCATTAATCATTACATTTAAATTTTTTGTACATTTAGTTTTGTTTAAACAGGTTATTGTGCATTTGACAGGAATTGTACATTTTGTAATTTCATTTTAACTGTTTTTGTAATTTAATAGAAAATAATGTCTCTTATTGGGTTATTCCACATTTTTTGTGAATTTTTATAGTTCCGTGTAACAGTTTATTTCCATTTTTTGTAATTTCATTGTACAGTTTTGGCATTTTTGTGTGCTTTTGTAGTATCATTGAAATAATGCTTTGTAATATCGTAAAAAATAATTTCATTAATCATCATTACATTAAAAAAAATTACTTGTAGTTTTGTTTAAACAGGTTATGTGCATTTTCGCAATTTCATTTTTTCAGAAATCTCATATTTTGTCATTTAATTTTTATGTTTTTGTAGAATTTCCTTTGAGCTTTACAAGAAGTCAATCATCAAATCAAGACTGAATAAATAATAAAAAAGTAGAACTGGTCATAAATCAGTACAGCATAGATGAGTTGATTTAAAAAAATACATATAGCTTTCTTCTTATGCATTATAATGTCTGAAAAAAACAAGCTGGAAGTTATTTTTGTCCTGTTTATGAGTTGTTTTTGGATTCTGTCTAAAAGATAAACCGCAGGCCTTTGGTGAGGCACAAAGAACGGAGAAAGGTCAAGAACATTTTATGGTGACATCTGCAAACTGTTTAAGAAAGGTCACTCACAGATTGTGCCAAAAAGCTTTCAGCCGATCTTATTAGGTTCCCGTAACTCACATTGACCTGTCAAAATAAAGCTAAAACTAAACTAAACCCACATGTATGGGTGTTTGCAGTTGACTTTCAAATATTTAAAGGCTTTGGAAGTTGTTACATAACTGTCTTCTGGATCAAAATATAACTGGACACCAATTCAACATAGTAGTGGCGCATATAAACACACTGCTTTTGCTTAGTCAAGCTAAATTCTTTATCATCCTTCCGTCCAAATACACATGACATAATGCGTACTTGTATATTTGAATTATTAAATACAATTCAAGCATCTTACAAAACGCACACTGCCAGTCAAAACTGTGGGATCAAGTAGGATTTTAGTATGTTTTAAAAAAATTATTCTGCTCACTAAATCTGCATTGGTTTGATCAGAAATACAGTATAAAATTGTACAATATTATTAGAATTGAAAATAAATGTGTTTGTTAAATATTCAAGTTTAAAATTATATTTCTGTGATTGAAAGCTGAATTTTCAGCATCATTACTCTTTGTCTTCAGTGTCACATGATCCTTCTGAAATAATTTTTATTTGCTGCTTTATTTTGATCAGTTTTTATTGGTACACAATAATCAATAGTTATTGTATTTTCTCATTATTATTGATGTTGAAAACATTTTTTTTTCTCCCCTGCTTCAAAGTTTTGTGGAAATTGTGATACATTTGACTTTTAAGAATTCTTTTATAAAATACATTTTAAAATAAAGGTTAGTATATTTGAAATAAAAATCTGTTCACATTATAAATGTCTTTACTTTCACTTTTGAATGGTTTAATGATAGTAAATTCTTCTCTTCCTCAAAAAATAAAGCAGCCCAACAGTTCATGATAATAATAGTAATGAATATTTCTTGAGTGGTAGATCTGGGTTGCCAGGTTTTGCAACAAAACTAACCCAGTCAATGATATCAAAACACAAAATAGCCTACCACCCACTGGTAATACATATTTTACATGCATTATACATGGTTTCTTCTTTTAAATAACGCTATATTAGTAATTATTATGTTTCTGTTATTGTAAAAAAATATATATATACATATATCCTTGCCCAGCTGGTATAGTTTTCAAGATTATATGATGTAGATTTAAGATTAAATTGTAAATCTACAGTTTCTTCTGTAGATTGCATATACTTTTTATTGCAGTTACTATTAAGCAACAATTCTGGAGATTCCTGCCACCAATCTGTTATCATGGAAACAAAAACAGATGCACATACAGTTTAAAAACACAGATTTTATCATTGATGGAATATACATTTTGTAGAGTAAAATAGTAACCATATAATATAAGCAATGCAAACTATCAAACCTTTAACCCACGGACAAAAAAAACAACAACAACAACCCATGGCAAGTGGTTAAAAGTAATTTCAGAACAATTTCTGGAATCATGGGACACTGATGAGAGATTTGGAGTAATGAAACGGAAAATTCAGCTTTAAACCTCTGAAACTACTGAGTTTAAATAAGAAAGCAGTTCTTTTAAATTCTAATAGTATTTCACTGTTGTACAGCCTTATAATGTATTTTTGATCAATTTAATGCAGGCTTGTTGAGTACATCTTGTTTGTACATATTGTTTTGTCATACATCAATGTTTTGAAGTACTAACATCTACACAACTTTGTTATTTTTGTACAGTCTATGATACAGATAAAAACACAACCACAAGCATGTGTGGATGAAAAAGTCATATGATAAATCAAAGCTCGCAAACAACTCACAAACAACTTTTCCCACAAGCAGAGAAACATAATAATATATAGAAGGTGCTCAGTGTCATTCACACAACTACTAAACACTATTATGGTATAACACGCATAAAATTAAAGTAATAAATAATATGCATACACAAAACTAATGTGCATAACTCAAAAGAAAAAAACAAAAAAAAGAACCACAGTAATGTCAACAAAATGGTTATGGATTTTTATCGTAGCATTTTTGCAGTTGAAATTACAGAAAAAAAAATTTAACAGTGAAGTTAATCTCCTTTATAAGTTGGCCTTGTTGACATTGTTGATGTTTATTAATATTCTTTTTTAACAGCACCAGGTGGCAAAGGAGTATCATGACCGCGGGCCACGAATAAACCTCACTTTCCGCACCATATATCCAGAACCAGAGCGTCACGGTGGGAGATTTGTGAGATGATCGCTGGGAGAAGAAATCAGAAGAGGTCTGTGATTGAGACACACAACCATTGAACACACCTTTTTGTTCAGGTTATATATTTATTTAAGTGCAAATGTTCACATTAGAGTAAATAAAAGCGTAATTATAATTTTCTCACAGCAGTTCTTCACAAAATAGCTTTTGTTATCTGAAACATTTACAGGTATTACTGGTTTACAACTTTTGGAAAGTATACGTCAAATAAACAGTGCCTTGTGGCCCATATTTCAGTTATAGTCCACCAAAGGCTGTTTTTATGGATAATTTGTTGTCTAAATGTTGCATATTCTGCAGTTTTTTGTTTTTTTTTCATTTATAGCTTGTAGTAAATAAACCTTAATTACAAACATTTGTTCAATGCCATTATGGGGTTTTGTTTAGTACTGCTCAGAAGTTTTTTTTGTCAAGAAGGTTTATTTATTTGTTTGCTCCTGTATCCTTGCTTTATAATTAATTTAAAATAAAATAAAAAATCTCATTAACTTAGTGTATGTGCATTCATTCCATGCTGAAGTTACAATCTTATGAGATTTCAACTAGTAGAAAGTGTTCACATCCTTGTTACAGCTTAGGGCTGAGCGATTTGGCCTAAAATCAAAATCTTGAATTATTGAACATTTTAACTTGATTACAATTAATGAACGATTGTTTTATTTTATTTATTTATTTATTTTTTTGCCCTCATAGTTCACTGACAGGTTTTGTACAGTAAATATGCTCACATATTACAAGTGAGAGAATTTAAAATGAAGGGTGCATTTTAAAATAATTGAAGGAAACACACCATATGTACTATCTATGGTTATTTATTGAACATCAACGTTGAACAACTGAAATTAAAACACACATTGCCTAAAACCAACAGTCACTTTTTTCTTATAAAAAAGTGAAAATAAATAACTTGCACTTTTGGAAACAAAATAAATTATTTTCTATATTGCTTTTACTAATAATTTTCATATTAAAAGTAGAAAATAAGCAGCATCTGCAACTCTTGCATATCCTGTAAATAATATTTTAAACAGTGCATTTCTTGCATCTTTTGTAAACAAATATTTAAATGTAAATAATAATTTTAATGTAATGGAAAATATGCTATCTCAAGGCATCTCGGGCGCAGCTTCCAATCAGGGTCAATGTAGTGCAAATTAAGGCTCAAGAATGGGTACATCGTCCTACTTAACCAGAGATCAGATGTGGCTGTAAAGTGTGGCGGCAAAGTCTTTAAAGGCTGATTTATACTTCTGTGTGAAGTGATCCCCATGACCCATGGCGCCTGCCTTGCGCAAGCCGTGCATTTATTCTTCTGTTTGTGTTGCTCTGCAATAACACTTCCGAAACGCTAGCTGGCAGGGGGGTTTATGTTCCTCTGTGTCGAGTTTCTTAGCGGGGGGTTTGTTTTTTCTGAATGCTACCTTAATGTACAAGAAGTTCAAACTCGCTCATTTAGAGGCGGGAACCAGCGGACGTGCAACAACTATAATCATAAGGTAAACACAAAACAAAAGTTTCCATATGGAGCTACTCCACGGGACTCGACACTTGCAAACACTTGTTCCAACGGGCTCGCTGCTCTCCCACGGCTCTCAGCAGCACCCACACTCATCACCGATACCAAACCGACCAATCACAGAGCTTGCTCTACACATATGCCACCGCTGCGCTGGACTATACGCATGCGCTCGATGCAGAAGTATAAATCAGTCAGTTGGGAAATTAGTCGAAAAAATTGACCTGGAAAAATTAGATTGATTATAGGTTCTAAATGTCGATTTTGATTACTTTTTGATTAATCGCCCAGCCCTATTACAACTCATAATTACATTATCTACATTTATGTTATTTAAAGTTTATTGTAGGCAAATACATAGGTTGTTTTATATACCTGCAACATTTCCACCATAAATCAGTTTTAAATGTTTTCTAGCTGTCGAAGATCCATACGTTGTATATTGTGTGCCATGTTTGGTGAGTCGGTTTACGTGATTCATGTGTTTTTCATCTGACATCTGTCAAGGAAACATAGTAAGCGTTGATTATTTTGAAAATGGGACAGGCAGTAAGGAAGAGTATGCAGTTCTGTGAAGCAGGCACACTAACTGTTGTGATTTCAGCAGTTGTCTTAAGCAACATGAGATTGAAAATTTCTACACGTTTTCTAATTAATATTAAACACCTCACTGTGAGACGGGCAACAGATGCAGTCCATAACCAGATTCCAGCATGTTATTCCTGACAAGTGCCAATTCAGCATGTTTACTCACCAAAAACAAGCTCCACAGGGGTGACACACTGATCTGACAAAACCAGGCGAAGTGTCTGTTGATCTGTCAGTTGACCTTAACAAACAACTTTTAATTACAGCTATCCGTGTCACTTTTGGTCTTTCTTAGATATCTGTTTTCACAATTTGTAACTCACAGTTTGTTTTCTCTGTGCAGTTAGCTGGTAAAAAATGCACTTCACTCCAAGCCTCATTATTGATGAGTCACAGTCAAGTCCCTGTGTTGCTGGTTGAGAGCTAAAAAGACTTTCTCTGTGTCCACTACCATCAACTTCTGAAGACAAGGACCATGTTAACTTGTGGCAGTTGAGGAAATACTAGTGATGGTACCAAAGATAATGCACTTGTTTCAGACACAGTTGTTATATAACATGCAATTCTTGAGTCAGATTGCATATTCATTCTCTAAAGTTCAAGGCACAACGGGTCAGATAAGGGGCTGTTATGTCACATAACAGAAATATCCCTAAATATGGGAACAGCTTCAGACAATAGCAGACATTTTGGCAGGGCAGATATTATGCAGAAAACTTGAGTATGTTTAGAAACTGCAAAGTATAAATCTCTTGTTCTTGCTTGTGATTTGCAGTGATTTGTCGGAGCTCTTTAATTTGAGTTACTTAGTGTTCCTTGCTGCTCGGTTGGCAATGCAGCACCTTTCAGAGTTTCCCCATTAAGACTGGCCTGCGCATGGAAATGGGGCTTCTGTTCTGGAATGCAGGGACTCGTGCTGTGTTATGGGATCACAGACTATTATTTTTCCACTACAATTAAGTTTGTCGTAAATTTTCTTCCCAGAGTGTGCAGGGAGATCTGTTAGATTAGAGTAAACAGTGTGTTCAAGGTGAACATTTTTTTTTTGGTGCACAAGTGTTCTTGAAGCTTTGTATGATTACAATTGAACCATTGAAGTCATATGGATTGTTTTGACAATGTTTTGGTTCCTTTTCTGGACTTTGAACTTGTCTGCTAAGTAGGGACCACTGCTGTCTGTGAAGGGTCAGAGAGCTCTTGGATTTCATCTAAAATATATTATGTTATGTATATTATATTATGTTTGGATCATCTGACTTTCATTTATCTAGATTTTCAATGGAAATACCAAAATCTC
Source organism: Danio jaintianensis (assembly GCA_903798115.1). Classification (NCBI taxonomy): domain Eukaryota; kingdom Metazoa; phylum Chordata; class Actinopteri; order Cypriniformes; family Danionidae; genus Danio; species Danio jaintianensis. Next base: position 10,010,775 of record CAIGQV010018127.1, on the reverse strand, counting down.
TTATGTTTCTATAACAATGTATTCTTTTGTGTTTTTGGGGTTTGGAAGGACATGTGGTTGAGTATGTGACCAATGGAAGAATTGTCATTCTTTGCTGAAACATCCCTTTAACATTGATTGATTTTCCAGATGGCACTTTTGGTACTTCTAGTTATAGCACCTTTAAATAAAATTCTGGCATCATGTCCAATATGCTTGCATCATTGTTCAGCAGTACTGCTATCATAATTGAAGGATCAGCTGGCAAGTTTAGCAGGCTTGTTTAGGAAGTCCAATGGTCTTGTCCTTCTAGGATACTCCCTCCCAGTAGCCTTTTAGTGGGCTTTTGTTCACAAGAGCACACAAACTTATCAACACCTGTCTGAGTGCTGGAAATACCCCCTGGTGTTCAGCCGCCAGGATCTCCTTTTATGTTACATCACAGTCATGCAAACCATGCCTCTCTGCTCTTCTTTGTCATTTGAAATTGAACAGAGAGGAAGGTATTTCATTATACTAAAAGATTTGAGGTGATGTGAAGCTTTTTTGAATTGAAACATCATTAAAGGGAACATATGCCCCTTTTTAGCTGTCTTTGGCAAGCAGCAACACATGACATGGCGGATGTAATAGGCCCAAATTCCATTAATTATAGCCACATTCATACTATATAGGACATTCTTTTTAATGACCTTGAAGTATGTTTAAATTCAATAGCTCCATTAAGAAAACAGTAATGACGACTGCTTTTCTCACTTAGGATGTTGTCCATGCTAATAGTGCAGAGATTGTCACAAATGGACAGGATTTATTTCCTACAATGACATCATTGGCAGAGGTTCTTAATAACTTTACTATGCCATGAGGCTGTGGAGAGGAGGCATCATATTCAGCCATACATGCCTTGCAATGTGGACTCTGCTGGATTTTCTGCCATGAGTCCTGTTTGAATGGAGAATATTAGTGCTACGCAATGATTCAAAATTGTCATTGTGAATTAAATGATTTTTCTTTAGTTTATTTGTGATTAGTTGTATTTTTATACACAAAATTCAACAATGAATTCATTTGAAAAGTTCTGGTATACAAGTGCAATAACACTTGTAATAAGTGTAATAAACAACTGCGATGTTTTGTACAGCAGTATTTCCTTATTAACAGTTTCAAATATTTTATGAATCTTAACTTAAAAATTTAAGTAATCAAATTAAACCTAACACCAAAGCTATTTGGCACTGCCAGGGGATTTAGTGATAACTAAGTATTCATTACATCAGTGGTTCTCAGTTCCTGTCCTTGCACCATAATGTTCTCAGATAACCAGCTTGATGACCAGCTAGCTCTCCCTACTAACCTGATCATGGGAAATATTTACTTTTAGACATTTCAGTTATAAAGTAGACAAAATTACCTCATTCAAACGCAGAGCACCCAAACACTGCTCTGCAATGGATATTTCCTTTCTCTGTAAATAAATCTAGTATTAGAGCTGTAGCAAGGGCTTGTCAGTGGTAGTTTCTTGGACATTTGCACATTTTACCTGCACATTTTAAACATACAAACGAACACTAGTGCTTGGTTCACACAAAACCTAGAATTAAGTATTTGTGCTAGTAACATAAAAAGTCAATGCAAACACACGAATAGAAGCAAATTACCTTCGCACAAAGCAAATGATGCACAATGCGCGACATGCTTTCATGTGTATTTTTCTTGCCACGAACGTGGGAATTTCTCGCAAGTTCAAGTAATTCAACTTGAGTGGAAAAATATTTTGAAGTAAAAAAAACATCCCACAAGTAAGCTAGAGTGAGTGATGCGGTGCTCAACGTTTGGTGTGAACCCAGCATTCCTACCAAGCTACTACTGTTCAACATCCCACCCCTCCTTTCACCTATACCAATTGTGTGTCTGTGTGTGTATTCAGAGCCAGTGAGCAATGGACTTTTAAAATAATAAAAATAATAATAAAAACTGTGTTAATGCACAATAAAATAATTGTCTAATTTAAATAATCTGTTAATAATACCAACACATTAACTTGCCTAGCCCTAGAGATTACGTTTCATTAAATGGAATTTTATTGTGCAGTATGTGACTTTTAGTTGTATTTATTTACAGAGGTTATATATCACACTTTTTTATTAAGGGTTGCCTGGGTGTGAAATCACTGTATAGTGTTGAGCAAATCTGTAAATGAATGTTCTGAATTGAAATAGAGATTTCCCATGCTAATGGAGCAGGGAGCAATGAACACTGCGTATGATCCTGTCAATCAAAATATGCGGAGCGGTGGGTCACGAGGACTGGGTTTGAGAACAATTGATGTAGTGTGATTTCTGATATCACTTGTTCTGGGAAACCTTTTTTTTTATTTATTTTGGAGATTTGTCCCTTTTATTAGGATTAAATGAGTGGGTCGATTGTTATGATCATAGTCTGGTTGTTTTCACAGATTGCAGCCACACAACTGTGTACATGATTACAAAGTCAACAACTTTTGGTTCTCCTTGGCCGGCCTTTGCTTGAACTTCACGAAGACACGTTTCCACTGCTCCTGATTCCCCGATCACAGATCTGCATCACGAGTCTAGACACATATAGCTAACAGCCACATGCACAGCATCGGCACAAATCCATTAGACACTGCAGTGTTGTGTCTGTTAATGTCGAGGTCTGTGCTCTGTCCCTGGTTTTCTCATTCCCAACAATACTAAGACCCAGGCCTTCGTCTGTTTTAGGCGAAAACTCCTCCTTTTCCCAGCAGAACTCAGGAAGAAAAACAACATCCCTTCCAAGTACGTTACACTCGCCATGACACATCAAGATCAGGATAAAATGTACTCCCAGAATACAGCATGTAACCGAGCTAATTAATTATGTCTTTGATTACTTACAGGAAGATGGACTGAATTTAGCTTTGTGGAGGTCTGGGAATCCATTTTTAGCCCCTGATGTTATCTTATTTGAAGTATATCTAATTTCTGACTGCATAGATGTAGGGATGTTGAATATCATTACAATTTCATTTTTTATATTTTGGATTTTTTTTTTTTCACCAGTATCGCTGGTATTTGTTTATGCTGTAAAAATGTTTGTTAATTAAAAGTTTCCAGTGTTTTGTCATTCACTGGTGTTTGCTCAGTTAATTTGTGCTTTGGAATTGTTTTACGGGATCTTGATCTCTGTTCCAAGAAGCTTTGATGTTGAAAATCACTAAGTGACTTATCATTTTAACTGATATTTCTAGTAGTTTGAAACATTGTTGAAGAAATAATAAATATAATAATAATAATCCATCCATCCATTTTCTTTTCGGCTTAGTCCCTTTATTAATCTGGGGTCGCCACAGCGGAATGAACCGCCAACTTATCCAGCATATGTTTTACGCAGCGGATGCCCTTCCAGCCGCAACCCATCACTGGGAATAATAATAATAATAATAATACATATAAATAATAAATATAATAAGAAATTGTATAAGAAATAATACATTTAGTTAATCATTTGTAAAATAACTGTCAGTTGTAAAAGCAGGGATTAAGGTAAAGCAAAAATAAAAGGTAAACACCCATGAATCACAAAACACTGTTAATTATAAGGATTTCTTTACAGGTTATTTTACAGTTTTGAGTGATATTGCATATTTTTTTCTTTACCTTTGCACATATCTAATCACTTAATCTTTAAAAATGCTGATATTTTTATTAGTTGTTAAAAATTAATTTTACATTTTAGTTTTTTATACTTTTTTGACAAAAAGTACAGAATTTAAAGAAAAATCATCAATTCATCAGTTATTGACGATGACATGACAATACATTTTGTAATGCGAGTGTCCAGTGTTTCAGATGACTTGTAAAAAAAGTCAAAATATGGGTGAAATAATGTATTTTGTGACCCATCATCACACAATAATTAAAAGAATAAGAGATCAAACTAAATTTTATTACAGTATTTTTGAGTTTGAAGGATGTCATCAAAGAATAACAAATTGATTCTGACAAATAATTACAAATTTACAACATTAAATTAAATGACACTTTTAATAGTTTTTGCAGCTTGACCCATATTGTGACACATTTGAGTTGATTGTAAAATAAATAACCTGTTGGGCTAACAGAAGTAAGTAATGTTTACATGCTATCTGTTACAGGACTGGAATGTTTTGGTCCATGAGGGAGAAGTCAGTATGTTGCCTCTGCTAATTTTGGATGTCATGTTGTGCAAGTGGCCTTCATGGGAATGTGTCTGTGTTGTGCTATAAATATATCACTTTTTGGCCTCATAAAGTATTCTAGGCCAAGTCAGGGTAAAATATAGTGGCTTGGGTGGTATTTTCAGCTAATTTCATCATGTTAACACACATGCTTCTTAATGTGAAGGCAAATTTGTTTATTGTCCTTATATCATCAAGAGAGCCAAATCAAGTTCCACAGACACTGAGCCAACTTGTGGCTTTATTATGGTTACAGTAAGTTATCATCTAATGTCATATAATAGCTTAATGTGTGACCAGTTTAGTCACACGTCTGGTGTTTGGTATGGATGTGACAGGCTAAAAGCTTTCCCAAAATTCCACCTATTTAGATCCTATTTTCTCAGATTTTCTCTTACCTCTGGTTTTTAATGTTGGTATTTTTTGTGTTATATAAACACGTCTCCTTTTTTGACTCCTATACCAAAATTAAACATTTATGGACTATGTTTAACAAACCTAGGATGTGCATTATGTTCTAATAATTCAACGGCTTGTAGTCAACATTTGAAGTAGATCAAAACCTTTCATTAAAGTTATCCTAAAACTATTCAACAACACCTATTCTTGTCTTGAGACAATTTTGAAAAACTTTTTTTGATCCACTTCAAATGTTGACTATATATAAATATATTGTCTAAAAACCCTTTTGTATTAGGAACTACTTTCTTCCGCCATTCATTCACATCTGCAGCGGACGTCAGAACAGCAGAAGCCGTTACTGATTCACCAACGTCACTTTAGAGGTAGTGTTTGAATGATTCTTGAAATCAGTAAATCAGTTGAAAGTACATCAACATACTGAAATAAGAGTCTCAGCAACTTACGGTTCATGCTGAGTTTCATGCTGAGGGTTCACACTCATAAATCCACCAACAGTTTTAAAAAACTGAAAATAGCCATACGGTGTATTTATTCGTGAATCTTTTGCTTTTGACATTGACTGGATGTCTGAGCTGTAAGATGAACTGTCTACTGTTAAGTTCTGTATTTATTTCTAAGAATTCTAAATACCAGCAGCTGTTGCTGATGAAGCAGGTAAAAAGGAGTTATGGCTAAAATATAACTCATTTGTTTGACTGCATATCATTGTTTTTACGTAGATGAAGACCAATGTATTTCTATGGTCACACTTTAGTTTGGGGACCAATGACGCCTACATTAACTAACTATTAAGTATGATTGCCTCAAATTAAATGTTTAATTTGCTGCTTATTAACACTTAGTAAGGTGTTGTTAAGTTTAGGGGTAGGATTAAGGAATCTGAATCATAATAAATATGCCCACATGGAATCTGCGCAGGCCCATCATTGAGTCTATTTATTTATGTATGCAAATGTGTGCAAATAAATATTTATTCAGTTTTTATATTAATTTCAGTAATATTGTTTAAAAAATATGCAAATGTTTAGATGATTTATATACAATATAGTCTGTGTATTTATGTACTATTTTCTGTATTGTAGAAAAAATATGAGAAACACAAGTGGTTCTTATAGGATTGGCATTGTAAACCTTAAATAAAAGGTTTTTTTTATTTTATGTCTTATTTTTTACTTACTGTGCTCTCAATTGATTCCCTGACAAATGTTTGTAACAAAATTATGCCAAGAAATGGCAAAAAAAAAGGCTGCGGATTCTGTCTGGCCCTGACAATAAGGCATTCATTTGGACTAATTAGCAGTCAATATTCAAGTAATATTTTGCTAATGAGCTAGTTAATAGTGAGAATTGGTCTCAAAATGAAAGTGTTCCCATTTTCCGTTGTGTTTCATATGACTTAATTATATGAACAGATCATAAAGAGTTATTCGTACATGCAATTAATATCAGCTATATCTCTTCTGTCTTTTCTACTGCTTAGTCCAGAAACAAGCTATTAATCAAGTTTACAATGTGTTCCTGCAACATGTGGTTTGTGTAGTTGTCCTTGATATCATCACATGATGTCACCTGACTGATAATACCAACGTTGGTGGATGAACGTGTATGTCTGCAAGTGTCTGAGAGCTGGCTTCTCCAGCCATAAATAGATGTTACTAAGACTGGATTTTACGGTAACCCCTTGACGTTTGAAATATGGGACGTGTAGGAGTGTGAGGTGGCACCATTAATGTTTCCTGTTTTGCTTTTAAAGGGTCATTCTCTGGGTTCATGACAAAACGGGAGCTGTCATGGTGTATTACGTCATAATATCCAGCCTCTAGTATTATGTACTGCTCCCAAAGACCACGTACTGTATGTCTTTTTGGTCTTAACACACACAGTTCAGTAATTCATGGGAGTGACAACTACAGGGTACAACCGATTTAACTTCTGAAATATTCAAATTAGCTTCTTCACAGAACGTGCTCTTACAATGTTGCCATGTCCTCTTGATGCTTACTAAATGTCTTTGGGTGTAAACGCTCTAGTTTGTGGAGTTAACATGGTGCAGTTTTGGTCTATTTCTTACTATGTGGCTTATTATTTATAAGATAGCTTTTTAGGTTTAAGTTTATCATGAGATTCATATTTGCTGTTTTTTCTAGCAAGATCTGGCAACACTATTGACAATGTACGTCATTTCCTGTGATCGCTGATTCAAATTTAAATATGTCATTAAAAACTGGGTTTAGTTCAGTGTCAATTTACAAAAAAACCATATAAAAAATTAATTGTGTTGTGTGTACAGAACCAAACTGAACAACTAGCTGTTAGTTGCTCATCAGCATTGTCACCATATCATCCTGGAAAAAAAAAAAAACTTATAAACAACTTAAATTTAAATTCTTTATCTTGAAAATAAGCCACATACCAAAATTTTATGAAGTTCATAAACTTGACTGCTTTGTGTAATCCTAGGAAGATCCCCTGGAAAGCAATTTCACTCGAGGTGCACATTGAGCTCCCTCCTTCCCCGAAACCAAAGCCCGCTTGAGAATGGGTTTACCTTGAGGGGAAACAAACACAATTTCAACAGTGAAAAAACTGTGGTAATGTGGAACCTTTGAATGTGATTTCAACAGAGAAAGATTCCCTAGAACATGATTTTATCCAAAGTGGAATTGCCTCCATCTGCTGTTTTTTTTTCACAGTATCTATGGGCAACATGTCTTTTCCAATGTACATTCCGACTTCATGATCCCTTTCCACCGGGCCCATTCTTATCATACGGAATACAGTTTGTGAATGTCTAAAGCACTGACCGTAGGCGAGTGTGCTTGTGCTGCCTCGTTCTTTTTCATTTCATAGAGCACAACAGTGTTTTGTGACAATTTACAATTTGATTAGGTTGCTTTTACATCATCGATAATGTAATTTAATTAGAATATAGTCAGTTGAATATACTTAAGCATTCATTTAGTTGTTCAAGTATAAAACGAGATGAAACCAATTAAACAATCGCTAACAGCACTTAACAGCACTTAAATCCATTGAAAATACACTTCAATAAAATAAATGTTAATATTTTAAAGACATACAGTTGTAGCCACCGTGCCATAAGGCAAAAGTGATATCTAAGTGGCTCGGGGACCAAAACGTTGAAATTTTGGGTCCATGGCCTGGAAACTCCCCAGATCTTAATCCCATTGAGAACTTGTGGTCAATCCTCAAGAGGCGGGTGGACAAACAAAGACCCACTAATTTTGACAAACTCCAAGAAGTGATTATGAAATAATGGGTTGCTATCAGTCAGGATGTGGCCCAGAAGTTGATTGAGAGCATGCTCAGTCGAATTGCAGAGGTCCTGAAAAAGAAGGGCCAACACTGCAAATACTGACTCTTTGCATAAATGTCATGTAATTGTCGATAAAAGCCTTTGAAACGTATGAAGTGCTTGTAATTGTATTTCAGTACATCACAGAAACAACTGAAACAAAGATCTAAAAGCAGTTTAGCAGCAAACTTTGTGAAAACTAATATTTGTGTCATTCTCAAAACTTTTGGCCACGACTATACAGTCATGGCCAAAAGTTTTGAGAATTACATAAATATTGGAAATTGGAAAAGTTGCTGCTTAAGTTTTTATAATAGCAATTTGCATATACTCCAGAATGTTATGAAGAGTGATCAGATAAATTGCATATTCCTTCTTTGCCATGAAAATTAACTAAATCCTGAAGAAACTTTCCACGGCATTTCATTGCTGTCATTAAAGGACCTGCTGAGATCATTTCAGTAATTGTCTTGTTAACTCAGGTGAGAATGTTGACGAGCACAAGGCTGGAGATCATTATGTCAGGCTGATTGGGTTAGAATGGCAGACTTGACATGTTAAAAGGAGGGTGATGCTTGAAATCATTGTTCTTCCATTGTTAACCATGGTGACCTGCAAAGAAACGCGTGCAGCCATCATTGCGTTGCATAAAAATGGCTTCACAGGCAAGGATATTGTGGCTACTAAGATTGCACCTAAATCAACAATTTATAGGATCATCAAGAACTTCAAGGAAAGAGGTCCAATTCTTGTTAAGAAGGCTTCAGGGCGTCCAAGAGAGTCCAGCAAGCGCCAGGATCGTCTCCTAAAGAGGATTCAGCTGCGGGATCGGAGTGCCACCAGTTCAGAGCTTGCTCAGGAATGGCAGCAGGCAGGTGTGAGCGCATCTGCACGCACAGTGAGGCAAAGACTTTTGGAAGATGGCCTGGTGTCAAGAAGGGCAGCAAAGAAGCCACTTCTCTCAAAAAAAAAATATCAGGGACAGATTGATCTTCTGTTCAAGTATGGCGAATGGACTGCTGAGGACGGGGGCAAAGTCATATTCTCTGATGAAGCCCCTTTCCGATTGTTTGGGGCATCTGGAAAAAGGCTTGTCCGGAGAAGAAAAGGGAAGCGCTACCATCAGTCCTGTGTCATGCCAACAGTAAAGCATCCTGAGACCACTCATGTGTGGGGTTACTTCTCATCCAAGGGAGTGGGCTCACTCACAAGTGCTTCTGTTGTGTGAGACCCACTTTATATTGTGTGTCAATCAGGCAGTGAAGACCATTGACTTAAATAAACTAGATCTTAAATGTTGTGAGTTTATTATAGCGTGACAGTTCACCGGATAAACATATGCTGGATAAGTTGGCGGTTTATTCCGCTGTGGCGACCCCAGATTAATAAAGGAACTAAGCCAAAAAGAAAATGAATGAATGAGTTCACCGGATGTGCCTGAGTGGGCTTATTCTGAATTAGTCCCCGTGCATAAGGTCCATTGGTCGTATTGCTACCTTTACTAGCCTAGTCTTTAAACATACTTTGCAGCAGGTATTCTTTGTTCTTTGTTTGATGCTGAAAAACCAAATCAATTCCATAAAACGGATGACACTATACCTTTTTTAGGATACCTTTTTTTGTTTTTCCCCTGCTCACTGCCATGTTGTTTGTGTATTTCTATGGTAAATGCACAGGGAACTACGGAAACCCAGAGGGGAATTTTCATTCAAACAAATCGATGTAAACTATATATTCGAATGAATCAATAAAATCAATTTATTACCCCCTACCACAAAACTTGGATCAAAATTATGGCAACCCCGCAGAAATGTGCAGAAGATGCCCAAGAATTAGATTTTACCTGAAGTGCTCCTTTTCGGAACCACAGCTGCTTGGGTCCTTGGGCTCTGCGGAGAAGAAATGAATACAATTTCTGACCAATATGGATGACCTCTTTATTTCAGCTGTGAAAGATCCCCCAGATTGTGATTTCACACGGAGTGGACTATCCCAGAACACCCTCCCGTCTCTGAACCAAAGCTGCTTGAGTCCACAGGTTCAGCCAAGGTGGACTAGAGAAAAATATAGGGGCACGATATCAATTGAGGAAGATCCCCCATAATGTGGTTTCACCTGAGGTGGACCTTTCAAGAACACCCTTCTGACCTGAATCCAAAGCAGCTTGAATCTATGGGTTCAGTAGAGGGGAAACAAAACACAATTTCAACCAAGGAGGACCACATAAAAACTATTTAATTTGAGGGATATCCCCCAGAATGTGATTTTACCCTATGTGGACCTTCCTGGAAAACACTCCTGCTCAAAATGCTCAAAGCTGCTTGATGGAATGCCAGCTAGGTTAGCAAAATAAACCACAACAAAGAATAATGGTGCGCAGCAGGGAAGGTGACCAATGTTTTTTTTTTCTTTTGTGGGAAAACAGATTATCAATTTATGAATCAACCGCTAGGCAGCTAGTGATTCCCCTAAGCATTAGTTTTGGATTGTTGTTTTGGACTTATTTCTTCTCATTCGTTTCTGTGTTTCGGCAGACAGTGGCTAACTACATGGACAACTTGTACAGGAATTCAATGGTATTAAGGCTGTAATTAATTTGATTATTTGAATTAATTTGAATTAATTATTTGATGTTGCCTTGATAACCAGTTAGCCATTACACATTCTCCAATGGTAGAGCCATAGACATCACTTCTGCCTATAAGACTATATCAATACAATAGGATGGGTTTTGTTAGGCAAACCAGCTACAACCATTACCACTGACTATGTTGGCATTGGTTAAGTTAAAATCAAAGCAAGACATTTACTGTGGTTTCCAAGGCGCCAGTCATCCCAGTTTTGGGAGTGAGTTGTAATCTGTACATTTTTTCTGTATTTAGGGCATTCACTGCCGAATTTACATCTTGTTGTCTCTCCTGAGTCTTACAGTAGCTACATGGCCAAAATGTCTCATCAGACATGTCTGACATGGATATTTATATAGGGTTAATGATGAACCTGAATGGTACTGGAAGAGTGTGATCATATGAGGAAAGTGAGAGGCTGATGAAAGCATAACTCATTACTGTGATGAGATCATGGTCATGGCACTATGAAGTTAGATACTTGTCATGTACATATCACTGAGCTTACAGCCCCTCTAGTGAAAGAAAAAAAATATTCATAATGTAGATAGTTATCTAGTCTCCCTCTATATGTATGTATGTATGTATGTATATATATATATATATA
>CAIGQV010018127.1:9959608-9999504 GCA_903798115.1 Danio jaintianensis | reverse complement strand
TAAAAAAAAAAGATTTTTACATTGCTTTGGTATAATATACATTGGTTTTAGCACATTTGTGGTAAATTTTTGTAATTACAAAAATGTATAACTGTAACATTTTAAAGTCTAATATACCTTCAGTTCCGCAAGTACTTTGGCTTATTTGTTTATATGTAGTATTTTTACTCTACGTATATTTTTAGCATATTGTAATTGTGAATAGGAATTGCAAATAAAATGGCCAGATTTTTTTCCAACAAAAAACATGTGGTTATTTTTACATTTTCAAGTTCAAAACATCTTAATGATCCTAAAACAGTCATGAAATAAATTTTAAAATATGTATTTTATGCAATTTTTACATATTTCATTAACAATAAAACGTATATCATTATTTAATAAAATTTTTAAATCGTACAAATTATAAAATCTATACGCTCATTTCACGGCAGTACATTGGTACTGGCTTATTTTTATATATAGTATTTTTAATTGCATATATTTTTACTAGATTATTGTAATTGTTAATAATGGGAATTACAAATAAAATGCCTAGATTTTGTTCAATTAAAAAATTAGCTTCAAGTTCAAAGGATCTTAATGGCCCTTACATTCCTTAAATAAATAGAACCTTTTTAATTCTGATGTCATCTTAACATATTCCACTAACAACAAAACATGTTTCATTATTTAATGAAATTAAAAAGTCAGTTCACAGAAGAACTTTGGTACTGGCTTGTTTTTATATATAGTATTTTTATTCTACATATATACATTTTACAAATTTATTTACAATTTGAATGGCCAGCATTTATTCAATACAAATGTGATTCATTTTAATTAGCACAAAGTTCAAAACATTTTTGTTCAAAAACAGTCCTAAAATAAAGAAAATATTTTAATATTTATGTGATCTTAACATATTTCTTTCACACCACGTTGCCTTTTAAACTATCTTTTGTTTATCTCTTCTCTGCCCATGACCTCTCACTCCCCATTTTTCTGTTCCTATCCGTGCGTTTATTTCTCCCTCTGTTAGAGCTGCACGTATTTTCTTCTCTCCTTCCCCTCCCTCGCTCTCTCCGGCTGGCATTTATTTTTTAAGGATCTGATTCGGAGGGACTGGAATGACAGCCGGAACCGTGACTGTTCACAGTGGGTGGGCGGAGCCAGAGCCGAGTGGGGAGGGTGAAATGGTATAAAAGCCCAAACTGGTTCATCCCTGTCACTTGCACACTCTGAAAGCACAGAAATACAGACAGAAGGAACCAAAAAGCGCACCTTCTAGAAGCACTCTTATTTGCTCTATAGAGTCTATCAAGAAGAACAAGGTTGATCTGGAAAATAGCAAAACCTCTCAGAATTCAACCACCCAAGCCTTGGCATCCAGATACATGGCCGCACGCCCAATGGAGACAGTGGGTTTCGCTGTTCTACCCGCACACATCTTGGCATCGGCCATGGAGGAGTTTCCACAACAGCTCCCTGTCCCCAAGTGTCTTGCTCGGGGTCGAAACCGTCCAAGGCGGCCTAGAGATGCCCGCTTCAAAACCCAGCCAGTGACTTTTGCAGAGATCGCAGAAGTGGAGGAGGAAGGCGCTTCGCCTCTGGAGGAAGAAAGAGCAAGACGGTCTTTCCTTCAGTCACTGGAGAGTCTGAGGAGAAGCACACAGACCTTACAGCATGCGGGATCCACACAGAGCTGCCGCACCACTTCTGCACAAGCCAGTCTGGACTCCAGTGACTCAGATTCAACACCGTGAGAGCCAAAAGGAGGAGGACGGGACTGGAATTCAATGTGTATTTCGCACATATCTTCCTGTTAAATTCCTCATTCACATCCATTAACCTATTGTAGTCGCCTATTTTACATGTGCAGAGTAACACTTTTGCTCTTCTTTTGCCAGAGGAGAGTAGTAGCATGTTGGAGGATTTCAGAGACTGCTTACTTAAATGCTTACACAAATTTCTTTTTTTTTCCGTATTGTATGAGACTTGAGGTTTCATTTATAACAAACTTGACAAGAAAAAGAGGATGTACTGGGTCCGATTCCATTTTAATATCTCTTGTGCCTGCTTATGATTGCACAGACGAATAGGTTTTCCACTGCTGGGCAGAATGTATAATATGTATAATGTCTTATTTTGTTGTAATTCAATGCCGAGCTCTCGAACAAATGGATAGCAGTGTATTTTTACAGACAAGGTTTTAAACCCTGATGTCCAAATCTGCCTGAGTGCTGAATTTACTAATGAACTCGATGATGAGGAGCAAATTATTGTGCTTTTACAAATGTATCTTATATTTATTCACAGATTATTTTGTTATAACATAGTGATTTTAGAGGATTGTTCTGTTGACACTGTGGACTTGCAAAGTCACTATCACTGTATGTCAGAAAATAAGGCTTTATACTTCGATTTGACTTTAATATCTTTGTTAATGTTTCATACTTTCTTTCGTAGTTCTATAAATAAAGTTTATAACATCGGATTCATTGTGTTCCTTTGTTTTTTGATATTATTGTGCTTAGACATTAAGACCAATTGAGTGTAGATAAAAGTGAATAAAAAATAATGACAGAACATTGGGTAATACTTTACCTGTAGAGGGTGTTTGTAAGACTGTCATGAAACTTTTATAATCATGATATGACACATCATAAATATGACTGTGATTTTATGCATGCTTATGTCAACTGTGATTAAGTGTCATTCACTCAGTTATGTCAATTTAAATGCAAAGCTGACATTGTTTGAGATGTCAAGTTGTCATGACAACTTGACATTATCAAGACAACATAACCTGTCATAAATCTGTGATAAACATGACTGTTATGAGGCCATTACAATTGGAAAGGACATAGAACAGAAGAACATACAAATCTCAGAATTTTTAATGTTGGCTTTGTCCTTTTTCCAAGAAAATGGAATTAAAGTGAAAACCGAAGTTTGGTTATGACCCTGTATCCCAAATTCTAAAGGGGTCCTATTATCCCTTTTCACTTTTTGAATGTGTTAGTCAGTGTGGAGTGCATGTTTGTGCATAAAAAACTAAAAAAGTTACAAATCTCTAAGTTCACTCCAATGGAAGATATTTAGTTTAAAAATATATATTTCCAAGGACTACAAAGAATGGTTCAATGGACTACAAGCGTTGTTTTCCAGGATTGATGTCAGTAAATCGACCCAAATCCTCTTAATAGTAATTAAAATTGTTTGGGGGCGGGGTGAGTCCGTGCATGTAAAGTTGAGAATACTCTTGACCAATATTCTCATCTCAATATGAAATATTTGACTTTGCGATTCCTAAATATGTGTAAGAACACATATTTTGTTGTTTAAACATCTCGGTAATGATCATATTAATTGACGACTGATGGGCTGCACTACACTGGAGATCTAAGCCAGTAGAAAACTCATCAATCACAACACATATATTTTTTCGAAGCAAGCAGAGCCGTTTGTCCCTGGCTGGAGAGAAAGGTATTGTAATAATGTAAATTATGTAAACAATAATGCATTTTTCAAACCACTAAGCATGAAATAATGTTCTAGTACAAACGAAAAACAATATCAACCCTTTAAAAATGAGTAAAATGGGACCCCCTTAAACTTGTATGGCTTCTTTCACTAGTGATCACCCATTATCACAGATGACAGCATGTGTTTACATTTTGTCCTCATTAAAACCACAAAAACATGTTTCATCTGTCTCTCTCTGGACCTCCTCGATGTCTGATATCTATCAGCAATACAGATGGCATGTAAAAATAGCATCTCTCTGACTTGCCTTCTGATCTGGTTACATTATAGGAAATTAAGCCTCTTTGTGCAACTGGGAATTCTGCAGTGTTGTGAAAGACTATAAGACTAAAACACTGAGTTTATTTGTGTTTTAAGGATTACTCTTTTACCCACTGAGTCAGTCTGCTTCATAATTTCTGACTTGGCAGACAATGCTTCAGCTGAATATTATTAATAAGTGTATGTTTTTGTTTATTATTTTAATGTAATCCTTCTAATGTGCAAAAATAGTGACCGTTTTCATTTAGGTTTCCCTCCTCTTCTGCTATTGGCCAGACAAACATATAGCCCTGGCCCAAATCTCAAGTGTGTTTACTTACACTCTGTTCAGTTGGACTAAACAATACTTCATTGACTGAAATGAGGTAATTGCTGTAAACCGATTGAACTAGAAACAAACAAAAATTCTAATAGAAAAGAAAGTTATGATCAGTAAAAATGTCTCTCTACATCATCTAAGTTAGTATCCATTTTGATTAAACGTGAATGCATTTTGATGCATACTAAAAAGATAAACAAGTTTACAGCTTGAAATTGTAGAAATTGCAAGTTGTCATAGTTCAGAGAACATAATACTGTTTTGAAATGTTTTGATATTGTGACAGTGTTGATTAAATCACTACACAGTAGGGCGGCACAATTAATTGAAGGCAATTTTCATGCGCATTTTGTCAGTAAAGCCAGTTCTGTTATCAGCTGTAAATCTCCAGCAGCTGCTTTCAGATGGAGCAGCTTTACTACACAGAGACAAAGTTCACTGACAAGGATGCTGGATAAGTTGGCGGTTCATTCCGCTGTGGCTACCCCAGATTAATAAAGGGACTAAGCCGAAAAGAAAATGAATGAATGAATTCCAAAATGGACACAAACGTGTATACATCACTCGTGTATTATTCATCAAAAGGATGCCTATTTGTTCTTTTAAAATAAATGAAATTAAAACCTCTGTAAAATATTTGTGCTGCAATTGTGCATACATCAGCTCGCAATTTTGACTGACTGCTTGCCTGTATATGCCTTTTTATCACTCTCAATGTGCCATTAGACTTTGATTTGCATTAAGTGAATCACCAAGGATCACGTTTTCAGCTAAAAAACCTTCTACTGAAGAAATGAAATTTGCTTGCATCTTGGAAGGCACACAGGGTGAGTAAATTATCAACAGATTTTCATTTCTGGGTGAACCTAGAAAATATCCTTGTTCATCTCCCCTTTCTGCAGTTGAAGCGCCTCACTAACCTACTTTGCGTGGTGTGGTTGCCATGGTAATTGTGAGGTCAATGAAATATGATGTTTTGAAACTGCTGGCAAAACAAACTTTGTTCATTTCCAACCAGCCTGTCTCGTCTCCTCCTACCAGTTCTCTCTCTCTCTTAATTAATCTATTTACATTTTGGCCTTGCTTCTTTCATGAAAGCAAAATATGCTCTTTTTACAGTGCATATTATATATTTATTTCACCGTTTCATCAACGTTAAAATATAAACATGACGCTGCAGGTTTGTCTGAATATAGGAGTGCAACACAGTGAGTAATGGGCGCTGAACAAAACAGCCTTCAATTAAAAACATCATGTTCCCAGCAGGCATTTGGACTGGGCCCACAGTTCTTGGTTATATAACAAATTGTTCTTATGTTTATTCCTTGTCGAAAGAAGATCTGATGCGTCAAGGAAACCATCAGGAATAATAGACTCTTTCTAAGACTATTAAATTAGCACAAATGAATTGAACACATCCTCTTTGTGTTTACATCTTCAGAACACAAAAATATGTACACCATCATTTTCTATGATGGCACTGTTGACCTGGCAAGAATAATTGAAGTGAGTGGGCTTGAAACGTGACTGAATCATTAGATGAAAAGCACTGACTCATGTTTACAGACCAGCGTTTATTAAATGGATTGCAAGTGACAAGCTGGGCTAATGGGTATGAAAGATTAAATCCTCAGAGATATTTGACAACAGAAGATCCTTAGCCAAACAATGGGGTAAGGATATAAACAATGGGTCTTTTACATTAATTTTAATATGCATTCACCTGAATTTTGCTTTATGTTCTTATTTGTAATACTAATCTGTTCAAGGCTGTCTGGTTTCAATCTCTAAAAGCACTGGTTTGCTGAATCTCTGACCTACATTCGCATGAAGCAGAACCCTTTTGGGCTTTGGGTCGGAACCAAGAGGCACATAACTGGAAGCACTGGGTTGCCCTTGTTTCTCCAGTGTCTGTTTCTCTTGTTGAGCTGATGGTGATAAGTCTTGAAATGACTGAATGAGTACAGGGTAGCCTATTTACAAACATTTCCTCAAAGCATCAATGAAGGAGGTTGGCAGTGGATGACATGCATATGATTATTAATATATGGGTCAGCAGATCAATGCTGTGAGTGTGATGCATGGTTCTGTATCAGGGTTGGAAATTAACAAGGGATGGTGGCCTACATATTCAAGAAAAGGTGGCAAAAATGCTCATAATTAAATATGTACTGCTACTTTTGTTGTGATTAAAGTGAAATGCAAAAACGTTCTTTTTATACAGTTTCGCAGTTTTATAACCAATCACACATTTTTCACAGTGAGAATCGATATGTTTTTTAAGATGTTTCAAATTTCAATTTCTGAAGGAATGCGACAACCTTTCACAGGTGAGAGTTTTATTCATTCTCAATATTGCAAAAAAAAATCAAGTTTTACTGCAAATAAAAAAACTAAAACAAACATAGTTTGTCCAGAGTCACAAGGAATTAACCATGGTTTTTGCTAAACCAAACCCTTAGCCCTGGTATTTGTTGTAATATAGGGGTTTTAAAATGAAACGCTTATACTATAATAAAACCACAATGAAAGAAAACCACTGTAATAATGGTTAATTTTCTACATTTAAAGGATAGTTCACTTAAAAATAAAAACTGAATTACTCACCCTCATGTTGTTCCAAACTTAGGTACTGAAGGTACCAAAAAAATTGTCAAAATAGTCCTAGTGTCTTCAGTGGTTCAATCTGAATATTAAGAGGCTACAACAACACTTTTGTTCACACATAAAACAAAAATAATGATTTTATCCAACAGTTTCTTCTACTGTGTCAGTATAGGGTGCACGTTCATAAGCACTGTGCACTGATGTATACTACGGATGCCCGAAAGAGAAAGCAAACAAAGCACAGGTGTATCTGAGCACAACATGCATAAAGAGCAGTACTCTTGTGAACGCTCACCATATTGAAACTGAGGAGAAGAAATAAGGTAATTATTTTTGTTTTATGTGCACACAAAACTATTCTCATAGCTTGATAATATTCCCATTGAGCCACTGAAGGCTTATGGTCTGTTTTGAGGATTTCTTTTGTTATTTTTCTGGACTTTGAATGAGTCGGGACCATTGCTGTCTATGGAGGATAAAAATAAATGAAATAATTTGTGTTCCAAAGGGGAAAGGTCTCAGATGTTTGGAACAAAGTGTGTAATTAATAAAATAATTTTCATTTTTAGGTGAACTATCTCTTTAAATGTTGTGTTAGCCAAAAACTTTTGTGTTGTTGATTTAGAAAAATCATCTGTTGAGGTTTGTTGCAGATGTCCACATTTGTCCTATGCTCCATGATGCTTTTCTTGGAACAATTAATCAACGTTTTATAGTAAAACATTGTTTCTTGGGACACTGATTATTATTTGTACAACCACAGTTTTACTACAAATGCCATGGCTAAACTAAAACCATGGCTGACTCGTGTTTATAGTTTCACTGCAATAACCATGATATGTATGTATGCATTTATTGATTAAAACCATGGTTACTTGTGTAAGGGTTTGCTCAAATTATGGGAATAACTTCTGTTAAACTAAACAAGTAAGTGTCTAAAATCTAAAAGTGATGTCTAATTTTGATCAGCATTATTGTTCAAATATCTCATTTAAGTTTTTTTTTTTATTCTGTGCTTAACATCAACATATTTCATCAGTGCAGCCAGAATGATGTCATGTTTCTCCAAAAATAAAAATGTATAATATATAATAACATATAATTATTACAACATCAATGGCAATAACCAGCAATAATGACTTATTGTCAATAAATTGGAACCGTAATGAGTTCTTATCCAAATGTGGCATCTGAATTTTTTTAATTGGTAACAGTTTACAGCATTCTTATTGACTAAAGTCATTTAAGTGTTTGACAAAAAAGACAACACAGAAACAATTAAAATATTTTTTTAAATGTCCCTAAAAAGACTAAATGGCCCTGGAAATTAATTCACACATATATTGTTAATTAATCAAAAGAAAGTTGTGCTTATTAAGTTATACCATAAATAAAAAACCTTTTATGCTCTGAAAACCTCATTGCAACTATATCCAGTGTTATCAGGTTTTCTAACATCTTTGAAATGAATTTTAAATTGAAAATGTTTATCAAAAACCATCTTGTGTGCCTGATTATGACTAGGAACTTATCTAGGCCTCGTTTGAATGCACTGCTGACATTTCCATGTTGTGTACTGACACAGCGATAACCTAGTTTGAGAGTTTGTATGTGCCAAAGCAAACACTCTCCAGTGGCTTGCTAGGATGTATCTTTCCTATTTTATCCTGCCCTTTACCCTGTGAGTTACTGGCCAGAACAGGTGAAAATATTGTGCCCCAGTGAAAATAATCAAATCTGCAATCTCTGACCTACTTAATGTTAATTCATTTTTAAAAATGTACTAAATGTTCATGCCACAAGTTTATATCACACTTTAGTAAAGATAAAAAGGCAGTTTTCAGTTATTCTGATGGTTTTATAAAACTGTATGTCTCCAGATTTGGTTTTGTGGATGGAGAACCATTAAAAGCAAAAGCAATCCATTTTTAAACAAAGTATCTAGGTTAAAGAACTCTTAGTCAGCACAACGTTTCTACTTAATAGAATTAATGGTTAAACGTCTCGACTGCCAAAGATAAAAAAAATATATAAGAGCTTCAGTTTAACCTATAGATACTTACTGCATCAAGTCTTTAAAAGTCATTTGAGAGAATATGTTTTGATAAATATTGCTGATTTAACATGGTATAAACATCACCATCTAAAAGTAAAAAGTAAACCACGTTTTTCATTGTGATTTTGTTTTTACTAATACTAATATCTCTGTGTACATTTGGTACAAATGGTAAAAATTTAAATATATATTTTTTATTAAAGCATTGCGTTATTTTACAATACTCAAACTACAGTATTACTGTGGTATTCATTGTCATTTGTTGGTAAACAACAGATTTCAGACGCTCACATTTTTAAGCATTACATAAAACAACTGCTTCACAATTATTCAAGTTCTCGCTATGACTTCTGTCCAGTAGATGCCAGTAATACATAAACAATCCACTGCGTTTTACACACAAGAAGAAGCTCTTTTTATTGATGTGACTGTGGACCAATCACAGAGCGAGACGCTATTGACGTCTTTGTATTTTTTGTTGCTCGAACTCACTGGTCCAATCAGACGAAAAGAAATGAATGACGTTTTTAAAGTTCATGCGCTCCAGCCAATCGCATTCCGCGAATTCTGAAGCGCGAAGAGTTCAAGGCAAGTGAAGAGGACGATGGCTAACGGAAAACCCTGAAGTGTGACAAAACAACTTTTAAAAGTGCTACTTTTACATATATTCCGTTACCTTTAACCGTATACATAGTCAGTCGTGGTTCATTTCAAACTGTTTCGGGTTGTTTTATCTCAACAGCGACAAGAATCATGACTCGTGTTGAGAATAATAACGTCCGTGTGCGTTCGCTCGCAGCAGCTGCTTGAGGTGTTACATGGTTAACGTTAGCGTTCAAATGACATTTTAAATAACGTGACGTCACTCCGTGGGACAGTTTTTATTTTTTAAAGTCAAAAGTTGTAACTTTTCAACGCTGGAGACTGTATTATTGTGCATGGCAGCTCTTTAAACGCAGTTATGGCCTCTCAGAATGTCGTTTTTGCTATCGATGTGGATTATCGACCTGAAGGGACCAAAAACACGACTAATGCCTATCAAAACCACCTCAAACACTGGATACTAAGAGGCCTGCTCAGTTTGGGACACAAATATGGTCTGGAAAAAGTTCGATGGGGGTATAAATTCTTCAATTCGAGGACTGTGAAAAGTGCAACACTTATAACCAGAGGATCTGATTTCAAGGAACTTCAGGAGAAGGTGTTCAATGACTTTGAAGAAGAACTCCATGTCAAATTCACGGCTGCAGTAAAATCTCCTAGAAGTCGGGAAAAGTCTCATAAACTGAAATCCAGCCCGGCTAGTTGTGTTCAAAATGCCTTGAAAGAGATTCTTCTGGACTTTCAGTGGGACAGACCCGATTTAACGTCACCCACCAAAGTCACACTGAGACCAAGAAGGTCGAGTAGAAGTGGCAGAAACATCCCAGTGCAGGACTATGACATGTTAAGTGTTGACAAAAATGTTCTTTTTGTCGTATCTGAATGTCCACGGTCCAAAGCAGAGTTGGAAGACTACTTGTTCATGCGTAGAGAAGACAGCAGACATCATAAAGACATAAATGAGCTGATGCTGCCCAAAGGTCTCATAGATATGCTTATGCAACGAAACGTTGTGCTTCATTGGGCTGATTCAGGTGTTTTCAAGGTAAAGGATGCTCATATAAAGTTCCTATTAAAAATCTGTCATTTACTTATACTGTACATTTTGTTGTTTACGATTTGTTGTGCCCAGATGGGTTAAATTTACTTTAAATACTTACACGGTTACAGGACACATGCAAATAATAAACTTTAAAGTTTGCAATGACTCCACCATGTTCTGAACTGTAGTGTCTGGTCAACTATAAACCAGACTCGACATTGCAGATCTTATTATGTGATTACTGTGGATGTGCAGACTGCAATGTTGATTTTGAAATTATATATTGTGTAGCCCTACTTTTCATGTTTTTTTTTGTACAAAAAATTATTATTTAGCAAAATTTTGAAAACTGGTAGCCATTGACTTCCATAGTTTTTTTATAGGATGTCAATGAATATGGTTTTCCAGCATTCTTCAATATATCTTTTGTGTTCAACAGAAAAAAGTTTTGGATTCACTTAAGGGTCATTTAAGACTTCATTTATGGGTTGACTATCCCCTTAATACTCCAGTTTTTTGATGACTGTTTATTTTCTCTTTTCTTAAAACTAGGCCGATCATATGGCAAAGGACTACACTGGCATAGAGACTCTGATGGAACTTCTTGGGCAGGTTGGTGGACGGGTGGTGCCAATGTTGTCTCCTTGTTTGCCACTGATGGACCAGCATCCTGATATGAACTCTTCACTGGCTTTGGGAATAGATGCATTTCCAATAGATGCCACAAATAGCTACCTACACTTGTCTGAAAGAATGCAAGGAAAATTGTTTCCTCCTCTGGGAGCCTCTTTTTCCTGGATTGCAGGTAAACTTATAAAAAAGAAGTATGTTTTGCTTTTTTTTTTTATCATTGTGTTTTTAATTATTAATAATATTACCATATACGTTGTTTACAGTACAGTTTAAAATACTTAGTAAATTAAGGATAGTTCATCCAAAAAGGAAAATGTACTCATCCTCAGGATGTCAAACCTTTATGAGTTTAGTTTAGTTTTTTCTGTTGAACCCAAAAGAAAATATTTAGAAATGTTGAAAACTGGTAGCCATCATTTGTTGGGAAAAACAAATACTATCAAAGTCTATGGTTACCAGTTTCAAAGATTCTTCAGTGTAACTTCTTTGTGGTCAACAAAAGAAATAAACTCAAACAAGTGAAGGGTTAGAAAATGATGGCAGAATTTTCATTTTGGGGTGAAGTATAACATTTAATTTAGCACACACACATTAAATTGATC
Organism: Danio jaintianensis; assembly: GCA_903798115.1. NCBI lineage: Eukaryota > Metazoa > Chordata > Actinopteri > Cypriniformes > Danionidae > Danio > Danio jaintianensis. The sequence continues at coordinate 9,987,853 of CAIGQV010018127.1, read as the reverse complement.
AAAAGGGATAGTATAAGCTTGTTTATTGTTTCTAAAACTTTGCAAAATCTTTCCCCAAATCTTGATATTATATATTTTGATCTACTTTTGTCGCTGACATAGTCAAATTTTATATTTAGTTTTTTATTAGATTGTCCCATTTAATTTTTAGCAAAATACTTTTGTATGTTTTTACCTAGATATAAAATACAAATCTTTTAAAAGACTCACATAATTTACACATCACAGTAGAGCCACAAAATGCTAATTTGTTGTCGTTTTAAACCTTTATGATATGCTTCTTTTTTCAAACCACTAAGCTTTGCCTATTTATCAGAAAGAAGTTTTAAATAATTTCATAGGTATTAAAATTTTGTTTTATCACTTATTCTATTAAATATTTTTAATAATTACTAGTCAGAATAAGTATGTTTAATTTTTTCAAAAATGTATATGTTCTGCAGAATAATCACAAAATTGTTTTGCATCATTGATATAGTATGCATTAAACATGCTTGTAATATGCTGTCTATGCATATAAAATCACTATTAAAAAAAGGGAGGGCATCTGGTCTTTGAACCATGACTAACTTTAAATAATGGTTTTATTTTACCAAAGTTTTCCACATTGTCATTGATTTCTAATTTATAAATCTTCTTGTGGCAGATGGGAGCAGGCGCTCCTGTAACGTGATGTTGGAGCCAGTCTCATACAGGCAGAGGTTTTTGCGTGATCCTGTGGATGTGATTCTCAAAGGTGTCCTGCAGGGTTTGGACATACTGTCCTTCTCACATTCAGCCACTGAGACCTGGATACTGCAGTGTCCAGATGCTGAACTGGGTCAGGAGGCTTTTCAGCATTTAAAGCAGTTGTCCACTGGAGGACATGCTATGGTAAAATCACTTCATCTGATATGCTGTTTTATATGATGGCTCCAGCTAGCGGTGGGAATCTTTAGGTACTTCCATCCGATTCCAATTCTGGGGGCCACGATCCGATTCCAAAATTATTCTTAACCCACATTTTTCCTATTTCTTCTGCTCTACATTTTCATTTTTACAACTTTACTTTTGAACCAGAATTAGAGTTTCTATGCTTTTGTTGAATAATTGGAATCTCTATACCTCCATCGTTAGAGAAAATGTTTTATTAGAAATTATTCTGGATAAAATAGCTTTGAGTGAAAAATACAAAGAGCAGTTATGAGAAACAAAGAGTCATATTCCAAAAAATAAATTGAAAAAAGAGAGCATTACAATTTTTGTGTTTATAATATTAAGAAAATATTAAGGACAATGTATATGTGAAGTCAAAATTATTAACCATCTTGTGAAATTATAATTATCAATGTTGCGCCTATCAATGTTTTTTATTTTTTGTCTTTAAAACTCGTGACCACACATGCCTGCACTGTCAAGATCGAAGTTGAATACAGAATCGATTCTGAACTTTTTCAGAATCAAGAAAGAATTGCGATGCATCAATTAATTATAATTTTTTCCTCCAACCCCTAGTTTCAGCTCTGAAGCATAATTGTCACATTCAATGCTATTGTTTAATGTGCCCAAATAATAAGAACTTACAATGGAGTAGCATTTACTACATACTCGGAGACACTGTTATTTTAGGCGTTCAGTGCATGATTATTTCTAGTATTTTGTTTGAATCTGTAGTGCTGGATTCACACCCAATGTAAATTTAAGTATTTAAGTAATTTAAGTCTTCAAATTTACATACAAAGTCAATGCAATATAGGCAAATTTCTGCCAGATGGCATGAATGACATATAAACTGTGTGAGGTGCTTTGTGAAATTTGCTTCAAACATGCTTCTGTGCAAATTCCAAAATTTAAACTCAAATTAAATCAAGTTTAGTTAAACTTCAGAAAATTACAGAAAATTCGTGTGTCTGAAAACATCCCACAAGCAATTGATGCAATGCGCATTGGTGTGAACCCAACATAAGCTTTTATGTGCAAAGCTGAATGTGAGGCAGATTTATGATACATGACTGGTTGTGTTACCATAAAGCAAATATTATAAAATTTTATCTTTTCTACCGTACACAGCTAGCAGAAGTAAGTGAAGGAGGTGTGGTGTGTTCAGCGGTGCTGTGGGTGCTCTCATCCTGCACAGCTCAGCTCACTGTCCTTCAGCCTCTGCTTGCTCAGGAAGACCAGCTTTTGCCCACAGACCTTGTTTCCTTGGACACCACAGACATTTCCAGTGACTTACCTGATGTTGTCAGCAGTGTTTTAAATGTCATGTATGACATCATGGAGGATGATGACTGCTCAGGTGATTTTTATCTGAAGTAATTTTTTTGTACTGTACATAAATATATTTGCAAATGTATCTTTACAGTTTTCTGGTGGTTTCTAGGTCATGAAAAGATGCCTTTGGTTCCTGACTGGGTCAATCAGGAGCTCAAACAGCGGTCATCTTCAAGGAGTAATGGTATGGTCGAGGGGTGGTTTCCACTGTCTAACCAATCAGGAATCAGCTGCCACTTAATGGAATCAATGAGGTTTGGAATCTTTCAGTCATCTTTTATTTGTCTAGATGTTTTAAACCTTTTTTACATTTAAAGTGTTAGGTCACCCCAATTTGTGTCAGAACTGCACTGCATAAGTACTCAATTTAGTTTTACACCCACAGGCTTCTATATGCTGCTCCTGAGGAAGAGGAGAAGGGAGAAGAGTACTCAAATACTCAACAAGAGATCACCAGCAGTCTCTCAGAGCTCTATCAGAGCAGCACAGCTGGGTCAAGTGGTAGTCTCAGGTCCAAAAAACGTAAGTACAAAATGGATGAGGTTATTGATGCACTGATGCATCATATTGATGCATCTTTGCCTATTTTATTAATGTGCACATCTTATCAAAACGATCTTTTCAAATGTGCTTATAATGATTTCAGTGCAATCTGCTCTTTCAGGAGGTACACAATGCACACCAGTAAGACAGAAGATGAAGACCATGAGTCGTTCTCTACAGATGCTGAATTTTGCCCGCTTGAATGTGAAAGCTCAAAAGACTCAAGGTGATAGTGGCTCTGCTGGATCTGCCAAAGGGGCTGAAAAGGGGGGAAAGAGATCCTCTGGGGATCGAACCAAGCCTGGCCACTTGCGTGAGTATAGAGTCACTTATTCAAGGGGTAAAAAATTCTAATGACCACAGATTAGGAACATTTTGAAGTTGATGATTGTGCTATGAAAATAAATTTACTTTTGCTTTCAATTAGGTTTAGGGATTGAATTGATATAGTAAAACTATACTGTTGTTACTGTTTGCATCACTGTGTTTACATGTAATGAGAAAGCCTCCAGAGCTGTAATTCAGATATGATGATTGACGTTTAATTTGGTGTAAGCAGCAGACCAATCACAAAAGACTGGGCCTTTTGGCCAATCAGCACAATCCACATAAAGGAAGGGTTTATAGCTGTGTTCACCAACTTTTTTTAATCCAAGATTAAAAATAATTTCAGCCTTGCTCAATGGCAATATATACCCATCAAAAACTGAAAGAAAAATAAAGCTACATTTTTCATTTGCATTTCCAACATGAGGCCTTTAATTAAACAGTTAAAGTTTAAATATTTTATAACCACTAGTTTAACCTACTTACAATTTTTTAATTGATAAAACCAAGAAAGTCTGTGACAATGGACCTGGATGACATTTGGAGGAGTGATAAGTTGTGTGACCGTGCACTGACATTAGCAGTAATCAGATCATTTGAAGTGCCACTGTAGACTAAAAAGCAGTTAACCATAATGAAAATAAAAATAGCTGTATTATCAAACATCTACCAGGATCTTCCGGGAGGGTAACAAAGAAACCACTGGTTTAGAGAGAGACTGGATCATTCAATCCATTATTTCAGACACTGAGGAAAAAGCTGATGCTCATTATTATTTATTATGTAATATTATTATTATTATTATTATTGGTTTTTTATTATTATTATTATTTTTAACTTGTTTATCTTGCATGTAAACCTATTGTAGGAGACATTCAAAAGTCAATTGGCAACCTGTAAAATAACATAATGGGGTTAATAATTATAATCTTGCAATTTATGTTCTCTCAAACAGACTTTAGTAGTGAAGAAGAGCTTCTCTCCCACCTGGAACTCACTTACCAGAAAGCTGTGGAAAACAGAACTGTGTCTGTTCTGTCTCAGGTCCAGGATTTGCTTTCAGTTGTGAAATCATTCCTCAAAAGCAACATGGAAGTAAGAGATCCTCTAACCCTCCTTCACATCAAGGTCACAGCTGTTTGCCTGCAAACAGTCTCTGTACTTCATTCATTTATATAATAATCTTTTTTTTTTCAATTTTTATTTTTAAAAAAGATTGTAGTGTAATCTGCTTATTTGCTGTTATTTTGAGTATAAAATGTTGTTAAAGAACTTTGTTTTATTTAAATAAATTATTTAATTAAATGGTATTATTGTTTTTTTTTTTTAGAGATGTATGCTGATGTTATTATAATATGCCAATAAATAATAATAAATAATTAATAATAATAATAATAATTATTAAAAAGCCATTGAGGGAAACTATAATTGCTTCCATGCAAAAAAGGGGCTTTCTGTGCAGTGTCCTTTTAACCTTGATTTAACAATTTCTTTGCAGGCTTCATCACTGGATTTGGTGCAGAAGCATCTTCTGAAATCCTGCCAGTCTCTTTGTCAGCATTACGGAAATTCTTTAGATGATGAAAGCAAAATCAGAGAGTACGTATCAAAGGAAATCAATGTCCATAAATAAACAGTGAACTTTCAAATATATGAAGCATAATAGAGTGTTATGGCTACAAAATATTTAATTTTGCACAGATGCCAGCTGCAAGCAGTTCTCAGACTTGAGTTGTGCAAACAACCAGAACAACAAGATGAAGAGGTTGTGGAGCAAAGAGTGGAAGATGTAAGGGGACAGCGAATTTAAAAATGAAATATCAAAATTTACTAATGCATTAAAGGAATTATTGACTTTATTCTGTATGGAATAGAATTTTAATAATTTTTTTCTGATGGTTTAAGGTGGCTGACATGCTCCGGATTATCTTTCGGAGTAGAGATGCGGTTTACTTATCCAGGTTCATGCAAGAAGAAGTTCTGCCATTGTAAGTTATCAGTGATTTAGAAATATTTATGAATTGATCTATTTGTCTTTTAAATATAATTCATAACATCCCTGATTTGATGCCTCCCAGGTACCTGAACAGCATCCCTAAGGTCCTGGCAGATGTGTACCATAGTTTAGGAACTCAGTTGCCTGAGGCACTTGTTGCTGTACTGCCTTCTGACTTCTTCAGTGATGAGTCTTTGGCTAAGGACAGTGTTTCTGTGAGTCTCTCACCTTTCTCTGCCACACAAAGCAACATATCCAGTGTTGGCGATCATTTGGAGGAACTCCGCAATCGCTCTGCTAAGAAGAGAAGGTGATTGTCATGCAAAATAACACTTATATGATAGGCTTTGTACATTAGTAGGGATGAGTTGGTTCATGGGAGAAAAAAAAAAACATGACAAACCGAACCGACAATTTTGTGAACCGTCTCACCCTTAATAAGTAGGCATGAAATATACTTCTGTACTTCATTAAATAAATTACTTTCTCTTTTTTTGTAGACAGAGCATGATCACACGCCATAAAAGCATGACTGAGGCTCCTCAGGCGCTGCGACAGATAGAAATGCCAAGAAAGTCCACACGTCTGGTTAGACAATTTTCTTTTTTCCTTTTATATTATTAATTTTCTGGCTTGCTTCTTGTATTGAGGAGTGTCAAAATACTAACATAACCTTTATTGGGATATATAGGCAAAGCCAAAACTCTGTGTTCCAATAAAAAAAACTGCTGTGGAAGAACCACCACTACCAAAGCAACCAGTTCAAGGTAATTAAGTTGCCATTTATCCCATTTTAAGCTGCTCAGAAAGTTGTTGGGATTTGTTGAATTTTTTTTGTTTTTTAACATTTAAAGAGGTAACAAAGGTGAGGAGAAATCTCTTCAACCAAGTAACTGTATCGCCCTCCAAAAAATCCAAAATGCCACGTAGCCAGTCTGTGTCAGCAGTAGAGGGACTCAAGAAGCGCAAGCGTTCACATGTGGACAATGATGGTAATTAATCTTTTTTTTTTTGGAGAGATTGTTATATAAATCACCTCTACAGTGTGTGAACTTGAATCTTAAAACCTTTGAATTTCAGAACGGCACACTCTATTGACAAAGAAAGTATCCGAGACTCCACTGCATAAGCAGGTGTCCAGTCGCTTACTTCACAGGCAAAGGACTGGCAGGTGAGGCCTAAAACCTACATTCATTGTTATATTTTATTGTATATTTTGTATTTGTTTAGTGTTATTTATCTTTTTATAACTCTTTAAATTTAGAACTGTTTACAACAGAGCCTAAGATCTGACCATATACCTGAGATATGAAAAAGAAAAAACAAAAAAGTAAATTAAAATAAGGAAATAAAGATTTTAAAATAGGACTTAATGGTGGCATTTATATGCCATGTACTTTATAAAAGTAAACCATAACCAAAACAATATTAATGGTATAACAATTACATATCAGTATTTAAAGAGGCCTGATTAAAGTTTCAATAAGATCCAAAGTTGTATTGTCCTTCTGGTCTCTATTCATTTTGGTTGTGGTATATTATGAAATGGTATGTTCAGCATGTAGGACCTCCATATATGTTGTATTTGTTCTGTGTTACCTATCATTTTTATGTGAGGCATCCAGTTTGAAATTAAATTATCTGTGTTTCTCCTGCCCTCTTTGTAACAGAAGATCTGGAGAATCTGATGTGTGCATTATTGAGGAATCTCCTATCAAACCAGCTGCTGGTAAGTGTCTAAGATGTTGCCACAATGTCAAACATCGAATAATCATTTATAGAACTGCACTAATAAATAATTTGTTCTTAGACTTGCGAAGAAGCCCAAGAATTAAAAGCCTTACCAGGAGGCATTCCAGTGTGTTTTATTCAAGTTCTCAGCCTCGTTCTCGAAATCTAGACCGTGTCATCTCCTCCTCGCAACTCTGCCACTCTGAGGGTAAAGGTGAGCAGGAAATAGTGTTTCATTGACACAGTAAAAATCTTAATTTGCCATGTTGTGGCATTCTCAAAGTTGCATTGTCTTCATTTTGCAGGTAGATTCAATGTTAGTTCAGTTAGGTCACCAGTTCGGCTTCTTTTTGGAGCCACCCAGTCTCCTGGTTGTCTGCGTCACACTACAGCGTCCTCTTCAGAAGATCAAGGCAGTAAAGAGTTACCACTTAGGTCTGCAGCTTTTGAGGTAATATCTCTTTTGGTTTTCAGTTTTTTTAACACTGTAATAGAGTAGGTGTTTGGGATCCCTTTGTATTAAAAAGGTCCATTTATTTTCCAGAATCAAAGTAAAACTCCACAGAAGTTAAGGTCTGATGCACTGACATCTGCAGTTGGGTGCAGAACCCCTCAGTCCCCAAGAACTCCAAACCAGACAGTTGGAGATAATGGTATGGCTCTTCGAGGGAGCCCCTTTCGCTCCCCTGCTGCAAAGAGTATAGTGGTAGAGACACCCATGAAAAGCCCCCTAAAGGGAATACTCAAGACCCCAATGAAAAGCCTCTTGGATTGCGATTCTCCAAATGGTGCTTTGCTGAGTAGCCCAGGTGGTAAAACTCCAAAGAAGTGTGTGACATGGTCTCCATCGCCACGGAAACGTGTGCCAGAAAACCAGATCAATGTGCCAGAGTCTCCAATGTTTGCAAAAAGATACTCACCAAGGCTGGTTACGCCTGGCAAGAATAGCAGCCCGGAGGAAAGAATTGTCTTTAAAACACCTGACAAGGTGCCCCAAAGGAAATCTCCTGAAATTGTGCTTAGGAGAATTGAAATTCCTGTAAATATTGATCCTAAAACATGTCAGTCTATTACGAGATCAGGAAAGATAAGAAGAACACTAAGCTTACCTTGCAAAACAACTAACAGATCAGGTGAATTTTTACCTCAGTCTGAATCCGGGTCCTTTCCTTTCTGCGATTCTCCATTGAAACCAATTACACAAAAAACAATACAAAGCCCCATCCCAACACACAGAATGTGCACTCACTCTGGTAACACACCTGTAAAAGAGTCTTGTTCACCTTCTAGCAAGTCTCGGGCCATTGCAGGTACTAGCCCTTCACTACGTAAAAGTCTGGCTTTGGTCGTAGCAAAATCAAGTCCATCATCATCCTCTGGTCAGTCTAGATCAGGTGTCAGCAATCAAAATAATTCATCCATCAGTAATGTGGAAAAATATCCAGATGATAATAAAATAATTCTGCAAAAAAAGGGCAACAATGAAAAAGCAGAAGAGGCATCATCTTCTGACTCCCAGCAATTTGATTGCTCTGAATTTAGCATTACCACAGACGATGAAAGCATTGACATATCAGAGGCCTCAGTGGTGAAGACCCAGCTCGTGGGAGGCATTAAGATGAATATTGCATTTTCAAGGAAACCCTCTAAATCAGAGGTTTTTGAATTTGAGGGCAAAAAAAACACTTCGACTGGTACACCACCAACTCGAAGCTACGGCTTCCGTCAAACTCCAGACCGCCGCCAGCGGGAAGCAGAAGCACGTCTAGGATATAGTTCCGGAAAACCAAAGATCTCCACCCCAAGAACAGGGAGAACTCCTGCATGTGGAAAGAAGTCGACTCCTCAACCACTTACCTACGAAGTAGAGATGGAAATGCAGGCCTCAGGCCTCCCTAAACTAAAGTTAAGAAGGACTGATTCTTTTAATGCAGGTGATGTACCTAGTAGTGCAACCAAGGGCATGACCTCGCATCTTGTACACCGTAACAAGACAAATATGAAGGCGCCACAAGTCGATAGCCCTCTTGCGCAGTGTTCTAGACATCCTGTCTGCATTTCTCCATCCCTCTGCAGTCGAGCAACGCCTGCTAAAGGTACACCTGGGAAAGGTGTGCAGACATACATATGCCAGTCCATCACTCCCACACACCATCCCACAAGCAGTCAATCTCCACTTGCATCCCCTCTGACTCCATCTCCTCAAAGCAGAGGATGGCCAACCCCAGAAAACCTCAATAGCTGGCCTCGCAAGAAAAGAGCTCGGATTGAGACTTGCGGGAGCAAAGAGCAGGTCATCAAAGGCGTTCCTCTGCTGGAAAAGACTAGAGTTATTGAGGACCCAGAACTTGAAGGTGTCTTTCGAATTCAAGGGGTGGAAGAACTCAAGGAGTCGCTGAGCACCCCAGTTAGTCAAAGAAAACTAGGTTTGAGATCCAGCCAGGTGATGGACCATCAGGGATCTCCTGAAGGAATGGACTGGACTGAGACTGTAGTGCAAGAATGTGATGCTAAAGACTCTACAAAGACTGAACAGTTTGCATGGATGGGCAGGAAAGGTATAGTAAAACTTGGGCACAATACCTAGCATGTTTCTTTTTAATATTATTTTTCTTTGAAAGTTTTTTTTTAAAATAAATGCTGTGGTTTGGATGTTTTGCAGTGGACACCCCGAAAGTAAAGAAACAAGTTTCTGCCAGTGGAATCTTCGCTCTCACTCAGTCACCGCTCTTATACAAGAAATCAGCTGTAATTAATGAAGCAACACAATTTAGTGGTAAGCAGATGGTGCGTGTAGAATAGTGCCTTACTTAAATTGATAGTAATTACTCAACCTCATATGGTTCCAAACCACCAAGACCTTTGTACATCTTCTGAACACAAAATAAGATATTTTAGATTAAATTCAAGAGCTCTCTGATCCTCTATAGACCGCAATGATCCCACCTCATTCAAAGTCCGGAAAGGTACAAACTAATTCTCAAAACAGTCCATGTGTCTTCAGGGTGTGCGTTCATGAGCGCTGTGCACTGATGTATACTTCTGATGCCCAAACGCGACTTCCTCTTTTTGAAATAAAGCATAGGGGCATCCGATCTAGTATATCAGCAGTGCAACATGCACAAAGAGCACATCATTTATAGCAAATACCTACTGCGCACTACCTATACCTACTACGCAAATACGCACCACCTATACTGACAATAAGAAGAAACTGTTTAATAAAGCTAGTTTTGTGTTCATGTAAACGTTTTGTAAGTACAATAGGATTGAAACACTGAAGGAATAGTCTATTTTGAGGATGTTTTTTGTTATTATTTTTGGACTTTGAACAAGTTATATATTTGGAAATATTACTTTTTAGGTGCGTCAAATAGGTTATGTAACAATTTTTTTTTCTCCAAACAGGATCCAAGTCTGAGCTGGAAATCTCTCCTCTTTGCCAGCCAAGAAGGCGAAGGACGCCTAGCAGGACATACATCCGAAAGAAACTTTTGGACTAAGTCTGTCTTTAAAAAGTACTTTTGGTTGCCCTTTTAGAAAATCATATTTTTAAATAACAGTTTTATTTTCTGTTTGTTTTAGCTAACCTTTATTCTTATTTGCTTGTATAATAATGCATCACCCAATATTGTATATTTTGTACTTAGTGTATTATAGAGAATTACAGCAGTTAAGTACAGTTTAACAGAAGATTTAACTGGTCTGCTCTGAACATTAATTGTGAAAATAAGGTGGAGACTTTTCTTTTTTGCTTTTTCAGTTTAATGAAATGAAGCTTTAATTGCTTTTGTTTGTTCAGTTTGTTTGCATTTTATTTGTGCTCATTTTTCTGTGGATTTCTTTTAAAAATGTGGCATGTATTTTACCGTTCGGCAGCTCACAGCATCTATCATAATGTGAAAAATGTAAATGTTAAACAGATTATTTTAATAAAGACATCGTTGTTCTTATGCCTGCATTATGATTTCATTTGATGTCTGGACACCAATGGAGTGGCACCAGAGTGTGCTCTTCTGCTGTTGCTCAACTGCAGGTTTTATTATGTTTTCATTGTCTTTCTATCAGCTTGAGCATCTGTTCATTGACCTCTGCCACGAACAAGGTATTTTTTATACTATCAAGGATAGTATTTTCTTTTTCTGATCATTCTCCTTAAACCGTTAGAGATGGCTTTATGAAAATTCTGAACTTCAGCAGATTCCCCTGACCGTGTCTGCATGCATTGAGTGCTGTGGTGTTGTTGGCTGATGAGAGCAGTTGAACAGGTGCACCTTAAAAAGTGTCCTGTGATTATAATTTGCGACATTCACAAATAAACCCATCAAAAGGATTAGGGCATAGAAATGTAGTTAAAAACAAAACAATATATCTGCCTGTCTCAATTTGAAGCCCTGTGTAAAATGCACCATCTAGTGTTTTACTAGAGCACCATGTTGATCGGTTCGTTGATCTCTATGTTTTAAGAGCAATCCCATGAGCACTTTTTAAGTTGATTTACAAAAACTTAATTGCTTTTTTTTTTTTCCATTTTTAACAAAGAAACACCACATAAAATTTGACAGTCAAACTGATATAGGAGCAAACCTTCAGTGATTTACAAGTATTAATGTGATCCAGATTTATTACATTTGCTTTGTGACACATCCACATCAGTTGTGTTGCTTCACTGTTATTCACAAAAATTCTCCTGTGTCCCCCTCCTCTTGGTCCATGAGAAAGCCCACCAAGTTTAGGTACCAGACTTAATTAACCTCATTTAATAGGTGCTAAAACATCATTGGTCATGTCCCTGTTTTTTGAGATGTGCCAATGCCTTCATAGAAGTGGGTACCAACTTGGACAAAGACACTGCATGCTGATTTGAGTCAGTTGGACGGGTGGTTCCTCAGTTAAAGCTGCTTTGATGGGGGTTTTTTTGTAGCATCACCATGTGGTCAAACCACACAACCTTTAAACAGTGACCTTATAACATCCTAGATCTGAATGAATGAAATATTCTTATTAAATACTTTGTTCTTTACATAGCTGAACGTGCTTACAACAAAATCACAATCACTGGAAATCTAATTTATTAACCCATGGAGGTCTGGATTTGGAGTCACTCAAAATTGAAGTGGAAAAACACTACAGGCTGATCCAACTTTGATGTAATTTCCTTAAAAACTAGTCAAAATGAGGCTCAGTAGTGTGTGTGGTCTCCATGTACTTGTATGACCTACAACGCCTGGGCATGCTCCTGATGAGGTAGCGGATGGTCTCCTGAAGGATCTCCTCCCAGACCTGGAATAAGCAACCGCCAACTCCTGGATAGTCATGGTGTTGGTGGATGGAGCGAGACATAATGTCTCAGATATGCTCAATTGTATTCTGGTCTGGGAAACAGGCAGGCCAGTCCATAGCATCAATGCCTTTGTCTTGCAGGAACTGCTGACACACTCCAGCCACATGAGGTCTTGCATTAGGAGGAACCCAGGGCCAACCGCACCGGCATATGGTCTCACAAGGGGTCTGAGGATCTCATCTTGGTACCTAATGGCATTCAGGCTACCTCCGGCGAGCACATGGAGGGCTGTGCAGCCCTCCAAAGAAATGCCACCCCACACCATTACTGACTCACTGCCAAACCGGTCATGCTAGAGGATGTTGCAGGCAGCAGAACATTCTCCACAGCATCTCCAGACTCTGTCACGTCTGTCACATGTGCTCAGTGTGAACCTGTTTCATCTGTGAAGAATTTGATAATCTTGGTGTTCTCTGGCAAATGCCAAACACCCTGCACAGTGTTGGGCTGTAAGCCCAAAAAGCAAATCCATCAATGCACAGCTGTAAGCACAACCCCCAACTGTGGATGTCGGGCCTTCATACCACCCTTATGCAGTCTGTTTCTGACCATTTGAGCAGACATGCACATTTGTGGCCTGCTGGGGGTTATTTTGCAGGGCTCTGGCAGTGCTCCTACTGTTCCTTCTTGCACAAAGGCAGAGGTAGCGGTCCTGCTGCTGGGTTGTTGCTTTTTTCAATTCATCTTTATTTCTATAGCGCTTTTACAATGTAGATTGTGTCAAAGTAGCTTAACATAGAAGTTCTAGTAAATTGAAACTGCGTCACTCCAGTTTTCAGAGTTGTAATTCAGTTTAGTCTAAAGTGATGTATACAAACTATATAGTATACTATGACCAGGGATACAATCAGATAGTGCAGTCGTTACTCCAAAAAAGCGGTATTTTGTGTCTGCCGGTTTGTTTACTTGCAGGAGTTCCATTGGCATTTTCCTGTACGTTAATTCTGACCAATTGAAAAGCAGTTTAGGAAATACATTCAATAACTTCTGGCTGAGTGATGTGGATTTTGTCACATAACTGCATTTTGGTTATTTTCAACTGGTTCGGACCAAAGCAATCAGTGTGGTGTGAAAAGGACCAAATGAACCGAACCACAGATGTGAAAGCACCCTAAATTTCACTGCTGAAAGTCCAAACACTCAAAAGTAAATCCATTAATGCGCAGTTCCACAAGTCCCAAACCAAGCAAGCCAGTGGTGAGGAACAAACTTCAACAATTGACGAAAATGAAGGAAAAAACCTTGAGAGAAACCAGGCTCAGTTGGGCACGACCATTTCACCTTTGGCCAAACTTCTTGTGTAGAGCTGCAGTCTGCGCACCTGAGGCTGGAGAGTCTAAATAGGGCACCGATGGCGAAGGCTGGCCCACAGGATCAATGCGGAGACTCGTCTGTCACTGGGGTCTTTCAGGAATCAGTCTCACGCTCTCCACTCCTCTATGACCAGCACAGCATCCTGCTCTGCATCCTACAGTTGATTTTGATATCCTACAGTTGACATCCTACAGTTAAGTTGATCAATTGTCCAGAATTAATTGAGCTTAGTGGATGTGAGGGGCTGTAATACAGGTCCCTCAAATACTGGGCAGCTAAGCTGTTCAAGGCTTTGTATGTAGTCAATAAAAAATTTTAATTTATACAATATTTAATAGGGAGCCAATGCAATGATGAAAGAACTTGAGTAATATGATCATATTTCTTTGTTCTAGAAAGCACTCTAGCAGCTGAATTTTGAACCAACTTAACTAGGGCTACAGGGGAACCGCCTAGTAACACATTACAATAGTCTAACCAAAAGGGCATAAAAGCATGAATAAGCTTTTCCGCATTAGACATTGATAGCATATGTTGAAGTTTGGCAACATTTTTAAGATGAAAAAATGCAGTTTTACAGATGCTTGAAATAAGGCCTTCAAACGACAGGTTGCTATCAAAAATCACCCCTAAATTTTTGACTGAAGATGAGGACTGAACTGAGAATCCATCAAGGGTTAGACAGTGTTCTAGGTTTTTGCATGTGAGGTTTTTGGGTCCAATAAGCAAGACCTCAGTTTTATCTGAATTTAGTAATAAGAAGTTTTCAGTCATCCAATTTTTAATATCAGCTATACAATCTGTTAATTTCGTGAATTTGTATAAATTATCAGGTTGAGAGGAGATATAAAGTTGTGTATCATCGGCATAACAGTGGAAACTAACTCCATGTTTTTTTAATGATATCGCCTAGCGGTAGCATATATAGTGTGAAAAGTAAGGGACCAAGAACTGAGCCTTGTGGTGTACCCCACAGTGTGCTTTTGACCGGTATGATGCCTCTTCGTTAACTGATACAAAATGATAACGTTCAGATAAATAAGACCTGAACCAGGCCAATGCAGTTCCTGTAATACCAACATAATTTTCAAGCCTATCAAGAACAATATTATGATCGATTGTATCAAATGCAGCACTGAGGTCCAATAACACTAAGAGAGAAATGCACCCATGATCGGACGACAGGAGCAGGTTATTTGCACTCTCAGGAGTGCTGTTTCTGTGCTATGAAATGCTCTAAATTCAGATTGGAATTTCCCACAAATATCTCTGTAGGAAGGAACATAGTTGAGGTAGGGATGAATTCAAAATGTTAAGAAGAGGTTCAGAAATTTCTGAAAACAACTGTTTTAATAATTTGGCCAGTATAGGATCTAACATAGACGTTGTTTTGGAGGAATTTATCAGTTTAGACAGTTCTTCCTCACCTACTGCTGAGAAAGTCTGAAGTTTATCCATTAACAATCTACAGTTATCCAGTTATCTACTGGTCTCTCCTACTTAGGGTGAACAAACCCTTAATACATTTATACAAACAAATCTACTTTAAAACGTTCTGTCTCTCGAGCATCCGCTTGTAGCTTTAGCCTACTAGCACCGCTGGTCAGCTAAAGCTACTGACTTCTTTCACTTATTGTCTTTGCTCTTTACCCTGTACAATGTCGTTTGTGTGTCGATCCTTGAGTGCAGGAGAAGCATCGGTGGAGGCGTTGGAGTTGGAAGTTGTGGATTCGCAGATTCGCGATCTGGAGATGAAGCGAGCACAGCTTCGGGAACAACGGGCCCTGCTCGCTCATCTGAGGTAAGTGTGCGATACAATCTCAACACTCCGTCCACCTCAACCCCGTGTGTTTCTCTGTCCAGGCCCAGCGCACCGAGGACGCGGCTCGTCCAAGGGTCGTTCACTCCGGCACCCGGCTACCGTGGCCCCTGGGTGCAGCCGCGTAAGGTACATACCAGGCCTCGGGGCAGAACGTCTCCTCCTCCTGTGTTCGAGATCCCCACGGAGAACCGCTTCGCCCCCCTCCGCGAGACGAGTCGCGATGTGGCAATCATCGGTGACTCCATCGTTCGACACGTCTGCGCTGCTTCCACTAAAGGTAACAATGTACGCACTCACTGCTTTCCCGGTGCTCATGTTAAGGATGTTTCTGCTAAGGTTCCCGCTATCCTGAGCGCTGGCGAGAGCATCGGAGCTGTCGTCCTCCACGTGGGGACGAACGACACCGGGCTGCGGCAGACAGAGATCCTGAAGAGGGACTTCAGGAGCCTGATCGAGACGGTTCGACGCACCTCGCCCGCCACGCAGATCATCGTTTCTGGACCACTTCCTACCTACCGCCGAGGAAATGATAAGTTCAGTAGACTTTTTGCTCTGAATGAATGGCTATTAACATGGTGTAAAGAACAGAAGTTGCTCTTTGCCAATAACTGGAATCTTTTCTGGGAGCGGCCTAGGTTTTTCCATGCTGATGGGCTACACCCGAGCAATGCTGGAGCTGAACTCCTGTCGGACAACATCTCCAGGACGCTTCGTTCTATCTGACTAGTAAGTGAAAATTCACATTTTAGCCATATAGACTCTTGCTCGTCCCGCTCACAGTAATGCATATCTGGCTAACCTCATAGAGACTGTGTCTGTTCCTCGTAATATTAGATCAGGAAATAAACTTAATGTGTGCTCTAGAAAAAATCTATTAAGAATCAAACCAGAAAAACTGCAAAAAAGTGGAAATACTAATTTTTTAAAGCTTGGTCTCCTAAACATCAGGTCACTAGCACCTAAAGCACTTATCATAAATGAAATACTAACAGACAACAATCTCAATGCACTCTGTCTCACTGAAACCTGGCTGAAACAAAATGACTATATTAGTTTAAATGAAGCAACTCCTTCAGGATTCTTATATAAGCATGAGGCTCGTCAGACTGGTCGTGGTGGTGGAGTTGCATCAATCTTTAGTGATATTCTTAATGTTAATCAGAGAAACGTACTTATGTTTAACTCTTTTGAAGTATTGGCACTTAATGTTATGCTTCCGGATATTATGAAAAAACCTATGTTATCTCTCGCTTTAATCACCAGATATAGACCCCCAGGACCCTATGTCAATTTTCTAAAAGAGTTTTCTGATTTTATTTCTGACTTACTAGTTAAAACTGATAAAATACTAATTGTAGGAGACTTTAACATCCACATAGATGACGCTAACGATACATTAGGGCTCGCGTTTACAGATTTTTATTACAATCACTTGGGATAAAGCAAAACGTTGTTGGTCCAACCCATCGCTTAAAGCATACATTAGATCTAATTTTGTCTCATGGAATTGAGGTCATTGATGTAGACATTATACCACAAAGTGATGATATAACAGACCACTACCTCTTACTGTATAAGCTGTGTTTACCTGAAATTAGCAGATCCGCACAGATATATCGCCCTGGCAGAACTATCGTCCCGTCCACTAAAGATGAATTCACAAATAACTTACCTGATCTTTCTCTATTTCTAAATGCACCCGCAAACGCAAATGACCTTGATGTAGTAATCAGCAGTATGGATGCTATCTTTACTAACACACTAAATACTGTGGCACCCATCAAATTAAAAAAGGTTAGAGAGAATAAAACTACACCATGGTATAACAGTTATACTCGCGCTCTCAAAACAGCAACCCGTGCCCTGGAAGGTAAGTGGAAAAAACTAAATTAGAGGTCTTTAGAATTGCGTACAAAGATAGTATGTCCAGCTATAGGAGGGCTCTAAAATCCACCAGGGCTGAGCACCTCCGCAAACTGATAGAAAATAATCATAACAATCCTAGATTTTTATTCAACACCATTTCTAAATTAACAAATAATCTGTCATCTTTGGAACAAAATGTCCCACTGCAAATTAGTAGTGATGACTTCATAAATTTCTTCAGTAATAAAATAGAAGGTTTCAGACAGAAAATAGAAGATGTTCAACTTTCGGCACCGCCTTGTACTTCAGATCCATTAAACATTCCACTGAACCAAAATAATCTACAGTGCTTCAAAATCATAGAACAGGAAGAGCTAGATAAACTTATAAATGCTTCTAAACCAGCTACATGTATGTTAGACCCAATTCCAACTAAATTACTGAAAGAATTGCTACCTGTAATAGGAGAACCTCTTCTTAACCTCATCAACTCTTCTCTATCTTTAGGCCATGTTCCAAATCCTTTCAAGCTAGCTGTTATTAAGCCTATTATTAAGAAATCACAACTGGACCCTGCAACTTAGCTAATTATAGGCCTATTTCAAATCTTCCATTATGTCTAATTATTTTTTCTATACTAGAAAATATTGTTTCTGCCCAATTATGCTCCTTTCTGCAGATGAACAATGTTTTTGAAGTGTTTCAGTCAGGTTTCAGGCCTCATCACAGTACAGAAACCGCATTAGTGAAAATAACCAACGATTTACTCTTAGCTGCTGACCAAGGGTGCATCTCGTTATTAGTTTTACTTGATCTCAGTGCTGAATTTGACACCATCGACCACAATATCCTCATAGTTCGCTTAAATTCTACAGGTGTCTGGGGACAGGCTCTACAATGGTTTAAGTCATACTTAACTGACCGTTACCAGTTTGTGAATATAAATGGACAGCTTTCACAGGTCAGGCCAGTACAGTATGGGGTGCCTCAAGGATCAGTTTTAGGCCCTTTGCTGTTCACAATATACATGCTACCCCTGAGAGACATTATAAGAAGACACGGGCTCAGCTTTCACTGCTATGCAGATGATACTCAATTATATATTTCAACAAAACCTGATGAGACGTCTGAACGGTCTAAGCTAACTGAATGTATTAAAGATGTTAAAGACTGGATGACCAACAATTTCCTTCTCTTAAATTCAGACAAAACAGAATTATTACTTATTGGGCCTAAATCCTGTACACAGCAGATCTCACAACTCGACCTGCAATTAGAGGGACACAAAGTTAGCTTTAGCTCTACTGTAAAAGATCTGGGTGTTATACTAGACAGCAATTTAACTTTTGAAAATCATATCTGCCATGTCACAAAAACCGCCTTCTTTCATCTGAGAAATATCGCTAAGTTACAAAGTATGCTATCCATCTCAGATACAGAAAAACTAGTTCATGCTTTCATGACTTCTAGGCTGGATTACTGTAATGCTCTGTTCGCTGGTTGCCCAGCATCCTCTATTAATAAACTTCAGCTAGTACAAAATGCAGCTGCCAGAGTTCTTACCAGGTCTAGAAAATATGATCGTATTACCCCAATTTTATCCTCCTTACACTGGCTGCCTGTTAAGTTCCGTAATGATTATAAAATATTGCTTCTTACCTATAAAGCTTTAAATAATCTAGCACCTGTTTATCTAACCAACCTTCTGTCTCGCTACAATCCAACCCGCTCTTTAAGATCTCAAAACTCAGGGCTGCTGGTAGTACCTAGAATAGCAAAGTCGAGTAAAGGTGGTCGAGCCTTCTCATTTATGGCTCCTAAACTCTGGAATAGCCTTCCTGATAATGTCCGAGGCTCAGACACACTCTCTCAGTTCAAAACTAGATTAAAGACCTATCTTTTTAGTAAAGCATACACTCAATGCATTGCATAATGGTATGATGCATGAATGTGCTCCACGCAGGTTTTTGCATCTCATTTATATACACTATGAACAGCAGCTACGCTAATTATTCTCTTTATTCTCTATTTCCACCTGGGGATACTCATCCCGAGGCCCCCAGAGACTATGCAGTGCCACTAATGCAATCCAAGACCTGTGAAGAGATGATCCCAAGGTTTCCATAATCCCGGACCAGGCCGTATCCTGAGCAGCTGATGTGGTGGTCATGGAGGAGTGGAGAGCATGAGACTGATTCCTGTGAGACCCCAGTGACAGACGAGTCTTCGCCGACGTCCAGCGTTCACCAGCCTCCGGCGCCTAGACTGCAGCTCTGCACAAGACGTTTGGCCATAGGAGAAATGGTCGTGCCCAACTGAGCCTGGTTTCTCTCGAGGTTTTTTTTTTCCTTCACTTTCGCAAAATGGTGAAGTTCGTTCCTCGCCGCTGTCGCCACTGGCTTGCATGGTTCGGGACCTGTAGAGCTGCGCATCGATGGATTTGCTCTTTAGTGTTTGGACTCTCAGCAGTGAAAATTTAAACCACACTGAACTGAACTTAAACTCTAAAAACTGAACGGACACCATTCCAATTCACTATAATCTTCTATGTGAAGCTGCTTTGACACAATCTACATTGTAAAAGCGCTATAGAAATAAAGATGAATTGAATTGAATTGAACAGTGCTCGAATTGAGACGATGCTGTAGGAGGCAGATTGATGGTGCTTATTTCATCTCTGATATCAATCTTGCATGTGAAGAAATTCATTGTCACTACGGCTGTGTTGAGAAATGCATGATGATGCTTTATTTTTAGTTTGGCCACTGCGTTAAACAGGACCCTAGGATTGTGTTTATTGTCTTCTATTAAAAGTTGTAAAATAAGTAGATCTAAAGTTAGGTATACTTTCTTTCCAGGCCAGACGAAAACCTCCAGTCTAGTTGATTTCTTCCATCTACACTCCATTTTCCTGGCTGCTTTCTTTAAGGCACCTGTGTGCTCATTGTGCCATGGCGTCAGATATTTTACTCCAATCTTTTTTATGTGTAACGGAGCAACTATGTCTAAAGTGCTAGAAAAGACAGAACCAATAGTTTCAGTTGCAGTGTCAAGCTCTTACAGGCTCTCTGGAATGCTAAGGAAATTAGAAAGATCAGGTAGGTTATTAACAAAGCAATCTTTAGCGCTAGTGGTGATTGTTCTACCATATTTATAAATAGAAGCTGGTTTTGTAGACCTATCAATGCACAATAAACGTTAAAAAAAAAGTTAAAAAGTGATCTGAAATGTCATCACTCTGCTGCACAACTTCAACATTATCAATATCAATACCATGTGATATACCTTAGACCCAATATTGATTATGCCGATGAGTAAGTCCTGAGACATGCTGTTTCACTCCAACAGAGGCTAGTATGTTCAAGAAGGCCAGGCTTAAAGCATCTTTTTCATTATCTATATGAATATTAAAATCACCAACAATTAAAACTTTCTGTGGATAAGTCGTCAGCAGATTCTTTTGTAAAGTCAGTGTGGTGCCCTGGAGGCCTATATACAGTTGCCAATATAAATTTAGATTGAAATTTATTGTTTATATTTTACACTGAAACATACAACACTATTACTTCAAATTAATTATATTTGAAGTCAGATCGCTGAGTGACATATATATATATATATATATATATATATATTATCCCAACGCCTACCTTTCCCTTTAAGATGCGGCTTGTGTTTATAATGATATCCTTCAGGTGAAGACTTGTTTAAGGTGATGTAATCATCTGGTTTTAGCCAGGTTTCTGTTAGACAGAGTGCATCTAGCTTTAGTTCGGTTATCAAATCATTAACAAAAAGAGTTTAAGAGGAGAGTGATCTAATGTTTGATAATCCGAGTTTTATCTTTTTATTACCTTTATTTTTTAATTGATGAACATTAATTAGATTGTTACCTTTGAAAGGTTCGGGAAACAGACACAGTCTCTATGTTAAAATATAAAGGTGGCTCTACGTGCTGCAGATTATCTGAGTTTGGTAAACTGTGGTGGCTAGCAGACGGTCGGTTTAGCCAGTCTGTCTGCTTCCTGACCTGGGCCCCACTTAGTCAAGTGCCAACAAGAAGACTATAAGCCAGATTACTAGAGAGGAGAGCTGCCCCAGCCCGGGTGGGATGAAGACCATCTCTCTTTAACAGGTCAGGTCTACCCCAGAAATTTAGCCAATTGTCTACAAAACCTATGTTATTCAGTGGGCACCACTTTGACATCCAGCCATTACGTGATGAGTCGGCTGTGGAACTCATCACCATGATAAGCGGGCAGGGGACCAGAGCATATTACAGTGTCTGACATCATCTTTGCAAGATCACACACCTTTTTAACATTACTTTTAGTGATCTTCGACTGACGTAGACGAACATCATTAGCACCGACGTGGATAATGATCTTACGTTTAGATTTAGCCAGCACTTTTAAATTTGACATGATGTCAGGCGCTCTGGCTCCCAGCAGACATCTGACTGTGGTGGCTGGTGTCTCTATTTGCATGTTCCGTACTATGGAGTCACCAATTACTAGGACACTTTCAGCAGGTTTCTCAGTGGGTGCACCACTAAGGGGGCTAAACCTGTTACCTTCATACGGCCTCCTGCACGTCTCCTGATAGCGCCTCCATGCTCTGGCCACTACGCTGACAGACACAGCAAACCTTTTTGCCACAGCTCACATTGATGTGCCATCCTGGATATGTTGCAATACCTGAGCTACTTGTGTGGATTGTAGACTCCATCTCATGCTACCACTAGAGTGAAAGCACCACCAGCATTCAAAAGTGACCAAAACATCAGCCAGAAAGCATAGGAACTGAGAAGTGGTCTGTGGTCACCACCTGCAGAACCACCACCTGTTGTCTATTCCATTTGCACAACAGCATGTGAAATTGATTGTCAATCACTGTTGCTTCCAAAGTGGGCAGTTTGATTTCACAGAAGTGTGATAAACTCCTTTAAGCAGTATATATATATACATATATATATATATATATATATATATGCTGAGATTTGTGATGATATCTTGTTCTGTTCAAGAGTTGTGGAGATTTGTGGCTACGCCACTTTGGTTCAGATTGGACAAAAACCTAGGAGTAGCTCGCAAAAGGAGTTTTCAAAAGAAATGCTAAATACCCACAAAAAAAGGGTTATGAGGGATTATGTGTTTTGGGCCACATGTGTTCAGGGCAAGCCTGGGTGACATGGCAGATGGGGTGGGTATTGCCATCAGGCAAAGATTCAAGTCTCTTCTGTGACTTATGGTTGTGCCTGTCCAATCAGTTTTAGGGCAGAAAAAGTGACCTACTTTTCTAAAAATTACAATAGGGTTTCAGCACGTGAACCCCTAAATTCAGATTTGAGAGAAACCAGCACATTTGTAGGTTTATTGGGCCTTTTATTTCACAATCCTTCCAAACGTACAAAAAAAAAAAAAAAAAAGGTACAAAAGCAAAAAAAAAAAAAACATTTCACCAAATCCCCCTCCCCTTTTCCATGAGAAAGAAATATAGAATTGGTCTCAAAAGTGCATCTCTCCAAGGTACAGTGTAGGGAAAAAAACATCAAATCTCATTTTGACAGATCTGTACCTCTTCTTCCTCTTATCTAAAAATCACATAGTCTGGCCGTCACAAACTTCCACAGCGTCCCAGAGCAGCAGGCCCAAGAGAAGGCCGACATTGGGACACTTGCTTCACTAAAGATTGGAATATAATTTACGACTCTTGCAGAAATTTTCCTCCTCGGCTGTTGGGCTGTGATTGTTTATAACTCATTCTTCTTTTTTGATTTCTTCTTGTCCTCTTGAACGACCACAGTGTTTGCAGCCTCTCTCTTCAAGTAGGAAATGAAGTCGCTTACTTCACGACCTCCCTGAAAGTCAAACAAGATTTGATTACATTTACTAGTTTTTGTAGAGTGAAGGTGAGATTTTAGAAAAGTGAAGAAAAAAAAAACTAAAATAATCAGACCTCATATTTCTTTGGATTCTGCTTACGGCCAGCTGGGGAGAAATAGATTGTGGGGAACCTAAAAATACAGAAATAATTCAAGTAAGTTAAAACATTGATGAGATTTATACACATTGTGAAGAAAGACATTTATAAAACTGCACTGATGTTAATTAAAATACAAATGAGACTTTTTTTTTTTTTACAAATACAAACAGATGATAGATTACATACCCGCTAACTTCATATGGAGAGGGGACATCATTAGCGGTGGCGTCCATTTTTGCGATGATGATGTTTGGATCTTCAGAAAGCTATGAAATAGATATAAAATATACAGAATTGTAATAATTGTCAATATTCCATGGCAAATAACACAATTATGAGCTGTAAAAATCACCTTCTCTCCCAGTTCTTTATATTTGGGCTCCAGGCTCTTGCAGTGTCCACACCAGGGGGCGTAAAACTCGATGAGAACATCTTTGCTGTCATCGTTTACAATTGAGTCAAAGTTCTCAGCCACAAGAACCTGGAATAATATAGATAAAGTTGCAGGTACCGTAAAGGTTTAAAAATTAATAAAATCAAATATGTGTATCAGTGGTATATTTAGAACAATAATTATCAGAAGACATTCAAATTGAAATATTTATGATTAGCTGTATTTGTTTTTAGCTTTAAGTTTATTTAAATTGAATAATTTTGCACTACTGTTATCTTCACTTCACAAAACCCTCATTTCACTCATTTTAACACACAAAAAAAAGAAGTGTTACTCTAAAAGTAGACACCTTATTTACAATTAATAGAATTTCTATGTACAATATTTCCTTTACTCAAATTAATTATAATCAAAGATGGAAAAACTTAAATTCTCTGACGCACCTTCACAGGGCCATCGTTGTTCTCAGGAACAGGCTCAGATTTAAGGTAACGCTTCAGGTTTCCATCAAAATAATCCTGCAGGAACCTCTCCAAGGCCTTTCCGTCACGACTGCAAAAACAAAAGGACTTGTTTAGATTTTTTCCTCCAACAGAAGACCTTGTTTTAGGCAGTAAATAAAAATAAAAAGACTTACGAGAACTCCTCCTTCATGACATATTTGTCTCCTTTGGCTGTTCGGATGCCAACGAGAGGAAGTTCTCCACTGCTGCCGTCCAGACCCAATTCAGACACATCATGACTGAAGCGGTTCTTATTGGCCACGGCAAAACTCAGCTTCTTCCCCTGATCCAGGAAACCCTTGGCCACTTTCATTACCCTGGAGAAACACACACCAACACAATCAGATGACCATTTAAACGCTTCCTCTTCATTACAATCAGAAATATAAGCAATGATTTTATTTAGAAAAACAAGAATTAGTAGCAGTGCTTTAAACTTGTTTTTTTAATAGTTGTAATCAGTTTTCCATTTGGATCTAATAATATGGTGTGACAACAACAATTTGCTAAAAATGGACAATGACAGTAAAGAATCAATTTTCACATGGATTTGGGACAAAAAAAAAACAACAACATTATTTATTAGGTGGCATGTCACTTTGTAAAGAAACACTATGAGTGTGCACACATGTGATCCTGTAGTCCATCATTAGCCATGTTTCCATATGAACACAGCAAATGTTTTCAAAGTTTGACAAAAAAAAAAAAAAGATTTTTTTAAATAAATCACAAATGTCAACTAGCTGCTTTTCCATCAAGTTGTAAGAGCGGTTGACTAATATTGGTAAGCTAGTAACCAACAATAAACCAGGCAAGCATAATGAAGACCAATCAGCTATGTCAGAGTTTATTTGGCAAATGCGTTTTCATCTCCCATTATTCCCTTTTCGCTCTACCTCAAGTGAGCGTACATTTTTTTTTGACATATCCATCACTCATTTATCATGTGACACTTCAAAATGTACAATGCAAGTTAAGGTTTTAGTAACGTTGTCGTTTTCTAGTTTGTTTTAATTGTACTTTTATTTTAGTTTTACTTGCAAAAATTAGTGAAAAGTAACTAAATTATAGTGGCAAGTACTTTTTAAATAAAATAAAAATTCTGAATATATTTTATTCAGGTAATGCTTATATAAACAAAAAGGGATTAAGTTAATTGTTCAGTAGTAGAGAAGATACCCTTCAAATATTCCATAGATCTATATTTTAAAGAATGTCTATGGCTGCGTCCGAAATCGCCTACTACTCAGTAGGTACTGCATTTGAATTTAAATTTACTACTCGACTGTTAGAAAAGTAATAGAAAGTAGAAAAGTATGTTCTATACAGTATGAATGTGAGTAGTTGAATGGAACTTGGACGTACTATATCCACCATTTTGTCATGATCACATGATCAGTTGCATCACTTCACTCCCATTCATGAATTCTCTTGCGGGGTATCATGGGATAGCGTAGCGTGCATTGGATGCGCACTTCAGAATCTCGCCGGAAGTAATAAGTCATCCGGGTACTTCTCGCATGCATTTTTTCGAATTCGGACTTACTACTCCGCTCGCATACTGTTTTTTTAGCATGCTATATAGTATGGAAGTATGCGATTTCGGACACAGCCTATGTTATGCTGTAAGATGTTTTTTTTTTTTTTTACATGCCATTTCCATTTTGATTCTTATTCCCTTAGTCTGGCTGACATACTTCTGGTGATGGTGCATAACTTCTGTATTATTTTCATATAGCTTTGGTACATGTTCAGAATGAGTACTGTGATATGGGGTAACAACAATGACAAAATTGTATAAACATATGTGTTGTATGATATTGAGTGTTGTTTACATAAAAAGCGGACGTGCATTTTAAATTTATTCATTCATTTATTATTTAACAAAGAAAAAAAGGAGTCCCAAAAACAGAAATATCCAATTATTATCAATGTTATCATTTACAATACACTTGCATTACCAAGGCAATGACTGACGCATTTGTATTACATTCCTCATTTATCAGCACCACAGTGGAAAATGAAGCCATATCCGTGCTAACTGGCCCAGATCAGCACAGAAGTGGAAACAGAGCTAAACAGTCACAAGTGACACATATGTATGCTCCTTAATACCAGGTGAAAACAGGGCCTGAGAAACAGTCGGCAAAACCAAGTTAAGGGTTTACCTGTTCCTCCAGTAGTTGGAGCCCTTGGGGTTCTTCTCATAATCCACATCATAGTAGGCCACTAACAAGTCTTTGCCTTTCAGCTGGTCTTTGTTGTCCTCAGTCATGTGGGCACAGATGCCAAAACTAGCATATGGGGAAAAACATATTGATATTACCAGATTTTGTGACCTCAAAATTATACAACAGATTAGTAAAGTAAATGCTGATTTTAAAGTGATAGGTCAACCAAAACATTTTTAATTCCTCATCTTTACTCACACTCAACTTTGAGTTTCTGTTCAGCACAAAACAAGATATTTTGAAGAATGTGTTTGAAAAACTTTGTGTTAAAAAAAGAAAAAAAAAAAGAAAAAAAAAGGTTTGAAACAACTGGAGGGTGAGTAAATGGCAGAATTTTCATTTTTGCCTGAACTATTCCTTTAACAATTTTTAGTCATTTTAACATTGCATAAAGTTGAAACGTACATGTTGTCCTGAATGAACTTCTTGATCTTTGCGCTTGTGAATTTGTCCTCCGTGAACAACACACTGCTATCTTCAAATTTGTTGCTCAGTTGAAGTGGCCGGAACAAAAGAATACCTCTGCAAAATGAAGAAAATAAACAATACCAAACTGAATTTCTGCTCAAATCTAAAATTAATATCACTATGAAAAAAAAAAAAAAAAAAAAAAAAAAAGCTACATACTCTCCATCAATGCCATGTTTCTTCAACAAATCCTCATTGTTAGTGTGGGCGAAGCGGTAGGACTCTCTCAAAGCACTGGCTGCCTTCAGAAACTCTCCCTGAGCGGCACTTCCTCCATCAGCGAAGAAGCCTGAACACACAGATTACCATTCAATCAAATACAGCAAGAGTACTGATGAATAAAATAGCAATATGGAGGTCTAAAATGAAGCCCTCACCCACAACACTGGCATCACGAGCTCCGATGTATTTCTCAAAATCAGCCTCGATTTTGAGTTCCACCGAGGCTGGACCTGCCTGCTTTTTCAGATGGCTAACAATTCCATCTGTTGAAGTAATGATGGAAAAAAAAAGGGTGTGTCAGTCCTAAAGTTTCACAAAATATTTTAGTGCTAAACCTAGCACCTAAACCAGTGAGAGGAGACCTATTCACTACTTCTAAACAAACAAAACCAGACCATCCTAAAATGGCAATCCACCTCGAAAAGAAAACATTAAACTTATTAAAAGCTTATTTTTAATAAGAAACAGGTTTTCAAATGTTTTTCTAAATTTACAAATAAACAGACAGATTTATGCAAATACATGTTCTAGAAATACAAATTTGTGTATTTTTATAAGTTTTAAATCCAAATAGATTTAAAAGCATCTAAAAATATACTTGCATTTAAAATCTTTCTTCATTTGAATGTGGCAACATTTTTATTTTTAAACTCTATTTGAATATGGCACTCTACAATCTCTCACAGAGAGCCCAGCCCTCCCAATCAGCCAATCACTGTTCGCACACTTAGTAATCATATTGACATCGTAGATAGAAACAAGACCAACCCCGCTCTAACTCTTAGCTAAAGACTTCACTCTATTCCTTAGTAAAAGTTTGTCTCAACAATTTTGTCAATAAAACTCTAATCTAAAAACTTTCATTGGCATTTAGGAGATTAATGCTATTTTTTATCATTTATCCTACCCTTAAAATAGTCACATTTAATCTTCTTTTATATGCATATAGCATTTCTTGTTATAAACGATGCATCTGTGCACTTCATTATTCGCAAAAATGAATTTGCCCTCATCAACTTTAATCAAATAACATAATTTTCCCTCCCCCTCAAAATGACTTTCTTCACTTCCTGGTCACATGAAATGCCTTTAGGGTAGGCATATCAGTGGGTGTCTCGTTTCTGCTCTGAATTCATCCATACATCAATCTTCCTTCATTTTGTTATCAATGCCTGTCTTTCAACAATCCAATCAGTTCCCAAAGCAGTCGTGGCCTGGTGGTTAGAGTGTTGGACTCGTGATCCGA
>CAIGQV010018127.1:9947137-9959208 GCA_903798115.1 Danio jaintianensis | reverse complement strand
CTTGGCCACACTACACTTCACTTCACTTCACTTCACTTCACTTCAAAGAACAAAATCATGCACCACCCTTCTTTTTGTTCCACATTTCAGAATCAGGACCATTTCAAGTGTTTATAGGTCACAATAGCAGAAAAAAAGGACAATCTTAAATTCTGTTTCAAGGCGACTTTAAAATAAGAACATACCTGCAGTCCTGGGACCATCATAGCCTCCAGAGTCCTCACCGTCTCTGAAAATTTTCAGGGTTGGGTATCCGCTTACACCATATTTACCACACACTTTGGAATTGGCAGTACAGTCCACCTAGATTATACCAGAGAATAACATTAATAGAAATCCTGCTCTAACCTTTTTGAAAAACTAGTACCTATAAATTATATACTAATTTATGTTAAGAAAATTGCAAAATGAATGCAGCATTTTCAGACACTTGTGTGCATGCGACTGACATTTAATTAAAATATAAACTTTAAACAATGAACATTAAAAGTTTAGTGTGCGTCTATATAACTTGCTTAAGTAGGACTTGTCTACATTCTTAAATGTACTTTAAATTGTTTCAATTGAACATGAAATAGAGGTAAAGTTCACTGATTAATGTATTAAAGAGCATTTATAATAATTTAGGATAACTATTGAAACTTGTGTCATGCTACAATTGTGTTTGTTGAGAAACTAATAAGTTTTATTTTGAGATAAAACTAATTACACTTTTTATTATTAAGTTGCCCACTTCAAAATGCACTAAAAGACTATTTAAAGGCGCAGATATACTTCAAGCAAAATCGAAAAACAACATCATGTGACATTATTTTGAAAAAACAGCTGTTTCTTAGAAAATTAAAATGTAATTCTAATTGCAAGCAACACTGGCTCCATTATACTCAATGCTGTAAATTTGCTTGCTTTAAAGCAATCTACAGTATGAAGTGTTGTATGTAAAAACTAAAACTTGAGTAGTGTTATGAATTGCACAGCTTGTGCAAACACCAACACTGCTATGATCAAATTCTTTCGCTTCTGCTTTGTCTTGTTGTTTTAGTTTTTAATTTGATAATTTTGATATAACGAGCAAAACATGCAACACAGTTATTTTAAATATACTTGAAGATTAAGTACACTACAAGGCACATTCAATAAAATTGCACACACCAAAGCCAAATCACGACTTCAAATGAACATGGCAAACCTGGAAAAAATTATTATAATACAATTATCTAAAAACTGATTATATAAACGGGTATTTCAGTAATTTTGCATGGTTGAAAAGAAATACCTTAGCAAGTGAGACTATGCCTTTCAGTCGAGTGGCGGCTGCCTCATACTCAGGGGCAAGACGTTTGCAGTGACCACACCTGAAAGTGAACATGATACATGAGGTTTATTTAGCAAAATTAGGCAAGAAGATAGACAGAACAGCATATCTGACTGGTTGAAAAAAACCCAAATCCTGCTTGAAGTAGAAGTTTATTTTACAATAACAAACAAACCCAACAACAACAACAACAACAACAACAACTACTACTGATACTACTACTACTACTACTACTACTACTACTACTAATAATAATAATAATAATAATAATAATAATAATACTAACACCAGCCTTATTAAACACCAGTTTTAGTTCCAGGTGAACTACACCTTAGTTGCAAAATATGAGGCACGTTAAAAGTTAACTCATTGATAAATTCGGTTTTAAGTTAGTCAGTAAAGCTGAAGTACGTAGTCGAGCGTCATCCAATCACACACAGCCAGCGAAACTTCACTGACCAATCAAAACGTTACAACGGAAAGCAGCCGAGCCTCCAAACATCCTTGTTGCCGCCCCTCAATTTTACCTCATATACTGGCAAAAGCTGCAAACTAATACGAACTTTAAATCTAAAAAGACACACAACAAGATCTACTACGGTAAACCGGTACAAAAT
This sequence comes from Danio jaintianensis, assembly GCA_903798115.1. NCBI lineage: Eukaryota > Metazoa > Chordata > Actinopteri > Cypriniformes > Danionidae > Danio > Danio jaintianensis. Next base: position 9,957,276 of record CAIGQV010018127.1, on the reverse strand, counting down.
GCCACTACTTCAACCAGTAACGTTAAATTTTTTACAATTGTTTATAAAGCAAGTTCTTAAAGGAACAGTTGACCTAAAAATGAGAAATCATCATCAGTTGCTCAACCTCATGTGTTCACAAACCCGACGCTTACCTTTGCCTCGTAGAAACCAAAATGAGACATTATGCAAAATATGACCGTCTGCCAACCAAATAAGCCACTATCTAATATCGGCATAAAGAAAGGCTACAAACAGGAAGTAATTGATTTAATTAATTTCGCACACAACTATAGAGATAATTGCATAGATTTATTCTGATTGCAGTGAGCGTAAAAAAAGAATCATAAGTTCATTCGCATTTTCAGATTTATTATAAATATCCCACGACCTAAAGTGACGTGAAAAGTGGCTTTGCTTAAAAGTGGTTACTTTCGCTTTAGCAAACTAGTCTTGCACACTCGTGACTTTAAATAAAACTTCACGCAGTTCTTGAGCACTGACTTTACTAGGTTTGTTTGTTTTCTAAAGAATGACTTAATAAATATGTAAATATTACTTAAAATACACTGCAGGGTGCTGTATTGGTTTATATTAGCGGCTCAGAGTAAGCTAGGGGAAGTTTTGAAATCGCAAGGGGAAAAAATTATTTAAATGACAAAATAGTTATTCACTTACCAGGGTGCGAAGAATTCCACCAGGATGAGATCGTGGTCTCCTATTTTGCTGTCAAAATCGTCATCGGTGTACTCGAGCACATCACTGGCGCGCGCGGCCGCTGCGAAAGCAACGATAAACAGCAAACCCAGCGTCATTTTAAACCCTTTTCAGTGCAAAGGCAACTGTTTATATGCCTGCAGCCCCTTGGTTAACGGCTTCTTTTTAACGTGGTGCTGTGTAAGGAAGGAGTTCCCAAAAGAAAGGCCCACTGGAGCTGGATCCCTGCACTCAATGAAAGAGAAAGCGCAGACGGACGGCACGGATGTACAAACCCGGAGCTCTTCAAAGTAACCAAAGTGTGGCATCTCACTATTGGATTTTCAGCCGCGTCATGATGTTGCAATCAGCCAATCAGGACTCGGGAAGCACACATCTTCCGGGTAGGGATCATCCTTTGCATGCAATAAGGAAAATTTATTTTCTTTTCCTGTGTACTAAATTCTTTTTGAGTTTATATAAACAGGTTTTGCATATATACGAATGTATAATACATTTAAACATGTAATAATATACACTGTAAATAGAGAGACTTTATTTATAGTTAGTTGGTAAGACTTTTTTCTCTAAGGAAAAACATAACAGAAAATAGAAATTTGATGGTAGTTTAAGAAGAAAATAAGTAGTTTTATATAAACATCTAAAAAATTGGTATTTCATTTTAATTTATCATCATATTAACGTTTCAGATTATATATATATAATGTAATGAAATGTAAGTGTAATATAAGAGTGCATTATCTGAAAATTTGACAAGTTTTTTAACTGAAGTAACAATTATAGATGACATCTGGTCAAAATAAATGACTCTGAATGTAACAAAAGTTCAGACATGGAAACCGAGACAGACCGATCTGCGTGTGTGTGTGTCCGCCCGTCCGTGTGTGCGCGCACGCGCGTGGACAGCAAAGTATCGCGAGAGCTGTTCAAATACATACAGAGCCGTCCGCTCTGTATCTCTCTCGCGGTACTTTGATGTTTACCTCATTAATTAATCCGTTAGAGAGATTTGAAGTTGAAATGAAGTTAAATTCAGTGAAATTTACTGTTGTGTTCGTTCACGAACCGAGGCAAGTGAGGGTTCACTGTTCACTTCAGTGCTCCGTTGCGGAGCGTGATAAGGTGAGTTGTTCTCCCACCTCAGTTTGAGTCATTAAAGCAATTAATAGTTAAATCAATTAGAAATGTGTCTGTTTTACTATTAGGAATGTGGAAGAAAGTGGGTTTTATTTGAACGAAACCCTGATAATAGAGTGAATTACACATTATGTTATGACAATTTTTTTGTACATGTAAGGTACTTGCAGGTTCTGTCGGTATGGTTATAAGTACAAGGTACAGGTACATTTTCACAGCAATTTAATCATTAACTGTACATTTGAATTGATATGGGCAAATTAAATAAAATAGATCAGGGATTTTAAATGTTTGAATTTTTTTGTACTATCTACAATGTTTGTGAAGTATAAATGTACCGACTGCATGCTGCATGTTTCAGACTGAATGAGTGTTCTTTTTGTTGTAAAAGTGTTGCTGTGAAATTAATGCCAACTGGTCAGTACTGCATTTTTGGCCATAAAATTAAATAATGGTTCATTTCGCATTGTAACTTATAATATGGACATAATGGTACAATCTGTTTATTGTCATTTTACCAAGAATGTATTTGCTCTTTCAGAACTCAGTTGTGCTGGACCTTCTGTACTTCATAAAGGAGACAGTAAACTTCATCATGGCCTACTAACCATCCCCATATCATAACTGGCTTCATTACTCTGTCTTCTCTCCACCATTAAGCTGGTGTGAGGTGTGCGGTCTGGCACAGAATGTCTGCCGTTGTATCATCCAGGTGGATGCTGCAGACCTGTGGTGGATGAGGAGATTCCCCCCAAAAATGTCCAAATGTGTGCTTTGAGTGTCCAGAAAATCGCTATATAAATGTAAGGAATTATTATTATTATTATTATTATTATTATATTGATCCTTTTATTGTAGTTATTTGGCAAAACCAATTACAAATAACTGTATTTTCACTAAGTGTGTTCATATACACCTTTTGCTTCAGTTTAAATCTGTTAATTTTGTTAACATGAACTCAAACTAAATAAAGTGATTGGGTTGATGGGGGTGTTTTATCTCACATCTAATTTAAAAAGAAGACTTAAAGGTGTAGTAGTACATTTTGGAAAACGCTGATGGAGTGCCCTGAAATCATACACCCCACCCTCCCTGCAGATCCCCGTCTAAAGCTTCCTGAACATTGCCAGAGACTACATTACTACTCTACATCATGTCATTCACAGGTGAGAAAACTTTATAGTACAGTTCGTAATGGTACTACTATACTGTACTTTGTTTGCCTGCCAATCTGTTTGCTATTGTAGTGTAAACATTAATGAATAAAAAAGGTTATTTATTGATAATTGTCTTTAAAAAAAAATCTCGATTTATTGATGGAGAGGAGAACTTGGTGGTGGGAAAATATTTCCCTTGTAAGCCAAAAATAGCTTTTTTGTGTGTTTGTAGCACCGTCACAATGCTTTAACTTCAGAGAAGTTCGTTTGTGTTTCCTGTCAAGAAACCTGCGTTGTTTCGTGGAGTGCTCATGTTTTTAAACAAAATTAGGTTCAACGTACATAAAGTTTATAGTTTTTGGCCTTTTTTAATTGGCTAATGTAGCAGGCTAAATCTAGTTTTAATTTGTGAAATGCTTTAGATACGCAGGTGTGGGAGATTTTCTATATATATGAACATTTTAAATTATGAAAGATACCTGTGCCTGAATGTCATTTTGTTCAATTTAATGTGACAACAAATCAACTGAATGTTATTGTTTTACTTCTAGACTTTATTTTATTTGTATTTATAGGGCTAAATTAAATCTATTTAGGTAATAGTGCATTTCTGAAATAATGTTTTTTTTTTTTTTTATATATATATACAGCTTTACCATAGCATGTCAATGCAATTTAAAATAATGAAATACCATCTAGATTGCCTACATTTGCTTGCTAACTTTATCATATTTATTTTTTCCCCAATAATGTTGATTATGACCCGATAATTCATTGTCATAATCGACATTGCCATACTCATTAGACATCGGCAATATATGATAATATCGTCTTATCACCCAGCACTAGTAGCTACTATTTTGTTTTCAAGCTGCTTCTGTAAACTGTTAAATGAACAAAACAACTATTTATTTCTTTGACATTTGAAATGCTAATGAGTTCTTTATTTCGTTAATATATGTTTAAAGTGATGAGAAAGTATCTGGCCCACTGCTGAGTCTTTTTTTTTTTTTCCACCTGAAGATGAGAAAGACATTTTCAAGGTGGGCATCTTGATGGTGAGCCAGGCCTTCCCAGACAATGTTGTGATACTGGAGGAGAGGACTATGATTTTGGATCTCAAAAGTGTTTCAGATGCTTTTGCAATATATTTTGAACTATAGAGGACTATATAGAGGACTTAGATACATCTTTGATTCAACATATTTTTATGAAAATTTAGGAAAGCTGCATTTCAAAGGCTCATTTTTCTTCAGGAGTGATGTTTTTATGTTGTGAAGTGCAGGGTTTCTATGGTCATGGAAAACCTGGAAAAGTCATGGAATTTTGACTTGGCATTATCCAGGCATGGAAAAGTTTTGGCAAAGTCATGGAAATTTGTTCAACAAATATCTGTATACTGGAATATATGTTGCTTGTCTTTACTTTTTTCTGTTCTTGGCCAGTCACGTACTCTCACATTATTTGTGCTATGTAAGCATTATCTAAATTTTCTATTCAAAATTTTACATAGATATAAAAATAATTTAAATAGATTGTTGTATGTTTTACAATATGCTGTAATAAATTTAAACATGCATTGTTTTTCTTATTATTTACCACATACTTAGACATTACATGGAACATTAGGTCATGAAAATTTACTTGAAAGCCTTGGAAAAGTCATGGAATTTTAGTAGTAAAAATATTTATGAACCCTGGAAGTGGTCTTCTACAATAGATCAATCCAAGAGACATGTACACTTTCCCACATGTTTGTTTTAATATTGTAATACATTTTGCATTATAAAATGTATACTTGGTTTTTGAATCTTCTCTGAACATTTAAAAGTAACCTTTACAATTTTTTACGGCTAAAATAGAACAAAACTTTCAAATAGCAAAAAGCTGTTTGGATTGTTTGGCAAAAACATCATCATAACTTCATGGGAATGACATTACAAAAATATACAAAATTTGTTTTGTTGGCTCAAATGATAAAACTTGGTTTCTTTTTTTTTTTTTTTTTTTACTTAATTAGAAACATTCAGCTAACAAGTTTACAGCTAACAAGTCTGATTAAAAGGACGCAACAAAAACATTAATTGGAATAAAATCATACTGTACTTAAAGCAGGACTGAATTGATGTGTGTTTTTTCCAATGTACATAGTGATTGAATTTTAGTTGAACAAATGTTGATTTTGTGACCATATTGATCTATTATCATTGTTGTAATACCATTATTTCAGAGTGTCAAATATGATCATTTTTTTCGTTTCAATGATAGTTTTGTTGATCGTTTAACATTTATTTAGTGTTGGTTTCAGTGTAAATATTGATTTAATCCTTGAAGTAATGCTGATTTTGTGACCATTTCGATATAATATCGGAGGATCGTTGTTGAAATTATTTCATTATTAATTATTTCAGGGTGCAAAACGCTAAAAGTCAATAATAGCTTTTAACGTTGTTTAAGTAGGGTGAATTCGGGTAATCTGGGACACTTTTTGCAATTTTGACTTCAGCTCTCTATTTCAATGTCTATCTAATTAGAACAGCATATTAGACTTCTGAAATCCCTAAGATGTTTTCTAACCACCTAAGAAAACATAATGTAGATATTATGCTGAGAAGAGCCATGCCACACCTATTAGTATTTTTGTATGCATGCCAAACACAATTTTACCAATTTTTTAAAAGCGAGTGAGTGTAAGTGTGAGTGAGTGTGTAAGTATGTTTGTGTGAGTGTGTGTAAGTGAGTGTGAGTAAGTTTGTGTGTGTGTGTAAGTATGAGAGAGAGACTGAGTGTGTGTGAGTTTGTGTACAGAACATTGTACATTCCATCTTTGTAGTCATTAAACTTATAAAGTCTCATATTTCTCCCATTTGAAGACTGTCCCAGATTACCCAAACCATGCTGTCCCACATTTTCAATCATATTTGATAATGTGGGACAACAAAAAAATGTTCGAAAGAAAAAAAAATCACTTTAATACATATTTTGTTACTTGAACAGATCACAAAATCTTTTTTAAAATCTTTATGGATTTTTCCGATTATAGGAAATTGCGATCTTGCTTCAAAGACCCACGCGATCTTAATTATAGCCTACTACATGATCGGGAGTTGCACGTTTCATCTTTTTAAGCAGTATTATAATCTCTGAGTCAAAAACAATCAAATATAAGCACTAAGATAACAGCTGATAGTTTAGATATGAACGCTGATGTTAATGCTTATGATTAATATAACCGTTTGAAAGCAATCCGATGCTTTTTCATTTATGGAACTACATAGTTGCGCCAAAAAGTGGCGACAAACAACCATCTAAATATGTGTCGCTGAATACTTTTTCAAAAATGATGATGATACATTTATGGGGAAATGATTAAAGTAGTAAAACATGTCTATTTGTTTATCATTTGAAGATCCAAAAACCATTAAAAAATAAAACAAATCAATGAAACTATTGGTGTGGTACAACAGCTGTATTTGTAAAATCAAATATCACTAGCAAATGTTAATAATATAATATAGATAAATATATAAAAAATGATTATAAAATCCAAATCTCTTTGTTTTATGAGATAATTATTACAATTTATTATAGTACAGAGTTGTAGACTAAATACAGAGTAGGCCTGTAATAGCTACACTTTAACATTATAGTTTTGATTCTAAATTACTATAGTATTTATCATGTGTTCGCATTACATTGGCTGTATATACACAATCACGTTAACTACATATTAAGCAAAAAAATAAATAAAAATTTTAAAATTCAAATTCCTCCCCAGTTTTCCAGGTCTTGCTCATTATTCTATAAAATAATCCACTATAGAGAATTCATCAAGCATAGCATCAGTATCTTGCTAATAGACTAATTATTATAAGCCATAAAATGAACTTAAAATAAGTAGATTACTTTGACTCATGTTGGGCTTTAAAGCAAAATAAACCATTCCTGAAATTTCAGTGAATTTCAGTGAGTGGAAAAATCTAAACAGAAAGCTAAAGGTTGCAGCATTCCTGTATTTCCAAGGACTGACCTGATTTTCGCTCATGTGAGAAGATATGTTTGCCATCTCTAATGGTAGAAAAGAAATGTATTAACAGAATGATATGAAAATATGGAGGTGTTTCTGTATGGAAAGTTAACCAAAGAACCAATTGAAATAAGTGTTTATTTACCAAACCTCCAATTTAACTTCTCCATAACATTATGATGATGCAACTTCTGCAACAACTTCATCGACTTCACAAAGAAGAGTATGGCAGACTATAGCAAAAGGCATGAACAAGTACGATTTTAAATGAACTTTCACACACACACACACACACACATATATATATATACAGCTGAGGTCAGAATTATTAGCCCTCCAGTAAAAAATTTTTTTTTTCTTCCAATTTCTCTTTAACAGAGATATTTTTTTTTCAACACATTTCTGAATATAATATTTTAATAACTAATTTCTCATAACTGATAACTTTTATCTTTGCCAAAACATAATATTTTACTTGATATTTTTATCTATTTATTATTTTAAAAAAATTCTAGAAACTAGTATTCAGTTTTAGAGGCTTAATTAAGTTAACTAGGCAAGTTAGGTTAATTGGGCAAATCTTTGTATAACAAAAAAAAAAACATTACTTGAGGGGGCAATAATATTGACCTTAAAATGGTTTCTTAAAAATTAAAAACTGCTTTTATTCTGGCTGAAAAAAAAACAAATAAGACTTTCTCCAGAAGAAATAATTATTATATGAAATACTGTTAAAAATCCCTTGATCTGACATCATTAGAGAAATATTTTAAAAAGAAATCACAGGTGGTCTAATAATTTTGACTTCAAATGTGTATATAATATATATATATATATATATATATATATATATACAGTGCTCAGCATAAATGTGTACACCCCTCACAGATCTCTCTTTTAAATTAATAGGATGCTTTACAATATTATATTTATGCATATACATTAGATTAGTACCAAAGCCAAAACTGGAACTAATTTAACAAAATAACTGAAGATCATAGTCCACAAATTAGTACACCCAAATTAATTTGTTGGGGAAAAATATTCAATAAACAGGAAAAATAAACAGAAACATAAAAAAAAAAATCTAATTCAGTTTAATTTTTGTATTTTGTAATTTCTTTTGCAATAACTTGTTTGAATTGAAATGTATTATATTTCTATTCCTAAAGATGTTTGGTGACCAAAGCTCTTATTTTAATTGACTTAACTGTTCAATAAGATGGTTTTGGTTAAATGACCATTAGCATCTCGCTTTAAAATGACCAAAGAGTTTTGATAGTTTTATATTATTTCTATCATAATTCCTATTTAAAGTTTGACTCTTTTGTAATTACTTCGTGTACTAAGTGATGGAAAATGAAAAGTGGCTAATTTTTAGGTCATTATGGAACTATACTCTCATTCTATCGTAATCAAGGGATTTTGCTGCCATACCATGGCTGCAGCAAGCACAATGATATTACACAGAACCTGAAAATAGCAAAGACTATAGAAGACATGTAACTCAAATAGTTTAGAATATGATCAATAACGGGGGCTGCACGGTGGCGCAGTGGGTAGCACGTTCGCCTCACAGCCAGAAGGTCACCGGTTCGAGCCTTGGCTGGGTCAGTTGGCATTTCTGTGTGGAGTTTGCATGTTCTCCCAGTGTTTGCGTGGGTTTCCTCCAGGTGCTCCGGTTTCCCCCACAAGTCCAAAAACATGTGGTATAGGTGAACTGGGTAAGCTCAAATTGTCCGTAGTGTATGTGTGTGAATGAGTATGGATGTTTCCCAGTGATGGGTTGCAGCTGGAAGGGCATCTGCTGTGTAAAACATATGCTGGATAAGTTGGCTGTTCATTCCGCTGTGGCGACCCAAGATTAATAAAGGGACTAAGCCGAAAAGAAAATGAATGAATGAATACCGTATATCATCTAGCTGCCAAGTTGCCAGTCCATAGCTCAGTCTGCATGCTGAAAATTAAAAACATGATTGCCCATGTAAGACAGAAAAAATGTTGGGGCAATACATTCTTGACTGGATGACCATCAATGGCTGATGAGGACACTATTATTGTGCATCTTAGCTGTAGGGATACTTTACAGTTTGAACCCAAAGAATGACGAGTCTGTCAGATGAAGAAGAGCCGGAGTCATAATAAATAAAGTTTGCTGAAGAAGCCAGCTTCAACACTCGCAATGAGTTCCTAGGCCACTCTATTTACAATCACAAATCAACAACAATTATATTCTTACATGACGTCATTAACTGCGTCATACATATAGGTGTTTTAACCTGATTGGTTAAAGCACAGATAAACCTAGGTAATTTCCACGTGGGTGTGTGTGTACAACTCTGAACAATATCTCAATATCTCAAGCATACAAACATCAGACATCTACTAGGCTGTTTAGAGCTGACCCCAGACCTGTGAAAGGATCCACAATCGAATAGATCACACACACATTCCTAGTACAATCTGTTTATTACCCAAGGCTGAGTGTACTCATAATATAATAATATCAAAATCACTTTAGACAGTATTAACACATAGCAATACACATAGGAAAACAGTTGTTTTCAATCATCAAGCCCTTTCAGTTCCACTCGAGGTCTCCATGACCTCTGACCGGGTTTGGTGGCTCCTGAAAATAGAATTACAAAGAGACCGGCAAATGCACTGAACATTCTTATATTAAGCAATGTGTTAACTTTATTCATTAGTCAAAATCATTTCAAGATTAAATACTGATTCAAATAATCATATTAATAATGAGGAAAAGGATAATGAGAAAAGGATAAACGTTGATCCAGGCTGATATGGATTGGAAAACAGAAATCCGAATCCATCATAGGCATCTGGAATATATGGGACCGGCTGTCTGTTCACCCCAGGTTAAAACCGGGAGATTGGATTAGGTGTAAGGTTGCGGTGGGTGGGACACAGGGCACACCCTAGGTTGCAGAAAAAGGGCAAAAATATTTTTTAACTGTTTTTGTTATACTATGAAATAAAATAAAACATGCGGCTGATTGGCCTTTATGTCTGATCGGCTCCTACCTTTGGTGAAACACTCTGGGTGGAACTGAGCAGCTACAGCCCCATTGCACAGTCTGTTATATTGTGCATCCAGAGAT
>CAIGQV010018127.1:9922016-9947127 GCA_903798115.1 Danio jaintianensis | reverse complement strand
CAGCTACAGCCCCATTGCACAGTCTGTTATATTGTGCATCCAGAGATCTTGCATCAGCCTGAAGGATCAAGTTATTAATGCCCCTTCAAAATGAAAAAAGTCATGGCACTACATTTAGGCAGCACAACTGTCAAAGGACCAAGAGCTCATGGACCAGTATTGGCAAAGTTGCTAGTCCATAGCACAGTCTGCATGCTGAACAATGAGGAAATGAATGCCCATGTAAGACAGGGCAAAAATATTGGGGCACTACATTCTTGACTGGATGACTATCAATGGCTGATGAGGACACTATTATTGTGCAGCTTGGCCATCTGCAATATATAGGACCGGCTGTCTGTTCAACCCAGGTTAAAACCGGGAGATAGGATTAGGGTGTGTCCTGTAAGGTTGCGGTGGGTGAGACACAGGACACACCCTAAGTTGCCGAAAAACAGTCTGGGTAGAACTGACCAGCTACAGGCCCATTGCACATGGGCATTTAGGCAGGATAACTATCAAAGAACCCTGATTTCATAGACCAATATTGGCAAAGTTGTGAGTCCAAAGCACAGTCTACACTGATTGTAACATTGATTGGCAACATTTTAACTTACTGTATAGTAAACATATACAGATTGTAACAAAGTGCAACTAAAGAGTCACTTTTCAATGCAATATAATTCAAAAGGGGAATGAAGCACAGTACAATTATTTACCTGACTACTGCTATGAAAGTTTCAGAAGCAATAACAAGAAAAAACGTTTATGTGGGGCTTTAGCAAACTCTCTGACCTTTGAGTGAATTAATAAAATTTTTGACTACCATTTGTAGTGATCAGCGATAAAGTCAGGAACTTGTGGAAATTAATTTCCAATATGAATAAATGCTGCAGAGTTAACACTTAACCCTGGCTCTTTTGTTAAGCTTATCAGTAAAAGTGGCAATAGAGACGGTGACCATCTGTCCTTTGTTCTTCTGAAGGAAGGATGGATGACACCTTCCAGTGACCAACTCACAGGATCATCCAATCACAATGCTGGATTTGAAAGGCGCCATCTTTTCAATCCTGCCTTCCAGGGAAAGTATGAAACATTCTCTCAAAGAAGAGGAAGAGTGGTGGTGTAAGAAAGAAGAGTGTGGTATTAAGAAGGAAGAGAAGTGGTGTTATACAGAAGTGTGTGGTGGTCATACACAAGGTAGTAGTGGTGTGATTTTCAATGCAAGCATTACACTACTCCGGTCTTGTAAATTCTTGTTTTGGTGGCAGAGTCCAGTGTAGTGCCTGGACCATCTAATATGTCCGGTACTGTAAAAATTAGCTCATAAGTTTATTCGAATTAAACTTCGGGGATTCAAATCAGGATATTCGAACGACTGGATCACAGTTAGGAGTAGGTTAACACTTACACTTACGTCATCTATTGGTCCACCATAATAGAAGTAAGCAGCATAACTTTATCTTTAGTAAATCTATGTTATATTATTATGTGGACAACAATAATAATATAAAACAGGATTTCACCATTTATACGAGCAAGGTAGCAAGACCATATAGCTGAGGCAGTAACTTAGAAACATAAAACAGAGACAAGGATCTTCAAATGAAACAAGTTTATTAAGCTACACACACAGTAAACTACTCTAAGTAAAACAGACAAACATACAGATACACACACAAAACAGTTCTGGGATGAGTGAATGACTGAGAATGAACAACTAAGAGTCCCAAACATCTCGCACTTGCTAAGTTGGTTTGTGTTTACTTGCGTTTTGATGACCAGTCTCACTCGTCAGCTGGTTGAGGGAAACCCTGGCGAAGCCGATTGGTTGCGGCACGTTGACGTGGTTGGGATGTCCTTTGTTGGAGAGGGGTTTTCCTTCGTCTTGTGAACCGTGGGGCTCGTTGTCCAGGTTACGGAGAATTTGACGTCAGCAACATGCGGGAAGTTTGCTGGACGGGAATCCTCCTCCTGTGACAGCTCCTCGCCAGAATTACGAGACTTAGGAAGCCAAAGTTCAGAGGAATTGTAGCACAAAGTTTGTGCGTATAAACCCTTCGTGAAGCCAAATCGAAAGCCATAAAACTTTACGTTTTCAGAGTTTTATAGTAGGCAGAGTTTTGTCCGGCCCACACTGTGATTGTCCAATGGCCGTAGCTACTGATCGAGACCATGCCTCTCTTTTCCCTGGATGTCTACACCCCGGGAGGGAAGGTCTGTGGTCACGCGTTAGAAATAATACTTCACTAAAGTTATCAAAAATTCAATGAAGCCTTGTAATTAAGTACTATTTATAGATACAGTTTTATCATTCAAACCAATGCTTTCTGAAGTCTTATAGCTCTAGTTTGACACCAAACATTACAGACTTTATCAAATACAGTTAATTACACACGTTACAATATTTCACTTATATGCAAAACTAGCATACACAACTATTAGCAAGAATACATTAAAGCAAATACACACTTTTAAAGGTGAAATGTCCAAAATCGCGTGGGACATTCGTGCGCAGACAGTAACCATGTTATTTTTCTCTAGGCTTGAAAAGAGGCGGGGAGCCGATCACCTGGAGGGACACAAATGTCTCTTTCTTTCTTTGGGTGTAAACTTCAATTAACATAGTCATGTGAGTACCAGATGGCCAGAACTCGTGGATAGGCCATTACTTATTAACTGGGGGGGTCACAACACGTTCAAGTGTTTATCAAGTAGGGAGAAGAATGTGTATTTGAATTAAGCTTTGGGCGATACTTAATTAAGAAGGATGCTGATAAGCCGCCTTGATGCTCCCTGACTGCGGATCGTTAACTGCACTAGAGGGTTGAGTTGCTACACCAGACACTAGTCCTGTATGTTGTGCTCGGCTCAAGCTTTCTCAGGTCGAGCACTCATTTTCTGTCATTGTGTGTCTCTGTATGAGCACTGTCGTGACCATGCTCAGGCCGTGGGTGCGAGGTGAACTCATGTTTGTTCTGTCGGCAGCATGCTGTTTCATTCTCAGCGTCTCAGTCTAGTTGTCTAGTCAGTTTAGGTTTCAGTTGGCGAAGGGGTGAAACATGAACGTTGCATGTGTGAGTGCACGGTGAGTGTTTTCATTCATCGTGTACTCGTGTCTTGCATTCAGTCTTCTGTTGGTGTTGTGTTTAGCATGTGGTACATGTTTACATGCGCCATGCGCTTTAGTGTTGTCATGTGAACACGTGGTTAATGAGTGTGGTGGGGAAGGCATGATCGAACACCCAAAAAGGGGGGAGAGCAAGCGGAGACACCGGCGGCTGGTCAGTGGTCCAATTGTAAATAATCAGTAACACCTGTATTTTCTAGTAATTGGGCCGGAGAGACACCCTCATAACAGGAGAAGGAGCAGCCAAAGGGGAGAGAGAGCCTGAGACTCAGACACGAGCCAAAGGAGAGAGAAAAAGAAAAGCCTGAAAATAAAATACTTGTGCTTACCTGATATCGCCGACCCTGTCTTCTTCTTCCCACAAAACGAACTTTACTACAGTGGAGCTGAAACCCGGGAATTTTCACCGGGAGATAAAGTACTTGTACTACTGCCTTCTTCCAGCTCTAAATTACTCACCAAGTGGCAAGGGCCATTCGAGGTCACACGGCGAGTGAACGATCTCGATTATGAGGTGGTAAGAACGGACAGGAGTGGGGCACATCAAATTTACCATCTTAATTTATTAAAAATGTGGAGGGAGCCGGAGGAGGAAGATGATCTGGGACCGGAGAGCGGCGGCCAAACTCGGCCGTGCGCTCTGGTCACCGGAGGTGATCATCTCTCGCCCGCCCAGCTTACTGACGTCCGGCTCCTACAAAAGGAATTTGCAGATGTGTTCTCACCCCTGCCCGGTCGTACTAATATGATTCAGCACCATATCGAGACCGAACCGGGCGTGGTCGTTAGGACCCGACCGTATCGCTTGCCTGAACACAAAAAAAAAGTGATTCAGGAAGAATTGGAAAAAATGCTGGAGATGGGGGTAGTAGAAGAATCACACAGTGACTGGGCCAGCCCGATAGTCTTGGTTCCTAAGACAGACGGCACGGTCCGGTTCTGTGTAGATTATCGCATACTAAATGCCGTATCATAATTTGATGCGTATCCAATGCCGCGGATTGACGAGTTGCTCGACCGGTTAGGTGCTGCTTGCTATTACTCGACATTGGATTTAACGAAGGGATATTGGCAGATCCCCTTAACTCCTATATCCCGAGAAAAAACGGCCTTCACGACGCCGTTTGGATTACACCAGTTCGTGACGCTTCCGTTCGGGCTGTTCGGGGCTCCGGCCACGTTTCAGCGGCTAATGGATAAAATACTCGCCCGTCATTCGGCATATGCCGCTGCTTACTTAGACGATATCATTGTCTTTAGTAATAATTGGCAGCGGCATATGCAGCATTTGCGGGCAGTATTATCGGCGCTGAGGCGGGCCGGGCTCACGGCCAACCCGAGGAAGTGCGCAATTGGGCGAGTGGAGGTGAGGTATCTTGGCTTCCACTTGGGTCATGGGCAGGTGCAGCCCAAAATTTATTAAACTTCAGCTATTGCAACCTGCCCAAGGCCCAAGACCAAAAAGGAGGTGAGACAGTTTCTGGGGCTGGTGGGATATTATAGACGGTTTGTCCCTGAATATTCGGCCCTCGTCAGTCCCCTGACTGACCTCACTAAAAAGGGGAAACCAGATACCGTCCAGTGGTCGGAGCAGTGCCAACAGGCCTTCACCAAGGTTAAAGCTGCACTTTGCGGAGGGCCGCTATTGCACGCTCCTAATTTTGCTCTCCCCTTTATTTTGCAGACGGATGCTTCCGATCGGGGTATGGGGGCGGTTCTCGCTCAGGAGGTGGAGGGTGACGAGCGGCCGGTGCTGTACATTAGCCGCATAGAAAAAGAATGTTTGGCAATTAGGTGGGCCATTCTAACTCTCCGCTATTATCTCCTGGGCAGAGAATTCGTCCTCTGTTCGGATCATGCCCCCTTCCAGTGGCTCCACCGCATGAAGGATACCAACGCGCGGATCACCCGTTGGTATCTCGCTTTACAGCCTTTTAAATTCAAGGTGATCCACAGGCCGGGCGGTGAGGGGTATGTGGTGGGGAAGGCATGATCGAACACCCAAAAAGGGGGGAGAGCAAGCGGAGACACCGGCGGCTGGTCAGTGGTCCAATTGTAAATAATCAGTAACACCTGTATTTTCTAGTAATTGGGCTGGAGAGACACCCTCATAACAGGAGAAGGAGCAGCCAAAGGGGAGAGAGAGCCTGAGACTCAGACACGAGCCAAAGGAGAGAGAAAAAGAAAAGCCTGAAAATAAAATACTTGTGCTTACCTGATATCGCCGACCCTGTCTTCTTCTTCCCACAAAACGAACTTTACTACAATGAGTTCTCTCATTGGCTGCATGTTCTAGTCTCGTTTTATGTGAGCACATGGCTTGTGGTGTTTGTGTGTCATGTGCTCTTGTCTATTGTCTAGTCCCACCCTCCTTGTTAACCCTTTATTAGGCTCACCTGTTTGTTAATTATTTTTCCTTTATATTCTTCTCTTGTCTGATGTCCTGTGCCAGTTCGTCGTATATACGCCCCCGTGTTCCTACTCCAGTCCTGTCTTGCCAGCCCAGCCAAGTTTGTTTACCTATTTGTGTTATAGTTATGTTTTTTCCCCCTCGGGGTGGTTTTTGTGTCCTTTTGTTTTATTTTAATTATTAATACATCATCTTTTGTTGCACTTGAGTTCTCGCTTCCCTAATTCTTTCTGAGACCTTGACATCATGCCTATGCACTTCATTTATTGTACATTTAGTAATTTTAGTTACAGTAATGTTCTCGTGCAGTGTGTTGTAACTGACTAAACACCAAGTTAAACCATAGGCAATGAAGACAGAGTCTTGTAAGGTTGATCATTTACTGTCACTCTTCTTACTAGCATTTGTGGTGAAAACTGCAATAAAATAACACAACAATTCTCAGAAATTGTGTTTTGACTGAAGTTGCACTTAAAATGACCATAACATAAGCAGACTACAGTTCTCCTTGCAGCAGGGATTACAATAGCCAACAAACTTATAAAACATTGTATTTTTTGACAAAATAATTACTGACATAATATACTTAACATGTCTTATGTACAAAACATAAACTTACGGCATTGCCTCTATGATGATTTTAAGCGGATGCTTTAGATTGTCCGAGAGAGAACATGTCTGACATGGCTTTCACACAGACCCAGGAACAGTAACAGGAAGTGACTAAACAGGAAGTATCTTATAACATAAAATAAAAGTATTCCTTTTTACAAATGAAGTAGATTAATTAATACAATTATGAATTTCACATTTTAACTAAATGAATATGCATAAAAATATTTAAAGAAGATATTTTAAAGTGAAACTTTTTAAAGGGCAACACGGTTACCTTTGTGTACTCTTTTGTTAATAAATACACATTTATTACAATTGTGTCTTCCTTGTGTTGATAATACAGTAAAAGGCTTTACAAGTCAGATGATCTTATTATTCTTCAGAGTTGGCCAGATAATAAACACCTTTACATTTGTATATTTCAATTAACAATATTTGATTGTTAATTATTTTGACAGTCGAAGCTGTCTGGTGCCGTTTAAAAGGAGTTATTTATCTGTTATTTTTACATTATTTTGTGCCCTACGAGAGGCTAAAATAGCAATATTAATATCAATACCAAAATATTGATGTTAATATTTGTGATAAATCCAATTATCACTACACATTAAATACAACTCAACATTCATCTATAATGACACTGAACTTGATTTGTCATGGCTGACTGCGATTTTCAGATTCCATATTTTAGAATTTCAGAAAACAGAAAAAAAAGAGTTTGTGACAATTCTTTTATATGCTCTATCACTGTAACGAGAGTCCACTGAAGGAGAGTTTAAAGAACCCAATTGCAGTTTATCAAAAAGTGCAAAACAAACAAAGCAAGAACTTAACTCTAAACTTGGCATGAATAAAACAAAAATGAATATACCCTTGTGAAAAAAGTATACTAAGTTGTGATGCAAATATATTTTAACTTTAACAGTACATTGCAAGTATCCTAACCAAAAACTACCTAATTTAAATATAATAAAAGTATATAACCAACATACTTTTATATATTTTTACAATACAACTTTTAACACACTTTAAAATAATTGCAATTTAGTACAATTTCTAAAAATATATTTCAGAAAAATGTACTTCTATTGAATGTTTAGTTTATTTTTTACAAGCCTATTTATTTAGCATTTGATGTAAATATATTTTAGTATTATTTTAACTATGCAATGAAAATGAACTTTGTAAGAATGTATCAAAAGCATACTGTCAAAGCACATTATTAAATAAACAGAAGTTGTATACTTTAAGTTAAATTTTGTAGTAATTTTTTACTTTTTCATTTTCCTTGCAATTCAGTTCATTATTGCTTTTAGAAAGTAATAAAAAATGTCAAATGCATTGAAAACCAATTTAAAACATTTGTACATAAAGGGTATGCAAGCATATTTTAAATACTGTATATGATTATATGCTTCACCCTGTATTTCAATAGGAAAATACCTTGAAAAAAACCATTAATATATTTTGTAAATTAATGTATATTAATTCACTCAAACCTAAATACATTATAGTAATAAAATATGAAAAAGTACAACTTCCAATACAAGGTCATAAATATTATGCAATTAACTTCTGTTATTGTCAGGGAAAACAGGCGGACACAAGTGCAGGTTTGGGAAAGTTTATTAAATGTTCAGAAAAAACCCTTGAAGGGAAAAAAAACCAAAATCCAGTCGGGAGCTTGCAGAGAGGGAAAAAATAAGGGAAAGAATAAAACAAAAAGCTGCATAAAAAACTCCCAGAAGAGGGCGCCGAATAGTTCTCAACAACAGAAACAGTGTCCTGACTTTAGACACATCCAACAGGGGGCGCACCGTTCAAAGGTCTTCAAAAAAGGAGATCAAAAAACAGCCGGGGTGAGCCAAAAAATGCACACAAAAAATAAAGTCTATTACAAAAATAAAGTCTATTATGATGTTACCCAGCAGGGGGCGTGCTGAAGCGTGGCCGTGTGGGGAATGCGGAAGTGGTGTGTTAAAGGGAGAGGAAGCCAACAGTCGGATGAAGCCGGTAAGCTCTGTGAAGGTGAAGCAGTCTGACCTGGGAACAGAGGAAGTTAGGGAGAAACAAAATGCAAGAATCGATGGTCCTGGCGTGGAGCAGCACAACAGCAAAACAAAACGAGACAGGACAAGAGATTAGCAACTGGAGACAAGACAAGATGAGACTTGGCAAAAAGTGGCTTGGCAAAGGCGCACTCGCAAACAACAATCTAGCACAGGACTACACACGAGGGGAATAAATAGGGCACGAGAGGAATCACTAATAGAATGCAGGTGAGTGAAATCAATCATATTAAATGGAAAAATGGGGTAACAAGGGCGATATGGAGCAATACGGAGAGCAATCAAAATAAACATTCACGTGCGCTCGCCACATGTAAACAGAAATGGGAAGACAGACAGCAGGATCAGACCAAGGATGTGACAGTACCCCCCTCCTACGAGCGCCACCAGGCGCCACATGGAGGGGCCTACCTTGTCACTGACGAAAATCCTCGACCAGCGCCGGATCCAGATTGTCCAGAGCTGGGACCCAGCTCCTCTCCTCTGGACCATAGCCCACCCAGTCCACCAAATATTGAAAGCCCCGGCCCCTGCGTCTAATGTCTAGTAATTTCCGCACAGTGTAAACTGGGGAGCCATCCACTAGACGGGTGTGTCGACACCGTTGGACGAAGGCAAGGGCAGACGGGACTGCAGCTTTGGGTTCCTGCGTGGGAAACAAAGGAGGTTGGAACCCTATGGAGCATTGAAATGGGGACATCCCTGTGGCAGATGATGGAAGGGAATTATGGGCATACTCGTCCCAAGGTATTTGTTGACACCAAGAGCCAGGATTGTGGGATGTCAGGCAGTTGAGAGTAAGTTCCAAATCCTGGTTTGCCCGCTCAGACTGCCCATTGGTCTGGGGATGAAATCCTGATGACAGAGTCGTAGACGCCCCGATCTGTCGACAGAATTCCTTCCAAAACCGGGAGACAAACTGAGGGCCCCTATCAGAAACCACATTGAAGACCACATGAAAGACCATGAATCAGGAAAACGTGATGAATCACCACTTGAGCAGTCTCCTTGGCTGAGGGGAGTTTGGGAAGGGGAATAAAATGGGCTGCTTTAGAGAAGCGGTCCACCACCGTGAGAATGACGGTGTTGCCTTTAGATTCTGGTAGGCCGGTGACAAAATCAAGGGCCAAATGTGACCTGGGGCGGGAAGGGATGGGAAGGGGACGGAGCAGACCAACGGGGGGCGCATTGGAATTGTTGTTCCGAGTGCAAACCAAGCAGGCGGCCACAAACTGCCTGACGTCCTTGGCCATGGATGGCCACCAGAATCGCTGACGGATGGCAGCCAGCGATCTCCTGACTCTTGGGTGACAGGTCAACTTAGAGGAATGACCCCACTGGATTACTTCAGAGCGCATCTTGGTTGGAACAAAGAGACAACCCGCTGGAACCCTCCCCGGTACTGGACTAATCCGCATGGTTTCCTCAACCCGTCTTTCGATGTCTCAAGCGAGAGATGCCACCACCGTCTCCTTAGGTAAAATGGTGTCGGGTGGTTCCCTCTCCCCTGGGGTCTCGAACAGACAGGAGAGAGCATCTGGTTTGATATTCTTGGACCCTGGCCTGTAAGACAAGGTAAAATAAAATCGCCCGAAGAAGAGGGCCCAGCGAGCCTGTCGGGAACTCAGCCTTTTGGCTGAATGGATATATTCAAGGTTCTTATGATCCGTCCAGACCAGAAAAGGCTGAGCGGCACCTTCTAACCAGTGACGCCACTCCCCCAGGGCCAATCTGACTGCCAACAATTCCCTATTACTAGGGGTGTGACAAGATCTCGTATGACGAGATCTCGCAAGATTAAATCGCGACGAGATTTCTCGTCGAGGTGAAAAGTTGTCTCGTGAGTTGTGATGTTATGATGGAGCATGAGGGTGAAATTAGCATTGAAGATTGGAGGCAGGATTGGATTTGATCTGCAAATCAAGTGCTTTGCATACACCTGGCAACCCAGGCTGGCCTCAGAGTTGTGCTTGTCATTCGGTTGGGCGGGCGGGTGTGACGTAACCGTTTTTTTAACTGGAGTGCTGCGTCCAACATAGGCTGCAACTGCAGCCTCACACATTATGGTTCGTATCCATGCAAAGGAATAGCATTTCAGATATGATGAATGTCATAGTCGTCGTAAACACAAATGGAATTAAGACGTGGAGTATTCCTATTTTAGTCGCATTATTGAAGTGCAGATATGTAAACGCTGTAGTCAAAGTATTAACACCTTGAAGGACTTTTAGCCGCATTTTGCAATAGGACATACACACCTAGCGAGTCAGTAAAGCACCACAGACACACACATCTCTAAGCGTGCGTGAACAAACACACACTTACTGAATGATCTCCTGGAGACTCATCGTCACATCATCATCACGGAACGCATGTTTATGCTGTCTGGGAAAAGCTGATTATTATTATTTTTTTTCATTGGCGTGCGGTATTAAACTCCATTAAAACAACTCTCTCCTATCAGTCCTTACTTCACATGCGCATGATCGCATCCAGTAGCTCAGAGTGAGTCACGGGGGCATAAATTAAATCTTGCTAAATGAAAGTGAAACTGATTTATTAAATAAAAAAATTAAATACAAACAATTACATATATATTTTTTAAGTTCAGTGTGTGGAAAGAAGTTTGATTTCACATGTGAAATTGTACAGGGGAGAAGCCAGTCAGTAGAGTTTATAGCTAAATATTTAGCAGTGTTTGCATGTCCTTTACACATAGAATTAATTTAAATAGAAATAAAATACTATTCATTACAATGTTTTTAAAAAGCACCTAAATAGTTTTTTATGTTTTGTGATTTATTTTTTCTAGTTCAATAAAAATATATTTTCCATTCATATATTAGCAAATATTTTGCTAATATTTAAAATTATATATAAAAAGATTATGGGCAGCACGGTGGCGAGTGGGTAGCACAATCGCTTCACAGCAAGCGTGTGTGAATGAGTGTGTGTGGATGTTTCCCAGTGATGGGTTGCAGCTGGAAGGGCATCTGCTGTGAAAAACATATGCTGGATAAGTTGGCGGTTCATTCCGCTGTGGCGACCCCAGATTAATAAAGGGACTAAGCTGAAAAGAAAATGAATGAATGAATGAATAAAAAGATTATTTTCCATTCACATAGGCTATTAGCAAAATATTTAGCAGTGTTTGCATGTCCTTTACTGCGTATAATTCATTAAAATAGAAGTAAAATAACATTCATTACAAGTTGATTTTAAAAAAGCACCTAAATAGTTTTGCGATTTGTGTTTTTTAAAGACTATTTTCCATTCATATATTTCATCATTGAGGATTTCTTAAAAATAGTGTAAAAATCTCATCTCGTTCTTGTGAACCCAATCTCGTGTCTCGTCTCGTGGAGTAGGCATCTCGTCACACCCTTACCTATGTCGTAATTCCGCTCAGAAGGATTCAGGCGATGGGAAAAGAAGGCACAAGGGTGCACTTTTCCATCCAGGCGTGACCGCTGAGATAGGACCGTGCTTACTCCGATGTCCGAGGCATCCACCTCAACAATAAACTGCCGTTCAGGATCTGGAATAGACAGGACAGGAGCAGAGACAAAACGGGACTTTAATTTATCAAAGGCCTCCTGAGCATTGACTTTCCATTTGAACGGTACCTTGGGGGAGGTGAGTGCCATTAAGGGTGCAGCAATCTGACCAAAATTCCTGATAAATCGCCGATAAAAGTTGGCAACCCCAGGAACCGCTGCAGAGCCTTACGAGAGTCTGGAGTTGGCCTTACAGCGGTCTGCCTGGATTTCTCCAGCCGAAATAATGAATCCCAAGAACGAAACCGACTGGACATGGAAAACGCACTTCTCCTTAACATAAAGCTGGTTCTCCAGCAACCGTTGGATATCAAGGAATCAAAATAAATAGGGCACGAGAGGAATCACTAATAGAATGCAGGTGAGTGAAATCAATCATATTAAATGGAAAAATGGGGTAACGAGGGAGGAGCGATACGGAGAGTGATCAAAATAAACATTCACGTGTGCTCGCCACATGTAAACAGAAATGGGAAGACAGACAGTATGATCAGATCAAGGATGTGACAGTTATTGTAATAATTAAAATATGTCTCTTTCAGTATTATTTGGCAGGGTTACGGCAAATTTTCTTTGTATCATCACAAATTTTATTTTCAAAAGACTTATACATTGCTTAAGTAGTGTCTGACTGATTAACAAATAAATAAACTTCAAGGTCATTTTAAGGTCAGGTGAATATTGCGTGTCATTCAGTTTGACCAATCAGAGCCAAGCTTTTTTTTTTAAATCATAACATTATTATTGACGCAATTGACATAAAATCGCAAGCATCGCCTATGGAGCAGGCCCGAGTGCGCTATTTGTACTTTAACAGAGGTCTTGACATTTTCCGAATTTGTATTGTTTTATTTCCCGGACTCTGACATGAAAAGGACTGCACAGAGATGATATTAAGAGAACCGTTGAGCCTGGAGATCATTATGTCAGGCTGATTGTTAGAATGGCAGACTTGAGATATTAAAATTCCATTCCATTGTTTACCATGGTGACCTGCACAGAAACGCGTGCAGCCATAATTGCATTGCATAAAAATGGCTTCACAGGCAAGGATATTGTGGCTACTAAGATTGCACCTAAATCAACAATTTATAGGATCATCAAGAACTTCAAGGAAAGAGGTTTAATTCTTGTTAAGAAGGCTTCAGGGCATCCAAGAAAGTCCAGGAAGCGCCAGGATCGTCTCCTAAAGAGGATTCAGCTGCGGGATCGAAGTGCCACCAGTGCAGAACTTGCTCAGGAATGGCAGCAGGCAGGTGTGAGCGCATCTGCACGCACAGTGAGACGAAGACTTTTGGAAGATGGCCTGGTGTCAAGAAGGGCAGCAAAGAAGCCACTTCTCTCTCAAAAAAAATCAGGGACAGATTGATCTTCTGCAAAAAGTATGAGGAATGGACTGCTGAGGACTGGGGCAAAGTCATATTCTCTGATGAAGCCCCTTTCCGATTGTTTGGGGCATCTGGAAAAAGGCTTGTCCGGAGAAGACAAGGTGAACGCTACCATCAGTCCTGTGTTATGCCCACAGTAAAGCATCCTGAGACCACTCATGTGTGGGGTTGCTTCTCATCCAAGGGAGTGGGCTCACTCACAATTTTGCCCAAAAGCACAGCCATGAATAAAGAAAGGTAACAAAACACCCTCCAACAGCAACTTCTTCCAACAATCCAACAACATTTTGGTGAAGAACAATGCATTTTCCAGCACGATGGAGCACCGTGCCATAAGGCAGAAGTGATATCTAAGTGGCTCGGGGACCAAAACGTTGAAATTTTGGGTCCATGGCCTGGAAACTCCCCAGATCCTAATCCCATTGAGAACTTGTGGTCAATCCTCAAGAGGCGGGTGGACAAACAAAAACCCACTAATTCTGACAAACTCCAAGAAGTGATTATGAAATAATGGGTTGCTATCAGTCAGGATGTGGCCCAGAAGTTGATTGAGAGCATGCTCAGTCGAATTGCAGAGGTCCTGAAAAAGAAGGGCCAACACTGCAAATACTGACTCTTTGCATAAATTTCATGTAATTGTCGATAAAAGTCTTTGAAACGTATGAAGTGCTTGTAATTATATTTCAGTACATCACAGAAACAACTGAAACAAAGATCTAAAAGCAGTTTAGCAGCAAACTTTGTGAAAACTAATATTTGTGTCATTCTCAAAACTTTTGGCCACGACTGTACATTGGCTTGTCACATAATTATGAACTAATATATCAGTCAATTCATATCAAGTGGATAATAATTATTGTGGAGACCTGTTTTACTGAATGTTTGTTACAATGTTACATTTACGAGGCAGTTAATTTAAATTGTATAACGTTAATGTTCCCAACGAATTGAATGTGTTCTCTCACTATCGTCAATCATAACAACTCTTAACTTTATATACAGGTTTGTTTGTAATGATGTGAGGGTGAGAAAATAACAAAATGATCCCTTTAAGGTGGAATACCCAATTCATTAGTTAAAATACCCATTTAAATCAGTTTATATTTATTCAATCCAATCTGACAATTCTATATCTTTTTTTAAATTAATGTGTATTTGTAAATAGATGTGTACAAATATCTAATTACTTTTAACGAATCAATTTTACTCACACTTCGTTACAAGCCTGTATTGATTTCTTCATTTCACTAGATAAGTCATATTTTAGCTCAAGAAAATATTTAAGAATTACTGTATAAAAAAAACATTTTTAAAGAGTTTATTTTTGCTGCCTTTTTGTGTAATCATGACCACTTAATGAACTAGTTGCATAGTGATTGCTTTTTATGTTGTGTAAAGCATTTTATAATAATTTTGTTTATTTCTCATTTGTTTCAGACTTCTCTGGCTGATTCTGATGTTACAGTCTGAGGATGTACAAGTAATTACTTTTTGGAAAAGAAACTCCAGAAAGATGGACACTCACAGAGAAATCAGCCACTGAATCCTCAAAGAACAAGTTGGACCCTCACGGGCAAGGTCAATGAGCTCATAGATTCTGCACATCATCACCTTTTAAAATTAATTGTATGTATTTATTTATGTTGTATTTAATTTATCTAGCTACATGTCAGGGGGTACTGAATAAAAATAATATTAATGCTAAAAATAATACAGTTAAAATTTATTCATTCATTCATTTTCCTTCGGCTTAGTCCCTTAATTCATCAGGGGTCGCCACAGCGGAATGAACCGCCAACTTATCTAGCATATGTTTTACACAGCGGATCCTTCCAGCTGCAATCCAGTACTCGGAAACATCCATACACACTCATTCACACACATACAGTACTGCCAATTTAATTTATTCAATTCACCTATACCGCATGTCTTTAGACTGCGGGGGAAACTGGAGCACCCAGAGCAAACCCACGCTAACACGGGGAGAACATGCAAACTCCACACAGAAATCCCAACTGACCCAGCCGGGACTCGAACCAGCAACCTACAGTTAAAATTGTTCTACATTACTATACAGTAATTTTGGTCTTTCATTTTACTTCTTTATTTAAAAAAACTAATTTTCTCTTTTTACAGACACTGTAATAAATTTGACATATGCTATCACTGATATATGCTATCAAAGTCGAATGTATCCAGAGCAGATGCTGTTGTTGTCATGGAGCCGAGACCATAAGACTGATTCCTAAAAGACCCCAATGACAGACGAGTCTCCGCATTGATTTCATGGGCTATTCTGAACACCTCATCGTTCTCAAGCCCTCCAGAGTCTTTTAGACTGCGGCTCTACCCTTTATGTTTGTCCAGAGGAGAACTGATCCCAGACTAAGACTGGTTTCTTTAACATTTGTTATTTACTTACATCAACCAGTGGAGTTTTAGTTTAGTTCACTGTTCTCCAAAACGTTTCTTTGAAGACAACACATTAACTTCGTTATGAATGTAATTAATCAGTCACTTTGTAGTAAAATTTTTTATTACTGCACATTTATTTTTACATTTGTGGGTCTCCTTGCTTGCCATGTTGCTGGTGTAGTCACTATAAGGATATGGTCAAACATATTTGATGTTTGTTATGCACTGTACATTTGCACTTAATGTGCAGACTTTACACAGGATACCCTGAGTCATGGACTTTCTGGAATATCATGGCATTTTAAAAGGTCTGTTTTGTACTGAAGGACATTTTCTACAGTATTTTGCACTATTTTTAATAGAATACAATAATTTTTTAATGATTCTGTAAAACATTCAAACCCTTCTGAGTTTTTATTAAAAAAAAGTTTGAATTGTTCATTATGTGTATTTGACTTTTATTGAAGTTGCTTATTTATTAAGAAAACTAATATATTTATGGTAAATTGCTTGTTTTAAATGTACTCGCAATTAATTTCTAATGTACTTGTAATACAAAAAAGTACACCTTAATATCACTAAACAAGCATGCAATTATCTTATATATTATACTTATTTAAAGTGTACTAAATATGCTTAAAGTTGTTCCAATTTAGCACACAAAAGTACACTTAAATACTTTCTGTGTGGAGTTTGTATGTTCTCCCCGTGTTTGCGTGGGTTTCCTCCGGGTGCTCCGGTTTCCCCCACAAGTCCAAAGACATGCAGTATAGGTGAATTGGGTAAGCTAAATTGTCCGTAGTGTATGTGTGTAAATGAGTGTGTATGGATGTTTCCCAGTGATGCGTTTCAGCTGGAAGGGCATCCGCTGCATAAAACATATGCTGTATAAGTTGGTGGATCATTCCGCTGTGGGCCAGATCATTCCGCTGTGGCGACCCCAGATTAGTAAAGGGACTAAGCTGAAAAGAAAATGAATGAATGAAAATATATGACAGACGTTTACAACAACAGTGGATCATTAATTAAGTCCTTATTTTCCACAGAGCGAAACATCATCCACCCGCACAGTTGCGAAAGACAGGCACAAACAAAAAATATATACACTTTATATATTTTTCTTTGAAAATGTATCTTTTTGCAACTAATATCGATTTGTATAACGTGTAACTTAATTTTAATGTATTTTTTGTTGATCAGTTATCTACAACATAAACAAGAAGGACGAACAACATCTGAGGTGAAGCGCTTCAAAACAAATCTGCTATAGTATATGCTTTAGCGCCAAAACAATCCATTTAACTGTTTTCACAGTTTTAGTTTAATTCGTTTAATTAAGCGGTTTGAGCAGCATGAGCAGTACAGTCTTTACAAACTATTCGCAGCACTGATAGTATTCTTAGATTACCTCAGAAGTACGAACTCGGTCTGAAGGATGAGAGAACTCAGAAACTCGTTGTGTGTATGGAGATGCTCCCCACATGTCTCGCCGTGATGCGCTATTTTTAAAATAAGAGTCTGCATAGGCCTATTCGTGCCAGTCTGTCAGATAAAATTGGTTAAAACTCCCATGGATAACTTTATTTATATTGTCAGACAACTAAAACATTTTTAAAAATGTGTTAAATCAGCTGCACAAAGGGATTGGCATGCTGAAAATACTTTAAAATTGATAGATATAAAGATTTAACATTTATTGTGATAATTATCGATATCGACTGATATGAAAATTTTTTTTTTATTTATTTATTTTTTTTTTTGCCATATCGCCCAGCCCTAGATCCAGAGCAGTGTTGGGGACAAGCATCGGTTCGGTTTGGCTTGTGGACTCAGAATTAAAGGGATTCCCTGTGGAGTTCTTTACTACATTGTACTGGCGGATAAACCTGTCAGAAGTAATGACTGGCACATCAAAGTTTTGGGGTACGTAATCATCCTCATCAGAACTCAGATGTTCAGAGTTCTCTGGGCATTCCTTGTCTTCTATATCTCGACTTTGTCTGGTTACCTGTTTCTTTAGAGGTTCCACTACATCAGGTTTATCATCATGAGGAGACAAAAACCCACAAGGTAACAATAAATCTCTGTGTAGCATTCAAAGGGGGCCTTCTTGTTTCTCAGGTCTCACTGTATAGACAGGTAGCTCACCGGCACGACTCACAACAACATGCATCACAGGGTCCCACCTTTCAGCCAGTTTATGTTTTCCACGTGGCCTTACATTTCTGACTAACATGCGGTCACTTTCTTCAAGAGCTACCTCAGTTACATGACGGTTAAATCGGACTTTATTTTTCTGAGCAGTTTTTGCTGCATTCTTCTGAGATAACTTATAATCCCTCTGAAGATGGGATTTCAATGACTGAACATATTGTGAGTGGGATCTTGGACTATCACGGTTCACTGAGGTGTTGAAATCAAATCCATTGGCAGTCTTGGCTGGCGTCTAAACATAAGTTCATATGGTGTGTAGGCAGTAGTCTCGTGCTTCGTGCAGTTATAAGCGTGCACAAGTGGCTTTACAAAATCTTTCCAATGAGCCTTATCTTTAGCTTTCAAGGTACCCAGCATTCCCAACAGAATGCGATTAAAAAGCTCAACAGGATTCTCTCTTGGGTGGTATGGAGTAGTTCTGATCTTTTTAATTCCTGAAATCTCACAAAGTTCTTTGACTGTCTTGGACTCAAAGTCAGGTCCTTGGTCACTGTGAAGCTTTTCAGGCATGCCATAGTGAACTAAGAAGTTTTTCCACAAGCTCTTTGCAACTCTTCTGGCTTCTGGTTTGGTGTGCATACTTGGTGAAGAAATCTGTTATTACTAAGACATCTTTGGTGTTGCCACACCAATTCGAGTGGACGGGTGACTTTGATGTTCACTAGAGGTGCTGCTCTTTCTGGCAAGGTCTATCTACATACACAGCGACTGAAGGTTTTGACTTTGTTCTCGACATCAGTAGCCATCCTGGGCCAATAGAATCGTGACTGGATGAGATCAAGAGTCCGTTCTATTCCCATATGACCCACGTTGTCATGCAGACTTTCCATGGCTAGAGCTCTCAAATCAGGAAAAAGAACCAAGAAGTTGGTAAGTAATGGAATCTCCAAGAGTTCTTTTTTGATAAAGAACACCATCTCTCAGTTCAAGTTTCTTTCACTCTCTTAGCAGGAAAGGAAGATCTGGCAGCTCATGCCTCAGTGCAGGTAGGACTGTGTTTCCTGTTTCTGAATTATTATTTCTTGCAGTGCTGGATCATTTCTTTGTTTTTCTCTCAACTCTTGCTCTGACATACAGGATACAACTGAAGATCCTCCCATGTTCTCGTACTTCACAGGAATTGCTTCTGGGCACATAGATATTGACTCAATGAGAGTAAGGCAGTTGCTGACATCGGCTTGAAATAAAAGCTTATTACAGACTGCTTGGACTACATCAGCAGAAACCAGGGTGGATTTTGCTGCTTCAGGTGAGTGTGACAATGTGAAACTGACGTATAAGGTCTTGCTCTTTTTGGGATGTTAAGTCATTTTCCAGGGCAATACTAGAGGATAAAGTCTAAAGTGGACAAAGCAGACAACCACCTATAGCTGGTTGCATCCAACTTTGCTGAGGTTAAGATTTACGTAAAGGGGTTGCTGTCTGTAATGACTTTAAAATTGCATCCATAAGGTAAATCGCAAAACTTTTCGGTAAATGCTCACTTCAGGGCGAGGAATTCCAGATTGTGGGCAGAATACCAGGCTTCGCTCCATGACAAACCTCGACTGGCATATGCAATTACCCGTGGCACTCCCATCTTGCTCCTGATACGAGTGCTGCACCCAGCCCAGTGGTACTCACATCTGTATGCAGCATATGGCAATGAAGGATCTGCAAATCCTAAAACTGGTGCTTCAGTAAGTTTCTCAATTAGGTTGTCAAATGCTTGCTGGCAGTCAGTTGTTCACCATCCTCCAAAAGGTTCTTTAGGATCAAGGTATGTCTTTTCTTTACTTTTTCATTTACAGCTCTTTAGAAGAGGGGGATATCCTGCAGTTAGCTCATTCAGTGATTTTACGATCTTTGCATAATCTTTAATAAACCATCTAAGGTTTCTTCCAAGTTTGGCAAGGCATAGGCATCTTTGATGGTATGCATTCCTCGAGATGTCAACGGACAGCCTCAATGTCGTTGGGATGGATAGGCCTTGCTTTGTGTTTGAAAGGTGTTTCATTGTGTAGTTTGATATCATGTTTCACTTTGTCTGTTCTTCCAGCATCCATGTCGTATAGTGCAAAGACTTCCGGGATAGCACGCAGTTTCTGGATGACCCTACTTTTCCACTTCTCTGACAGACTAGAATCACCAAAATCAAAGCATAGATTGTCAGCTGTTTTTATATTAACATTTGCCTGAGAGCCATCAAATTTTACAACTTTGTGTGACATTACTTTTTGTAGGGCATGCATATCTGCTATGATACTCTTGCCAGGGATGATGATGCCGTGCTCAGTCTCATTATTCAACACTACAGGAACCTTTCGTGCTGGATATTGAGGTGAGTTGACAACTAGCAGACCTCCAGGAAAGAACATGAAGAACATGAAAGAGGCTCCATCACAGCCCATTTTTCTGCCACTTGGCCTTATACATTCACTACTCCTTCAAGGACAACATTCTGGCCTGCAAGTACAATGGTAGGGCTAACATCTGGAAGTCTGACTATTCCGATACTACTGTTAACTTTTTGCTGGTATCTGTGTTCAATCGCCCCAATCACTGCTCTGTACCCCAATGGAATGGCCTGAGGAACGGAACCATCAGCTGCAAGGTATTTGTTGTATGCAAGATCTAAGGTGTTTGTGCCAATTAGCACTTTAGGTTAAGCAGTACCACCAGTTTCTGGCACTAGAAGAGCCAGAGTGGACACCTCAACAGCAGATCCAAGAAATTCTTTTGGTAACAGGACTCTTACTTCAACATATACAAGGTAAGGTACTGTTTGACCATTCACTGCTTCTATTTCTAACAGGTCCTACAAGGATATGATGGGTAAGTTTGAGAGATTTTTCTCATAGAAGCACTGGGAAAGGGTGGTTACTTTCCAGTGTCAAGCAAACATGGACACGGGTTTCCTTCAATGTTCACTCAAACAGTACACTTTATGCCAATTAAACCTTTAGGTAGACCAACTAAATGGTTGTTTTTAAGGGACTTTAAACTGCTATTGTTTTTTGAACTTTTGAGACTTGTTTGGCAAGCTGCAGTCCTCATACGTGTCACAACCAGGGCTGGGCGGCTTTTAAAGTTTCAGAAGCACTTGGTCCGTATCGATTGTCCCATACAGCTTGGCGCTCCTTCAGCTGTTTCCTTTTCTCTGTCACTGGTTTGGTACATTCTCACAAATTGACAACATTTCCATCCTCACCGCACTTTAGCAAAGTGCTTGTTCTCCTCACTGCACAGCCGCAAAAGTTACTCTCGAAATGAGGGTGGGTTGTTCCCTTTGTGCTCAAGCTGAAGATTTGCTATAAGTGCATTGTCCCAACAACCACGACAGAATTGTTTTAGAAGTTGTCGATCGGCCTCATCAGTGAGAATACAGTCTCTTTTTATCACCTTGAGAAGGTTTGTGTGCAGTCGTTGCAATTACAAGGAAGGCTTTTCACAGTGTATTCAGAAACTTGGCAAAGAGATCATCACTGTCTTCTACGGTATCAAAAGCTGAATCTAAAATCTCTAGATAAGCAGCAGGTAAGGTTTTTGCACCTAGCTGTTTGACAATTTCTGATGCTGGTGGCAGCAGGCTGTCTAAGATCTTTCTAGATTGGTGTAAATTAGACAGTGAAGGGTCTTGAAGAATTAAATTAACACTATTCCTTCAAATGTCGTAGTCAACTTCACCACTGGGGCGAGGAATTTTGCCAGAAAACACTCTTAGGCCCCGTTTACACCAATACATTTTCGTTTTAAAATGCTTGAGTTTTGCTACAGTTACGCCTTCCGTCCACACTACCCTGGAGTTTTTGCGCGCCGAAAACGGAGCATTTTGGAAACGCTGAAGAGGCCGTTTTCATTTTAAAACGCTGCTGCTCTGTGTCAGTGTGGATGGGGGAAAACGGAGACATGACAGGCATGACTGCAGACATTCGCCTCTCTGATTGGGGCTTTTTGTCAATATTAAGTAGCCTACACAAAGTTCAGTCTTGCGTCCTGTCTTTAAGTTCAGACTTTGCAAGTCTGATATTGAAAAACTCCCAAGGACACGTCAGGTAAAAACAGTGTACTTTAACGTCATTCACATCACCCTGGCTACATTGTTTCACTATCTTTACAATAAAATGAAAACACGATATAAAGAACTGCCTATTTTCATTTTGATATCAACTTAACAGACACTAAAAATGTTAAGTCATCGTGTATCTACATATTTATATGATCGTCATCTTCACTGTATGCATATTTATAACATAACTGCCTCCTTTAATTTTCTTCAAAAACAGATAAACATATAGAAATTTTTTACTTTCAAAAAGATTTGAATGAAAACCAAATAAATAAACAATGTATATAAAAAACAAAAAAAGGCTTTTTCTCTTTGTTCCCTTTTTGAAACCCTTTGTAGTTTTGCCTAATTGGATCTTTTTATATTGTATCTATTTACTGTACTAATTAAATATACATGTATAATATTTATACTCAATATTTAACTTATGTATATAAATTCAATTTTTACCTTATGTATTTAAATTCTATTTATAAACTATTATGTATTTAAATTCTATTGTAACTTATGGCTGATATAACTTCTCCTTGGGGATTTAAATTGTGTATTCTTACTTGGTTAAAATTGTACCAAAAAACAAAACAATGTCCATAAGCAAATGTGTGTGTGTGCGCGTGAAGAAAGCTACTTGAAATCCAATTGATGAATCCCACAAATGTAAAAATCTTTCGGTGCAGTAGTAGTGCAATTTTCTGTAATGCAATGTTCAATAAGGCACTGCAGTTTGGTTTACAAACTCAGTGGTGGGGTAACTGATGAGAAATACCACAAAATGGACGTATTCCGTGTCACACAAGGAAGTATAAACTTCAAGGGTGTTTATTAAAGTGATATGCACAACAGTAGCAAGGTGAAGCAGGTGAATGGCGTTGTAGAGGGTGAGCGATCTCACATACAAACAGTTCAGCTGTTTAGTTCAGTTCAATGGTAATCACCAACATAAAAATAGTCACTTCCCTTAAATAGGTGTATTGGCATTCACAGGAGACCATCCATGGAAGAGCACAGGAGGATACAGGAGAGGAGACAAGGAGATCCATGCGTCATTGATTCCAGTCACTGAATGAGTGAGTGAGGTGAGTATATATAGTGTGTGGTGATTGAAGGTGCAGGTGCGGGTGATTAGTAATCAGGTGAGGGTTCATGGGTGTGGTGTGTGGTGGATGGTGAGTGAGAGCGGTGATTGGGACTGGGGGAACGAGCAGCGGGTGTGACAGTCCACTGGTAACAGCAATTAAGGCACAGATCAAGATGATGTAGAGCAGAACTTTTCCTTCATCTCTGCCTACGGTTCTGGGTGGCTCGCCATCGCAGCATCACAGCAATTTCAACTCCAAAATAAAAACCTGGCCTGTTTACACAACAGGATCACAAATATCACAGACAATTTACATGACTATAGTACACATCACAGCTTAAAATTAATTCAACGTCAACTATGACTGGTCCAACAAATTTAACATCGTTTTGTTGTAAACTCACCAAATCCGGGTGATTTCAATACAGAAATGCTAATCGCATGGAATTCTACAGGACTCACAATCATCCACTTGCAAGTCATCAATCATCGCACTAAAAATGACCCAATCCCTGTATCATATAAAACATCATATAACATATTATTTATGCATATTAGGAAAAAGATGATCGTTATATTTGCCTTTTGATCTCATTTGTGAGGCGAAGCATCTCGTCTTAGTGACGTCATACAGAGCGCCCACCAAATGGCCAAACATTGCGCTTTTCTTTTAGTTCAAATATAATTATTTAAATTTTCACTTTTCAGGATAACTTTGTTTAAACTATTATTTAAATAATTTAATACCATTTAGTAAAAATAAATTGATGATAAGTTGGGTTTTATTTCTCTTAACCAGCGCAATTCTGATCTGTGCTACACAACGGTTTGGCTGAGAAGACCAAGAAGAAAATCGATCTTGACAAGATTTTGATCTCAGTTTGTTAGATTATAGGAATACATCTGTTGACAGCTTCAAGTCGACTGCCCAGCCCTTCATGAGTTGCAGACTGCGATCCATACTGCAAACCACTAACAAGCAGCTCTTACCTAAATTTGTCAGTGTCACAGAGGCACGCTCCAAAAGGGTAAAGCAGCAGCAGCATCAGAAAAAGTATTAGGATCGTTCAGTGCATCCATTGTCACAGCTTTGCACCTGACAACCTGTTTGCATAGAGGAGCACGGCCTCTGGAAGCATGCTGTTGTTGTTCATCCTGCCAACAAAGAAAGATCCTATATGTTCGCACTTCAGATGGTCAGGTGTATCGCAGAAACTGGCATCACCTTCTCAGTACAAAAGAGGAAACGGTGGAGCCCTGCAGTTCTGCAAACATTAAGGAAGATCAAAACAGCAATACCTCGCCTATGCTTCCGGTACATGCTGAAATACCAGCACAGCATTTTATAGACAGACAGATACAGCCCATACAACACCATACCAGATCCGATCTAGCTATGCGACCAAGAGAAATCCTTGATTTGTAATTCGTATGGGGGTGTGGGCGGATCGCTGCCCCTGTGAGAGAATGGAATCTAAAATCTAACTAATTAGGAAAAGTAACTATTGCCAGCAGCTAGCTCTCTGCACTCTCACATGGTCGCCCACTGAGTACCTGTACCTGGATGGGAGACC
Source organism: Danio jaintianensis (assembly GCA_903798115.1). Classification (NCBI taxonomy): domain Eukaryota; kingdom Metazoa; phylum Chordata; class Actinopteri; order Cypriniformes; family Danionidae; genus Danio; species Danio jaintianensis. Next base: position 9,922,650 of record CAIGQV010018127.1, on the reverse strand, counting down.
ACAAGGGAAAGCTAGGTTGCTGCTGGAAGTGGTGTTAGTGAGGCCAGCAGGGGGTGCTCAACCTGCGGTCTGTGTGGGTCCTAACGCCCCAGTAAAGTGAAGGGGGCTCTGTACTGCTCAGTGAGTGCCGTCTTTGGGATGAGACGTTAAACCGAGGTCCTGACTCTCTGTGGTCGTTAAAAATCCCAGGATGTCCTTCAAAAAAGAATAGGGATTTAACTCCGGCATCCTGGCCAAATTTGCCCACTGGGTCTGTCCATCATGGCCTCCTAACTATCCCCATATCATAATTGGCTTCATCACTCTGTCTCCTCTCCAGCAATCAGCTAGTGTGTGGTGTGCGGTCTGGCGCAATATGGCTGCCGGCGCGTCATCCAGGTGGATGCTGCACACTGGTGGTGGATGAGGAGATTCCCCCCAAAAATGTGTAAAGCTTTGAGTGTCCAGAAAAGCGCTATATAAATGTAAGCAATTATTCATTATTATTATTATTATTATTATTATTATTATTATTATTATTATTATTATTATAATGTGTTACTTTAAAAAAAAATAATTTGTAAAATGACTATAAAATAAATATAAAATATTGTACACTAATCTACACTATTTTAATGTTGTTGTGGGACAATGT
>CAIGQV010018127.1:9880071-9917016 GCA_903798115.1 Danio jaintianensis | reverse complement strand
TTCACAGACACATCAATCATCATCACTGGTTGGTTATGTGTCCCACGCCAGCCCCGAACACACACACACACCCCAGAGAAGAGAGGTCCTATGGCTGAGAGGGACGCTGCTCACATGAAAACTGCTTCAGTGCTCTCAATTATAGTAACGCACATTTTATTGTCAGTAACGGTAATGGCGTTGTAACGGGGGAAACAGTAATTTATTTGATTACTCATTACTGAAAAAAGTATCGCCATTAGTAACGCCATTTATTTATAGCACCATTATTCTCATCACTGTGCTAGAGTATTGTTTCAATGAATTAAGTATATACACTGCAGTGACTTAATGTGGTGTTTTCTGTTTTGTTGTTCTTTGGAAAAAAAGATGTAATATTCACATAAGCACTGAATATTTGTGACAATAATTTACAACTAGGGCAGGAGATGAGGGTTTTAAGGAGAGTTAACCTGAAATACGGCAGCACGCGGTGGATTAAAAACTGGAAATTGTTTGGTACCCCCTGTCAGTCTCCTTATTTAATTCTGCACGCCCTCTGCAACAATTACAACTAAACGCAGAACAAGACAGTGAATTGGATGAACTCATTCATTCATTCATTTTCTTTTCGGCTTAGTCCCTTTATTAATCTGGGGTCGCCACAGCGGAATGAACCGCCAACTTATCCATATCCCTTATATGTTTTACGCAGCGGATGCCCTTCCAGCTGCAACCCATCACTGGGAAACATCCATACACACTCATTCACACACATACACTATGGACAATTTAGCTTACCCAATTCACCTATACCATATATCTTTGGACTTGTGGGGGAAACCGGAGGACCTGGAGGAAACCCATGCGAACACGGGGAGAACATGCAAACTCTACATAGAAATGCCAAATGACCCAGCCGAGGCTTGAACCAGCAACCTTCTTGCTGTGAAGCGATCGTGCTACCCACTGCGCCACCGTGACACCCAATTGGATGAACTAAATTGACCAAAGTGTATGAGTGTGTGTGTGAATAAGAGAGTGTATGGGTGTTTACCAGCATGGTGCTGGGTTGCAGCTGGAAGGGCAGAGCAGTTGGCAGTTCATTCCGCTGTGGCAACCCCTGATGAGTCAGGGACTAAGCCAAAGGAATATGAATGAATGAATGAATATTATTTGAATAAATATTATTCACGCTGATGATTTTATTCTTCCTATTTCCTGAAGATATCTGAAGAAAAGCTTATGACTTCCATACTATTTTTCTTCCCCATGAGGAGAACATCCACACAGAAATGCCAACTGACCAGCTAAGGCTCGAACCAGGCCTTCTTGCTGTGAGGCAACAGTGCTACCCACTGCGCCACCATGCCGCCCCATATGTGTTCATTTATTAATTATTGTTAGGTTTTTTGATATATGACTCAATGAGCAAAATATTTATTTTTAGTTATACAAATGTCTTAAAATATCTACAAATATATAAAACTGATCAGAGATCAGAACTCCGTTCTATCTATCTAATTTTGACTGCAACTAACAGTTTTTGGCTTATTTTTTACCTGAAAAAATATATATGCCTAAATTGAAATTAAAGTGTTACGTTACTTCAAAATATGATGCTTATGTATGATGCTGGTGCTGTTAAAAATGAAGAGCAGGCGTTCTGAATCGAAACAAGCCCAATCAAACCCTTACAAAAAATGACTGAAGTTTAAAAAAAAAAGAATACTGCAGTTTTTTTAAGGAATACTGCAGTTTTAGTTAACTTCTGGAAAGTGCAATTTTTTGGACACGAAAAAACGTCATTATTTAAGTATATTGCAGTATTACTGCAATACAACTGAAGTACTACAATACAACCAACTGCAGTACATCTACTGCAATACAACTGAAGTACTACTACAGTACAACTGCACTACAACTACTACAATAGTACTGAAGTGATACTACTACTATAATGGAGTACAACTACTTCAATGGTAAACTATTATGATAAAACTATTTTGATGGACCAGCCAATGCAATGAGACCAGCTGTACCCCAGGACTGATACAAGGATAAAAACACCATGGTAATATGTGGAGTATTGTACAAGTATTATCTTAGGAGGAGCCACAGAAATTGACCATTTTTAATTAAATTACTTACTTTCTTTAGTGGAATTTGACTGCCTGCAGATAAACTAATTAAAACCACTAACAGTTTTTTTTTCTTTTTACATACAGGCCTATGTCTTGAAAATGTATAAATAAGTGCTACTGTTTGGTTAAATATTTTAAATTTAACATTATTACCTGAGGGACTTTTTTATTATTAAAATGTATATTATTAGAAAATAATTATAGATCATTTTACTTACAGCAACTTCATTCATTCATTCATTCATTCATTTTCTTTTCGGCTTAGTCCCTTTATTAATTTGGGGTCGCCACAGTGGAATGAACCGCCAACTTATTCAGCATATGTTTTACGCAGCGGATGCCCTTCCAGCTGCAACCCATCACTGGGAAATACAGCAACTTCAATGAACAGTTAATTAACAGTGCAACAAAAGATGCTAACAAGCTAAAAAATAGACTTTGACACCGGTAGATACTGACATCCAAAACTATGAAAGCCAATATAAACTAATATAGCCACTGGTGTACAACAGAGTTTGAAAAAAAAAAAAAGGTTTATCTTGGAGATGCTAAATTTACCCCTAATTCTAAAATCACCTCTATATATTGGCCACCCGTCTATACGCTATTATCATACATCACTTACTAAATTTTTTTTTTTTTTAACCAAATCCAGGTCTTTATCAAGCTGCATTACTGCAGAAATTCTAAGTAAAAGGAATGAATCTGCTTTGTGAAATCTGTTCTCCGTCACTGACACTAGAGGGAGCACTAAGACAATGAAAGATGCCTTTTTTATTATAAATATATTTTATCATGCCTCACGGTGGCGCAGTGGGTAGCACAATCGCCTCACAGCAAGAAGGTCGCTGGTTCGAGCCTCGGCTGGGTCAGTTGGCATTTCTGTGTGGAGTTTGCATGTTCTCCCCGTGTTGGCGTGGGTTTCCTCTGGGTGCTCCGGTTTCCCCCACAAGTCCAAAGACATGCAGTATAGGTGAATTGGGTAATTGGGTGAATTGGGTAAATTGTCCATATGTGTGTGAGTGTGAATCAGTGTGTATGGATGTTTCCCAGTGATGGGTTGCGGCTGGAAGGGCATCCGCTGCATAGAACATATGCTGGATAAGTTGGCGGTTCATTCCGCTGTGACGACCCCAGATTAATAAAGGGAGTAAGCCGAAAAGAAAATGAATGAATGAATATTTTATCATGTGTTTTGGCAATCTATATATCTAGTGTGCTTGTCTTTCGTGTGATGTAGTCTTAGATGTTTCCCAAATAGGAAAAGTGACTTGTTTTTTTTTCAATGTCACTTGCTTGGCACAAGCTTCATGCTGAGTTTACTGAGAACACTGATACTGAAAAGACATAAAAACCTTCCATCAAATGGCAGCTCCTTTATACTTTATGGTGACAAAACTTAAAAACACATAGCCACTTTGTTTTACATGGAGTGGCTCACCTTATGGAGGTAGCCATCTTGAAACCACATTACTAGGCGTCATACACTTGTAGGTCACCCAAAATGATTAATTTGCTCAATAGTTTCAAACTTTTAGGAGTTTCTTTATTCTGTTAAACACAAAAGAAGATGTTTTCCAAAATTTTGGAAACCTCGGCTCCAAACCAGGTGCACATGCAAGCTGAGACTGCTTGTAATACTTTTAATGCATACCCCTAACCCTATCCCCAAGGTGACGTCACTAACTATATTCAGTGCATGTCTGAGACTGCATGTCTCAGCTTGCATGTGGAAGTCTCCTTGTAGAACCGATAGACTATCCAAACCATGGAAGCCAATATAAACCATGCAATGGCCATAGGTTTACAACATTCTTCAAAATATTGTTTTTTGTGTTCAACAGAAAAGAAGAAAGTCATAAAGGCTTGAAACCACTTGACAGTATAAGTAAATTAAGTGCATTTTTTGCATTATTTTAGCTTCTGAGTTAATTGAATTAACTGAATAAATTTTAATCCACACCTCTAGGTGTCCTCACAACATGACTGCACACGATTAAACCTTTTAAAATAAGTTTAGTACATAGTACATAGTACATTTTTGATACTTTTAAATTCCCTATGAGATCATTATAATTTTTTTAGATGTTAGTATCGGTCGGTAGTCTTAAAGTCGTCATGAAATCAAAATGTTTTTTATTTTTATATGTATATGGTAGTGCTTGTTATAAATGTATCTGTGCATTTAATTATTTTGAATTTGCCCTCATAATCTTTTTACAGATACCATCCTTTCCCAAACCTTCACTCCCCCTTGAAACAATTTTTCTTCACATCTGGTCACTTGGAATGCCTTTCAGGAGGGGCTATCAGTGTCTGTCTTGTTTCTGCCCTGATTTTGTCCATTGGTAAATCCCCCATTTTGTCCATATCTAAATTCCTTCAGTTTGTTAGCAATGCCCATCTTCCAGTTGTCAGAGCTGAGATAATAACAAAACACTCTTGGCTGTTTTTTTAAAAAGGGGGAGGAGCCCTGTCTTCATGATTCAGTTCAAATTACTTGACACAAAAATGCACATTTTAAAGGACTTGACAGGACCTTTAAGTATAAGAACAGTGAGGCACACAATAAACACTCTACAGGATCCTTCAGCAATTTATATCATCGGCATCTTCGGCAAAAACATGTTTAATTCTTGTACACCTGAGGCAATTTTCAACAATGGCTGTAATAATGTTATTGCAACACAATCAAGTAAGATACATTGTGACAAATCATTAGTGCCACAAATGAAGACAATCATGATGTACGATACATTCACTCCTGCATTATACTGGAGTGTCGAATATGTCGGATGTACAGTAACACAGAGGCATGCTTTATGAATCGGTTTATGCGGAATATTAAAGATGGGAGGAGCACACGAGAGGGTGGAGCCAGGAGACAGGGAGGAGTTACGAAAGACCACCCAGTCTACTTAAACTGGCTGATGGGGGCGGGGATTTTGATGTCTTGGCCTTTTTCCAGTTTCCTCTCACATTCGATGAGATAGTTCACTCCATCTATCACAGTCTGCACCAGCTGGACCTGAGCACATAATATAATACAAAGTGAGGTAATAAAATTTTTAGGATTCAAAAAATAAATAAAAATCACAATACCCCTTATCAGATGATATTTACATTATCAGTTAATGATTAGGTTTTGCAAAACATTGTTCCTAGACTTAGTATGCTATAAACACATACAACTGAAAAATTTTTGTTTAATCCAATAAAAAAATTGTTTATATTAAGTCTGACTCCTTATTTTTTTAATGAATGTGTTTAAATAATTATTTTATAATATGAGCTTTTTGTTGCTTCCTAAATTTTACTGTCATTTTGTTTTAGAACCATAAGGGAACCTTTTTTTTCTTGTAAAAATAACAAGAACTTCTTCCATTTTAAATTTTTTCCTATGACAACAAAGCTGAATTATTGCAGTTATTAAGACTATTTAGCAGCACAGCTTTTATTCTGATTTGATTATAAGATATGTTTCTCGAACAGCAATTACGCAAATTAAAATTATTTTTGAAGAATCGTTTGGCACTGAACGTCCCACAATTTTTTTGATCAAATTACTACAGCCTTGGTCAGCATATTAAAAGTCCTTAAAAATATCAGTAAGTATATATGTATTCTTTCCCAGTACTGGGTTGCGGGTGGAAGGGCATCCGCTGTGTAAAACATATGCTGAATAAGTTGGCGGTTCATTCCACTGTGGCGACTCCTGATGAAAAAAGGGACTAAGCCGAAAATGAATGAATGAATATATGTATTCCTTTAGCTAAAAGGAACAAATAATTCTCGCTAATAACATGGTACTCATTTAATAACCTTGTTAAAATGTATTTTTTTCATATTGTATCTTACATTTTTGTGAGCCCTAATTTTTAAATGAGTAGATTTAGAAAGGGCGACGCGGTGGCGCAGTGGGTAGCACGTTCGCCTCACAGCAAGAAGGTCGCTGGTTCGAGCCTCGGCTGGGTCAGTTGGCATTTCTGTGTGGAGTTTGCATGTTCTCCCCGTGTTCGCGTGGGTTTCCTCCGGGTGCTCCGGTTTCCCCCACAAGTCCAAAGACATGCGGTATAGGTGAATTGGGTAAGCTAAAAATTGTCCGTAGTGTATGTGTGTGAATGAGTGTGTATGAATGTTTCCCAGTGATGGGTTGCAGCTGGAAGGGCATCCGCTGCATAAAACATATGCTGGATAAGTTGGCGGTTCATCCCGCTGTGGCGACCCCAGATTAATAAAGGGACTAAGCCGAAAAGAAAATGAATGAATGAATGAATAGATTTAGAAAGAAAAAAAGAAGTTTTTATGCAATTAAACAAAACAGCACAGGACATTGATATCATTACGAGATCTTTGACTCCACTGACCTCTGATTGGCCCAGCCTGTCCAGATTGGAAATATCAAAAGTGCTTCCAACAGCAGCTGTGTCCACTCCTCCAGTCCCTCTTTTCTGGAGCCGCAGGTTATCCAGGATTTTAGAGAAACGAGGGTCCTGCAAAAGAAAACATGTATCATATTTTTTGTATGTAAGTATTGTTATGCAAGCTATTTATAGATATTATAATCCACATACATGCTCTTAACTACTTTCAGGTTACCCTAACACCAGACGTAATGCATCAGATTTGCTTATTGGAAATAAATGCATGGATCCACTGTACAATATTATTAACATGACATGGAATAGGAAAGCAAGTGAAGACCTTGCTGAGGCGAGGAAGATTAACATGGACTCCAGCTCGTAGCCCAGTGCCCAGGTTTGACGGACAGGTGAGAACGTAACCCAGATGCTCATTCCACATGAATTCCCAACCCTTCTCCTGAATTAGTCTCTCAACCTGAGGGACAAAGAGCAAAAATGTGTTGTGAGAATGATACAAGAGTGATTAGTGATAGTTTACTAAAGAATATTTTAAATATAAAAAGCAAACAATGTATACAGTATTTAAAAGGACAGTTCACCCAAAAATTTTAATTCACTAACCCTCAAGTGGTTGCAAACCTGTATGCGTTTTGTTTTTTCTTTAAAATCACAAAAGAAGCTATTTTTACGAATGTTCAAATAATCCATTTACATCCATAGAAGGAAAAATATACTATGGAAATTTATAGCTATGCAATCTTCTATATTTCTTTAGTGCTTAAAAGAAGAAAAAAACTGTACGTCTAAAAAATTATGTATTTAAGATTTTCTTTTAGAATAAGCACCAATAATAACCAAATATATAACCAATAACCAAAACCGCATACAATACGCATACCATACAAGTGACACAAATTTCATAATTTGGTCAAATTTTGCTGATTTTCTTACCATGTGTACAATATAAGCCCAAAGTATGCTTTCCTTTTTAAGCATATGCCAAAGAATCAGAATAGTATTACATGTATTACGTGCAAACTGTATGCGCACCACCTGAATGTTTTAACTATGTGAATAATATTGCATTGTTTTTTGCACTGCAGAGTTTGTTTGTCCACAAGGTTTTAATACTGAACCAGACTGCTGTTGGAAAGACATAACAAAAACAACAGCAAAATGAATGAGTTGTTGACACACAGTATGATATTTCTAACCAAATGTACAATTTAAGGGTTACACTACACATTTCGTTTCATAGACTACCATTCATCTTTATGACATCTTAATGAAGAATAATGCAACTCAATCACGTCACATTCAGCAAAATATTTCTTTTTCGAATCTCATGAAAAACAGCTATATATGGTGAGTTTTTGGAATAGTTTATATTATTCGACCAGTTGTTTTTAAGGTGAACAGCATTCTATTTTCATTCTATATTTGACATAATTGACAGAAAAATACAAAATTTAGCTAATATAATTAGCTGGGTTTACGTTACCCTTAATGTGAAAATGTGAAATGCAAATACACTCTATGGCAAGACCAATTTAGCAAGAACTTGCATCTAAATACATAAAATCTAAATATAAATATAACTTAATAATGTAAACTACTGTGGCCGCACTGACACATCTTGCTTAAGTCAGGCTTGATCAATTTGCCCCAAATTTAAAGGTTGATTTTATTTCCATGAAGTGGTGGGAAAAATCTAAATTCTCAGGATGAAACTTTCCAATGTCGAGCAACTCTGTTTGTACAAACTATACATTGGAGCATACTTTGAAAGCTTATAAAGACTCTAAAACAAAGTATACTTTGAGCTTACGACAGGCCCACTGTATAATTACACACAGATGCATGTCTGGCAAGACAATGTGTTTACAACTGTGAGTCCAAAAAAGGACATTGCTCTGAGCTGCAATAAACACAGCTGCAGCATCTCTGCTGGACAAATAATGGAGTCTTATGTGTTTTTAACAGTGACGGAGATCCACATGTGCATGACCTCACCTCTTGGAGACCCTTGCAGAAACGCTCAAAGACCCTCCTCATGTTGCCCCCCTTCTCCATGGAGATCACACGAGTGTGGTCTTCCTCGTTTACCCACACCAGGAAGGTTTTCTCATTGTTGTGCCTGAAATAGAAATGTATCTGGTTACCATAATCTGCAGAAATATTGAGGCCTAGGTTTTCAGCTTATAAGTATATTGCATGTGGCGACATGGGATTTTTGAACATTTTATGTAATAAATGTTACATTTTAAAGAGATCTTGACCAAAATAGTGGTAGACACTTTATATTTGATGCTAAAAAGTGTCATTTCATAAGCATTTTCATAATTCCTTTCAAAATAAAAGCCTGCTCTCTGTTCCCAAATAAAGTTAACCATGACCTTATTTCATTTTTAGACCTGCGATTAGGTATAATGATGTCAGAAATGCTTTGTTAGCTCAAAAACCATTAGGGTATTAAATAAGAGTCAATTCCTAAATTGAGCCTGCCAACACTGGCACACTTTCCCTTGCTGGAAGGAGGAAGAAGTGAAAGAAGGAGGATGAAAAATGCAGGAGATGTAAGTGAGCCATGGGTACACTCCGTGATCAATATCAAACCACAGCAGAGGAGGTTGCTTTAAACTATTTCTGGGAGTAGCACAGTTCTGTTAGGTATTGTTCGCCCTCAAACCCTTCCAGCACCACTTTGAGTCTTTTCCCTGAGGTTAAAGTGCATGTATTACAATCATTTAAGTTCAATATTTTAGTTGTAAGTGTTTTGTTGTAACAGAGGCCAGCTACACTAAAAATAAAAGGGTTTTTGCAGTGATGCACAGAAGAACCATTTTTGTTCCCTTTTCAGCCAAGAACATTTAAATCATTTAGAAGAGTTATTTTTGTGGGATTAAAAAGATTACATGCATGTTAAAGGTTCTTTTTAGAGCTAGCAATGCCAATAAAAAAATATTTTTAAAGAGTGTAATAGGAGCTTTTTTTCAAGTAAACATGATCCTCCCTGTCCTCAAGAGGTACACTAGTGATTTGCACTAGAGGCTGTGGTCTTCAGTGTCCTTGTTAGAACCCCCTGCCTTCCATCTTGAAATTTCCAGTTCGAATCCCACTTGTAGTGCAGCAAGTAAAACCTGAGAGGTTAAATAGGTTCTGTGACCCAGATGGTAATGAGGTTTAGGCATTAAGTGTAACAGAGACTGGTGTAGCAGGATTTGTGCAGGTAAACCTCACTCCCCTGGCCTCAAAGTACACCTTTGTAACTCATGCTAAAAGGTTACAGTCTTTAGTATCCTTGTTAGTGTACCTGCATTGCACTTTAAATCCTGCTGGGGACAATAAGAGTAGAATCAGGAGGTTTATATTGGTGCTGTGACCTGGATGGTTTAGGGGTTCAGTGTAACAGAGACTGGCTAGCAGGAGTTGTGCGGGTAAACCTAACTCCCCTGTCCTCAAATGGACATCTTAACAACTCACGCTAGAGCAGACCTGTGCGTTTTACGCCCCGTGGGCCACATGCGGCCCACTAGACTTCTTTGATTGGCCCGCGTGAAGTATTTATTTAATTTAAATTCAACCGCAAACAGGGCCTTGCAATGCGCAGGTCTGATACTGCGAGTTAACAAAAGGGGACTTTCACATATAGCGTCTTTTGCACGCTCAGTTTCGTTATTTCAAATGGAGACGCGCCTGTTCAGCACGCAAATAGGAAGGGATGCACTTGCAGTATGTCACGCTCACGTTTCCAGGCGCCACGAGTTGAAAAAATCTAAACATTTCAGAGTGCTGTGAGCAAACCATGAGTCATGTGACAGGAACCAACCAGGCAGCTTCATTGCCCACCCCTGCGCTAGAGGCTATGGCCTTTAGTATCCTTTATTAGTGTATCGGCATTCCACTTTAAATCTTGATAGGGACAATGAGAGTAGAATCAGAGGGTTTATATTGGTGCCGTGACCAGGATATGAAGGAAGTTCATGGAGTTAAGTGGTACGTAAAAGTGTAAGTCTCACTCCTGTGGTCTCAAGTAGTGCACTAGCAACTCACATTAGCAAATATAGTATAATTATAGTGTAATTTAGTGTAATTGTTAGTGTGCATACCCCCTACGCCAGAAACACCAGTTCAAATCCCCCTTGGGGCAGGGACTAGATCCAAATGCAAAGCTGCATACTATACTGTCTCTTTGTATATACTTTTCATCAAAAATAAATCTGGTAATTAAACTTACCAGATGCCTCTAGCGTCAGGCCAGTCTCGAGCCATACCCGCACATGTCAGCAATGGCGACACGGGTTTATCAAACAGGAAGTGATCCTACATACCAAAACAAATGGCCAGATTGATTACTTCGGTTTAAGCTGACTACAGTGAATACAGTATAATTTCATTTGTGAATATACTCACATCAATAAGCTGCTGCTGCTCCTGTTCGGTCATTACAGTGAGGCTGTAGTATTTTCCGGCTAAATCCCCTTTTAGGCCTGCCAAAGCATCAATCACAACCCTCTCCACCTCTCTGCGCTCAGCACGGGTGCAGGCCGGAGGGAGACTCAGGCCTCGGATACTCCTGCCCGTCCTGACTCGAGACGACAGCACATACTTCTCATCAAACATGCCTCCTCGTATCTGATGGGAACAAAGTAGGACAAACATAATGAAAGTAACTGGAAACTCGAAGGCTTGTGTCTGTTACCTGACTTACCATTTAAAAGCATGTAAGTGAATGCCAAACTATCATGATATTATATAACTGGGTGTTTATTATGCAACTATGTGCACTTTTTATTTTTTTACATTATATCAATGTTATTTTCAGGAGGAAATTGTAGTGGCAATCAATAACATTTAAAGAGAAAGTTCACCCAAAAATGAAAATTCTGTCATCATTTATTCGTCCTGTTATTCGTCCTTCTGTTGAACACAAAATAATATATTTTAAAGAAAGCTGGAAACTTTTATTTGTTTCTCCTACTATGTTCAACAGAATAAAGAAACTCATAAATGTTTGAAACCAGTAAAGGGGAGGGGGGGGCGGGGGGGTGAACTAACCCTTTAAAGCTGCAATGAGATAGAAATAGTGATATTTTCTTCCATATTACGACATACAATTGAGTGTAACAGAATATCAACAATGAAAAAATAAACATGTTGTTGATTGTATTGAGATGTAGGTATCGCATACAAAATTTAAGACCCAAAAGATAAATTTATAAAATGTTGTATTATTTAGTTATGAAGAATAAAAAAAATAAATAAAAAACACAGATTAATCGTTCACAAAAATATCCGAAATGTAATGTGTTGTAATTATACAAGTAATTACTAAGTAATATGAATAATATTATTTATCGATATTAATATTATGAAAATCTGGAAGACAAGATATTTAAAAATTCAAGATGTTTAAAAAAAATTCATGTAAAACTAGAATTTCTAACATTTTTTGTCACTTAATTTACACTGGAAATATTAAAAAATATTTTTTATTTGCATGGTTCTCTTGTGATCACATGACATTCGGGCAAACATTTAAAATATTTTTTGTGTTCATGTGATTTATTGTGATTAAAAGTATTTTAATTTCACATTTTTATGAAAGACGGGCTGCACGGTGGCACAGTGGGTAGCATGTTCGCCTCACAGCAAGAAGGTCGCTGGTTCGAGCCTCGGCTGGGTCAGTTGGCGTTTCTGTGTGGAGTTTGCATGTTCTCTCCGTGTTGGCGTGGGTTTCCTCCGGGTGCTCCGGTTTCCCCCACAAGTTCAAAGACATGTGGTATAGGTGAATTGGGTAGGCTAAATTGTCCGTAGTGTATGTGTGTGAATGAGTGTGTATGGATGTTTCCCAATAATGGGTTGCAGCTGGAAGGGCATCCGCTGCGTAAAACATATGCTGGATAAGTTAGCGGTTCATTCCGCTGTGGCGACCCCAGATTAATAAAGGGACTTAGCCGAAAAGAAAATGAATGAATGAATGAATGAATTTTTATGAAAGACATTTTACAGATGTAATTTCTGATCTTTTAATGTATTTTACTCTTAACTCACAAAAAGACCCCTTCAAAAAACAACTTTTGGTAGATAAAAAGTACCCGTAAATCAAGAAACAACCCACTACAGTTAAAATTGCATGTGTAACTAAAGCATTTCCTCCTACCTTACTGGAATCCAGGTCAGTAGGGTGTTTCATGTTGCAGGGGTCATAACCATTGTGCCTTTCTTTGATGACTGGGTTAAAGATGTCAGCAAAAACCTGCAGAAAAAAATTTGTGATGTACTTTAGTCCTCCAAAAATGCTAATCTCTTAATATGCCAAATGTGTGATATATAATATCCTCTCACCTCATATGACTCTTCATCTCCTGCCACCATTCCTACTGTCTTTATGAAAGGATGACCTGGATTGTCCACGCCAGTCTGAATAGCTTCGTCCAAAGTGTAACCATTTGGAGTGGATTTATCACACAGCTTTGCGTATACTGCAGGAGTCAGGTGACTGGCCATACAGTTATTGTGCTTCCGCAAATCTGGATATTCAGCACTGTTGAGAAACAGAACTAAGATTTAGTCTGAAATCTGAAAATAAAATGACTACTATTTGCATAACCACATTTTTGCTACAAATATCATAGATAAACTATGGTTATTGTTGCAAAATCATGGTGAATTTGTGGTTACTATGATTTTAACCAAAATAACCATTTGTAGTAAAACCATGTTTAATTTCATAAGCAGAGATTCAAAACCCCATAAAAAGGTTTTGTTCCAAAAAAAATCCGTTTTGATTCTGAAATGTATTCTGAGTTGCTTAAAAAGCTTCATAAAAGTAAAAGTTTTGCTGTGCCTACTTGCCAAAACTGCGTTTTTAGCCTCAAATGCGCGTTCTGGACGCGTCACATTTACAGCTGGTACAATTATAGGGCTTTCATAGCTACCTAAACATCGCACTTGAGCGTCATAAGCGTCAAAACCTACTGAGATCGTCAAGGAATCATTACAGAAGCGTTCCGAACGCGTCAAACCAGTGTGCTGCCAATCTCAGTTTGAGCCTCATGCACGTTGTGCTTTTAATGATAAAATGTGAATTGTGAGTGAGGATATAAATGTATGCGTATGCCTAATGTATATGCAATATAAATGTATGCGTAAAAAAGTATTTGCAAAGAAAGTGAATAATAAATATAAATAAATATAAAAACAGGCTATTTGCATCCATTAACATTTTACATATGGAGGTGTGATTATTCATTTTCAAGGCTGCATCATGCACGGAAAGCAAAAAGAGTCAATATGTATGAAATGAAATGAAATATTTAATTAATTATTTAATTCATTAATTTTGTGTTAGAATAAATAAACGAGCAAACCAACAAAAAACATAATATGATTATTTGTCGTCACGTACGGGACTGTGTAACTAGAACATCACGGCTCGTATAAATAAACATTTTTGACGCCCACTCTGGTATTTGTGGAACACAATGGCTTGTGTGCCACGGCATCACAACATTTCATTGTTTTCTGCAACATATGCTCGTCATGACAGATTGGTATGATGGCTGTGTTACCTCGGGGGATAGATCCTCCGGACGCTCGATCCTGCGCTTACATGCTGCTCCTTGTTCAAGAAGAACCCGACGGTCAGAGATCCCGCACCGACCAGCGACAAGATGCCAACCTTCCTGTTACCGGACAAAATCCGTGCGAAGCTGCTTGCCATTTTAACCCCACAACCGCAGACGAGAGCTCTCCAGATGAATGTGGTCTTGAAGGATGGACAGACAGAAGGATAGACACTGGGATTACTGGAGGATGCAGGAATGCTGCGGATAAAATGTCCTTCTCCCAGTACGACTAGATCGCCCTCCCTCCTTTGAGCAGCTTCACAATCAGATGATTCAGAAAGTCGTCGAGAACCAGCAGCTTCTCACACCCTTATTACAGTAAACCACTCAACAATCTTGAATAGGCTACACTACACAATTTATTTTATGATGGCTTTTTTGTATTATTGTCTTACTGGGTTATTAAGGGGAACAATAAATGACTTGTTAACCATAAAGCAAGAGACAGATCATATGAAACATGTACGTGACTTTGAAGCTCATTGGTGCAGCTTCACCTGTAAAACGTGTACGCACGCCCGTCTGCAGCACGCGCAGGCGCACTAGAGGTTGACTCTGACGAGTGGCCCCGTTGCATAAATTATATGGTTGTTTAGATATAGGTGGAGATTTGGTTTTCTGTGGCTGGTATAGACCAGCTATGAGTAGTTTAACTTGAGGAAAACTGGACGCTTGTTTACCCTTGACTGGTCTTTATGTACAACTAAGAATTTTAAACGTGTTATTGATGCTCAATTACATCACAAAATGGCTCCAGGTTATTACGTCAGGAATCTTCTAGTGAAACAATTACACATAACAAATTTGCCTTAAAATAACGATACAATTTGACAAAAACGTAACATTATTGTTCATTAAGGCTTAATGTTATGCAGGGTAATTTTATTTTCATTTAACTAAAGCATTCACACTGTTGCAATATTGTGAATGACACTTTTGAGCCGTGACAAGTTTATAGCAGCAAACAAATGCATACCCACATACAATACTATAGTAAATTACATTAAATACTGTAGTGTTTTTGAACCATACTATAGTAAAGTGTATTATTCTACATTAGTTATTTCAACACTGTTTATGAATGCTGCAGCATACTGTAGTGTTTATTAAGTATATAGTGAACGGATAAACTGCTACTTTTTATACTTTAATAAACTGTGGTGTATTGGAGAGTAATATACCCTATGTTTGTAGATAGCTTATTATATTGGCCTAAATTTATAGGCCCTATTACAGTTGTAAAATGACAGCAACTGCTGAATTACCACAACATTAATTCAAGCACTTTACTATATAATGGTTTAAAATCATTATAGTATTTACTATAATTTAATTCAGTATATTTCATGTAAGCAAGCATATTGCAATGCAAAATGTGCATGCGTTGCAAGCATGGATCAAAGACGGGACGTCCCATTTTAAAATCAGTATCAAATCAGTTCATTCATTCATTCATTTTCTTTTTCGGCTTAGTCCCTTTATTAATCTGGGGTCGCCACAGCGGGATGAACCGCCAACTTATCCAGCATATGTTTTACGCAGCGGATGCCCTTCCAGCTGCAACCCATCACTGGGAAACATTCACACACACTCATTCACACACATACACTACGGACAATTTTAGCTTACCCAATTCACCTATACCGCATGTCTTTGGACTTGTGGGGGAAACCGGAGCACCCGGAGGAAACCCACGCGAACACGGGGAGAACATGCAAACTCCACACAGAAATGCCAACTGACCCAGCCGAGGCTCGAACCAGCGACCTTCTTGCTGTGAGGCGAACATGCTACCCACTGCGCCACCGCGTCGCCCCGTATCAAATTAAGTTTACAAATGTAATTTTATATAAAGATTTTCCTTTGATAATAGAATGTATATTGGAAGTAAATTGTCTATGCTTTTATGTTTTGAATAATTTTTGTAAAAATAAATGTCAAAATACTGTCAAAAACAACAACATCATATAAAAAACTATACTATACTAAACTTTTAAATGGTAAAAAAATTATTGCTGACATTGTGGGTACAACCTAGCAGTTTAAACGATGGAACAAAGTATAATATGTCTATATATATATAATGTGAAATGACAATAAATTTGTTATTTTGAGGCTGCACTGTAATCCTAAAATTGAGTTCTATAATATGTTATTAAATAATTCTTGTTCTAACTCGCACAGGGTTTATAAAGTTAACTCATTTAACCTTTTTGATAACCAAATTAGCCAACTTTTGAGTATTATGAAAATATTCAGTATCAGTAAAAGTAGTGTCTTGATTTTGTAAAACATTTAACAAAGGGGCTGTAAATAGTCACATGACCATCTACAGTATATGACATCTTTTTCTAAAGTGCCTTCTTTTTCTAACTGCCTTAAAGATACAATGATCTTATTTGTTACACAGGCCTATAATAATTAAGTCCAATATAAATAATATTCATCGCGTTCATGACCAATTTGAAATTTGTTTTATTGGACTCCAAGCAAATGCGTGTGATTATTTAGCTGGAAAACATTTGGTAAAAAATGGGTTAACCCACATTCATCATAAGCCTGAATTATAGGCCTAACCTTTGAAACTGGTCTTAGTTGGGATTAAAATCCCTGGTTAAAAATGTTCCAGTAGAATACGTTCCACAAATCATGTGAAATAAACAAGAGAGTTACATCTAAGCCTGCATAATAATCCCTTACGGTATCATCCAGCAAACTGGTCATTATTCTGAGATTAAACCAGCGTGTAAGTGATGCCAGCCAGAAATGCCAATGAGAGAATTGCAGGGATATTTCAGTGGAAATTCAGTGCAAACGTGGAATGTTTAAACAAACATGCCATTCATCATATGTCAAAGTACTCAAGCAAAGCTAAAAAATTAATGAAACATTAAATGGCTTAGTGCACAAACTCTTAGAACTTACCAGATGCTTCTGAATCCGCAGAAGTTGGTCTGCTGAAGTGTGTGGTGTTGTACAGTAATCAAGTACAAGGGCAATGCTTTTACTTTCCTCAATGGAGCAGAGAAAATAGGTGTGTCCTTCTTTATTACTGTACCATGGGCTGGCTGGTTAAGACTTCCTTCTGTTTGACCTGCCAGTGTAATACGCAACAGTACTGTGCCACCCATTCATTGGCTGCCTAATGTTTCCTGGGAACAAAAATCACGACTGGATTTCTTATCTGTATCCGGTGTCATCAGAGCTGAGCTTGAGATAATGAACCCACGATTGGTTCAAAGGTCACTGTGAGATCGGCAAAAATGACACGTCTCTTTACTGCTTTTATCTTGATGCACTCAAAATCAGCTAAATGATGTTACAAAGAAAATCTATAATATGCTAAAGAGTAACTGAGTACTATTCAGCTTAAAGGGATAGTTCACCCAAAAATGAAAATGCACTCACTATTTACTTATCTTCAAACATTTATGCGTTTCTTTTTTTTGTTAAACACAAAAAAGTAGTTTTAAAAATTGTTAGAAATCTATTATTTATTAGAAACAAAGACTATGGAAGTCAATGGTTACCGGTTTTCAGCATTTTTCAGAATATCTTCTTTTCAGCTCATGTTAATGATGTGGTAAGAAAATTACAGAATTTCTAGTTTGGAGTGAACTATCTAAGGCCAGTCTTTATCAGGTATTGTTTAATAACTGATAAATGCATAGTTATTGAATTGTTGAAGGCCTCTGAAGTCTTGAAATGATTAAAAGCAAAAATGGAAACTTTTTAGGGCTATAAAAGTCAAAACAAAAGACTTCACATATCATATTATATATGATTTATTTTTGTTAATTTTCTCAAAGAAGGCATTTAAGAGTGCCATTAAAGGTATTTACTTTTATAACCCACAGTACAAACTGCTCATTATCAATAAGGTTTTTTTTTTTTTTCGCATGTTTTACATCTAAAACTATTATTAATGTAAAAAATGAAGAAATTATTAACCTGCAAAGTCACATTAAAACATACATTTACTGTATTTTGAATTGTCTGACTGCTCCCTCTGTTGGAATTATTGTGTAATTGTGTAAGGTATTTTATGAACGATGATTTTTCTCCCAAATTAGATAAATATTGATTGTGAGATGTGTAAAAGACAATGAAATTATAATATTTTTACACCACCTTCATAGTTACTCTAAACAAACTGCATTGAATAATATTCCCTGATAGTGAAAGATAAAGGGATATTTCACTCAAAATGAAAAATAATTTATTCTCCCTCTTGTGGTTGTAAACATTTATGAGTTTCAGCATATTTTGAAGAATGCTAGTTGCTGGCACCAATCGACTTCCATTGTAGGAAAAAAAAAAGTTACTATAAAAGCCAACATGTACCAGCTAGCATTTTTCAAAATAACCTCTTTTGTGTCAAACGTTTTGAGCGAGTGAAAAGTGAGTAAATAACAACATTTTAATTTTTTATAATTTTTAATAATCTAGAAAAATCAAGACTATCTGTAGAGCATAATATTTTTTTTTTAGTTGTTTGTTTTTTATAAACATTTGTAAAACAGAAGGCAGCATTATTTTCTTTACTTCCAAACTTCACTGGATATGATGAACTGGAAATAACCTCTTTAAAAAAAAAAAAAAAAAAAAGAAGCAGCAGTTAAGTAAATAACCCAATAAAGCTATGAACAATAGCATTTGTGATCTTCAGATTTTTCTCAAGAAACTGTAAAAGAAATAAAAAATCTCAATGTTTACTTACTTTACTGCCAGGTCATTCAATATGTATATAGAAGAGAAGCCAAAGAGATATAAAGGTTTTGTAAGAAAACATTTTAGGATCAGATAAGGGTTCAGTGCAAACAATTTTTGATGGTCCAAAATCCATAGGTATCTTCAAAGTAGTCCACATGACCAGTGCTGACAAACAAAGAAAGATATAGTGAGTGCAATACACACTATTCTGTATTATAATGACAGTCTTCTGTAAATGCATTAAGGTAACGTATTACATTTTAAATGACTAAAGTCACTTTACTGGTTTACTGGTTTTTTATTAAGTATTATCAGAACTGTTTTTTTTTTTTATTAAAGTTTTTTTTTTTATGTCTATAATGATAATGTCTAATCAGTTAAACACAGTTAAGCCAGCATACCTTACAAAGCAAGCGATGTTGTGTATAAAACACTGAATAGGCACATTTAAAGAAACATTTTTCATTGTGAAACAGGTTCATCCTTAATTTTAGAAATGATAAATATTTTGCATCTTTTGGAAGTCAAGCTGCTGTTTTCAAACCTTTGCAATATTTTCAGTCAATAGTAAATTACTAAAAAAAAACTAAAAACATTACTTCGTAGCTTAACGTTTTAAGGCTTGATTTGTTTTCAAAGTAACTTGACAGTAAAGTAATTAGTAATCTGATTACTTTTTACGTGCAGTAATTAGTAATTTTATCAAGTTACAATTTTCAATAGTTTTTAGTAATTTGTAATCTATTACTTTTTTTTTGAGGAACTTATGTCCTTCCAAAGAGAATCGGTCAGCCATTTAAAAAAATAACAACAACAACAACATTTACACACTTTTTAAGTAGTGCAATGGAAATTACATTAATATTAAAGAAAGCAATTGTTCATAGTTAAAAAAAAATACAAATGTTGTCCACAAATACAAACGCCTCTGAAATAATAAGTGCAATAAAAGGGAAAAGCCACCATTTTTTAGACAACAACTTTATAGAGACTTGTGTATTAAATTCGTTGCAGTTGCAGTATTAGCAATGAACATCCAGGACATGCTTTATAATGAAACTAAAACTAAAGCAAGCACCTATTAAATGGGATGACCCTAATCTCAGGACACAATTTCTGTCACTTTGTTTAGCCAAAACAATGAGTGAGTTTGCAGTAAATAGATCTTTCCTCAAATGTTCTATTATTTTAATGATTGTCTGATATCTCTGGCAGAACACCACTATTGTCACTCCAAAAGTCATAACATAGCAACTGAACTGAAATGAACCAACGTAAATATATCAATCTTATAAAAATGTTTCTGTTGTTTTTAAACATTTAAAATGTAATGTAGTCCTATGACATGCTGAATATTGAGCAACTGCTATTTCAGTCTTTAGTGTTATATGTTATCCTTTAGAAATCATTTGAATTTGTTGCTTATTCATTCATTCATTCATTTTCTTTTCGGCTTAGTCCCTTTATTAATCTCCAACTTATCCAGCATATGTTTTACGCAGCGGATGCCCTTCCAGCTGCAACCCATCACTGGGAAACATCCATACACACTCATTCACACACATACACTATGGTCAATTTAGCTTACCCAATTCACCTATACCATATGTCTTTGGACTTGTGGGGGAAACCGGAGCACCCGGAGGAAACCCACGCGAACACGGGGAGAACATGCAAACTCCACACAGAAATGCCAACTGACCCAGCCGAGGCTCGAACCAGCGACCTTCTTGCTGTGAGGTGATTGTGCTACCCACTGCGCCACCGTGACAACCGTTGCTTATTCTACTAAGTTAAATAAGCATTTGCATGAAACATCTATTTTCTGTATTATTAATAATTTCAGTAACAAAAAAACACATTTTGTGTCGGTCTGTATCTACGTTCTGTTACATCAGTTATAAAAAGACTTAACAATTTTGAAAGCACTGACAGTGTAATTTCACTTCCTGAGAGGCATTGAATCATGTCATTATTGTTCTCTCATTAAATATGTACAAAATGTTTAGGATGCTCCAATAGTAGATAAATTATTAATAACTTCGTTATTATAATATATCAGTAAATTTCTCATTCACTTTTTGAAAACTATAATAGGATGAAAAAATCTGTTTCAGACATGTTATGTATCTGGTTTGAGGTTAGCATCTTGAGCTAAAGCACAAAATGGTGGAAAATGTCAAGTCTGTTATTGTCAACTCTGTTGGTGGTTTAAATAGTTTTAAAATAATTGAAACAACAATTAGTAACAGAAAAAATTAACCCAAGCATTTAGTATTATTTTATATTAATAATAGATTCAGTTTACTGTAAATTATACATTTGTTATATGTCATTCTATTCCAGGAAAATTCATGGAAAATATCTGAATAGTATGTGCAATTTTACAACGAGTATTTATTATTATTCTCTCAATGTTGACATTCTTGTGATGGCGACAACTGATGTGCAGATATTCATTCATTCATTTTCTTTTCGGCTTAGTCCCTTTATTAATCTGGGGTCGCCACAGCGGAATGAACCACCAACTTATCCAGCATATGTTTTACGCAGCGGATGCCCTTCCAGCTGCAACCCATCACTGGGAAACATTGATGTGCAGATATGTCCTTGCTAAAACAATACAACATCAACAACAAAAAAAAAAATTAACCAAGAAGTAGCCTAGTCACCACTGTTTGAACAATATAACATCATGAAGCAGTAATAAACCCTCCTCTACCCCCATGCCATTCACATTCTCTGTTTCCACAATTAGTTTTCATGAAGGCGATGTTTATACATTCAAAAACCCAGGTATGTTCAAAAGAGCTACTGTCTGTAACTTCAACATTCAACTAAAGACATTAAAATGGAGAGCAGTCTCAACAGGGAATCACTGAAACCACTGGAAGACGATAATGGCATGGAAGAGAGCGGCCATCTTGATGAAGCTGCAGTTTCTACTGTTCTGGAAACAGCTGGAGAGGGAGATTCCTCACAACTGCCGAAAATTAGCTCCAAGTTACTGAGAATGCTGGAAAAAGCGACGAACTGGCGCCCTCCACTCGTACAAATGCAGGACGGCGATGTAGTGTTCGATGAAAATGATGAGGCTGTCAGTGAAGCACCAAGAACAAAAAGCGTAAGTGACACTGGGGCTGATTAAAGTTTTAGTTGACCAATTCTGTCAAATAAATTTTCAACTTTTTGTGTTTATTTCTCCTGTGGAACACAAAGGAAGATATTCTGAAGTCAATGGTGGCTTCATTCTTCAGAATATCTTGTTTTGTGTTCAACAGGAGAAAGAAGTTTATTAAAAGTTAAGAACCACTTGAATGTGAATAAATGGTGAGGAAATATTCATTTTTGGGTAAACTATATCTTTTTTTCAATAGTTGTTTAAGTATGTGCATGGTGTTCTGATTTTGCTCTTAAGAAAATACAATAATAACTACAAAAATACAATAAACTTATACTTAAACTCTTCTGAGCCAACTTAAAAACGCATTCAAGTTTCTGTTTTAAACCTGGACTGCAACAAAACTGTAAAGGGAGACCCATCTGAATGTTGATGTCCAATACCACCGTTTTGTCTTGAACAAGGCACTTGATCCCAAATGATTCAATGAAAATATCCAGTCAGAAAAAGACATGTCAAATTCCATGGAAAACCTTGGAAAGGCAGACCTGTGTCTGAAAGGAGTTATTTAGTTTCCTTAAAGCCATTTAGTCCTATTTCAAGGTGCTAGATTCCACGTTGCTTCAACGGGAATATTCCTTAAGTAAACAGAACTGACAATGTTCTGATTCTTATGAAATTTGGAATGGATTAAATGTCTGTGACGGCTGTAGTCAAGCTGAAGACAATCATAAATCTGAGAGTTGTTAAAGTGATGGTTCACCCAAAAATATCTTCAGCATTTACGTAGACTCAAGTGGTTCTAAACTTTTCAGAATTTCTTGTTGTTCTGAACACTAAACAAGATATTCTGAAGAGACCCGTTAGAAACAGAACTGTTCTCTTCCTATTTTACACCAGACTTGGAGTGGGTTAAATGTTTGTTTTGGTCAATGAAGTGCATAGAAGTGCTGACGTCAAAACTTAAAAAGGAGACCAATGAATCTGCAGGTTGTAAAGATCTACTATCCTTTTGCCCTTGACCAAGGTGTTTGATTTCAGCTTGCTTTAATGGAAATGTCGATTTACCAGACCAGACAAGTTCCAATTTTATCCAGATTCAAAAGAGAGTTAAAGAGATTGTTCAACCAAAAATTAGAACTCTGTCATAATTTCTTCTGTTGAGCACAAAAAAGATCATTTGGATATTGGAAAGCAGCAGCCATTGACTTCCATATTATTTGTTGTTCCTACTATGGAAGTCAATCACTGCTGGTTTCCAACATTCTTCAATATATCGTCTTTTGTGCTCAACAGAAGAAAGAAATTCAAGTTCAGAATCACTTGATTTTTATTTTTGTGAACTATACTTTTAATAAGTGGTTAGCGTGGTAGCCTCACAGTAAGAAGGTGGTTCGAGTCTTGGCTTGAATGCCCACATCTAACCCCACCCTTAACCCTACCCCTCACAGTGACATCACTAGCTCCGTTGAGTGAATTGTGTCTGACGTTGCAAGTCTGAAATATGTAGTCTCAGCTTGCAAATCCAAGTCTGCATCCAGATACTATTGGTCTCAGCTGCACCAGAAGGCCTTTCTGTGTGGGTTTTGCATGTTCTCCCCTTGTTCGCTTGCGTTCCTCCGGGCGCTCCAGTTATCCCACAGTCCAGAGACATGCGGTATAGGTAAAATGAATAAACTAAATTGGCTGTAGTGTGTGAATGGGAGTGAAGTAAAGTGATTATTGTCAAGTATAGTTACCAATACTCGAAACTGGTCCTCTGCTATTGACCCATCCAAGTAGGAACAGTGGGCAGAGGATAATTGGAAATCAAACCTGTGACCTTTTGATTACAAGTCCAACTCCCAAACCATTAGGCCACAACTACCCCTAGGGTTGTAATCTCAGAGCTGGATTGCGGCAGGAAGGGTATCTGCCAGTAAAACTGTTGGTGGTTTATTCCACTGTGGCAACCCCTGATAAAGCAGCGACTAAGTAAAAGGAAAGTTAGTGAGTATCCTTTTAAGGTCTGTGATGAACTTGGAAACATAGAAGTGGTGAATTCATCCCTTGGAAAGAGGC
Source organism: Danio jaintianensis (assembly GCA_903798115.1). Taxonomy (NCBI): domain Eukaryota; kingdom Metazoa; phylum Chordata; class Actinopteri; order Cypriniformes; family Danionidae; genus Danio; species Danio jaintianensis. The sequence continues at coordinate 9,893,003 of CAIGQV010018127.1, read as the reverse complement.
GCTCATGAATCTCAGAGTCACCTCCATTTTGTCCTTGAACACTTGGCCCCTAGGTTACACCAAGGTGACTGTGAGAAGCGAACTGATTGTGTCACACTACATGAGGGATTGGGTAAATATCAGGGTAAGGTAACCTAAACGTGCTGGGCTTTAACACTTTAAATGATAAGCACTGAAATGAAGAGCCATTGCGTTTTCTTAACCCATTATCCTTAAACACTTGACCCCTGGGTGCAGCAAGGATGCAGTTTCTGTGAGAATCAACGGTCTGTATAGGAGTAAATACTGCTTCTCTCCACATGAAATAAATAGATATTTGTAGTAAACACTGTAGTGTTTTTGAACCAAACTATAGTAAAGTGTATTAAACCAGCCCGATCTCTAGAGAAAATTTTACATATTGTCAGAAAAGTGGCTAATTCATACAAATTCATATGATTTCATTCATTTGAAAAAGTATGATTTTTAAAAGGAGGCGTGTCCCCAAACCCCACCCCTAACCCTCATTGGAGGATGAGCAAATCATTCTAAAATGTACAAATGAGATTGTACAAATTAATAAAAATTAGCCACTATATCAAAAAGTTACTGTGAGATTGCGTTGATTATACTGTATATATTATAGTACTTATAACCCTTTGTTAACAAATGCTATACACCATACTGTAACATTACCTATTGTGAACTGATAATCTGTAATAAATACTGTAGTAGGCCTATTTTTTACTAAAGTAAACTGAGGTGTATTGTAGTATAATAAGAACAACTACAGCATTACCACAACAGATTAACTCTGATACTTTACTATAGTATGGTTCAAAAACAATATGATGTTTCATTTCAATATGTAGTGTTAGCATTAGCCTTGAATCTGAGAGTCGCTAAGCCTCTTTCTTTCCCTTCCATTTTGCCCTTGAAAGAGGCACTTGTCCCCAGGTTCCTCCAAGGAGACGGTCCCTTTAGTTAGTGAACAGTAAGTCATTTTGGATAAAACATACTTGCTAAATGATGCGGAACCGAATAACGAGTTCTTGATCATCATTAACAACCCTGAACAGAAACATGGGCCAAACACAGATCAGTGCACTTACAATTGCACAGTAGCAGCTAAGTGGCACTAAGCCACAATTAATAAATGACTTGTGGGAACTTTTGTGACCTCACAGACTTTAATCATTGTCGAATCACGTCACCTGAAAGAGACTTTTGAGTTTCTTGTGAAGCTTTTGCTCTCACAGTGTAGGATTTCATCTGACATCAGACCCATGCTTCTCCAGCCTGCTCATTTCACGTTATGGCACAACAATTACTGTTGTGGTTCAGCCTTTAAATGCTGATGAGGGAGCGATTCAACACATTTCTCAAGCGGACCAGACACCATGAGGAAAGTCTACAGCCTGGTTAGTCTAACTAAAAACAGGGAACCTAAAGATGCTGTATTATCTCTTAACATCAAGGTATTTCTAATCTCTTAAGGCAAAAGTTGCTGTTTATCTGTTTTCTTTATTTTAAAGCGTTAAAACAGAGGTTCTCTTTCTTGTGGTATGTTTTTGTGTGTGTGTATTGTAGAAGTTGTGAATTGCATAATTATGTTTTATTATTCATTCATTTTCTTTTTGGCTTAGTCCCTTTATTAATCTGGGGTCGCCACAGCGGAATGAACCACCTATGTTTTATTAATTAACTTGCTAATATGGTTGAGCAGTTTCAGAACTAAACCTAACAAACTAATTATTAAAACTAGCTCATGTTTCATTTCAGGCATTCCTTTATTAATTTATTTGACTTGGTGTACGAGTTAGTGAGCTATTAGTAGTTACTGTACAACCAGTCTCTTAGATTTCAAGCACAGTAACAGTAACAGGGCCTAACACTATTTTAATATTCTTTCATTGGATTTTAGGCTACTTTAGGATTAGGATTCTGCTATTCTGCTAGATTGCTTTAAGATTTGGTTCTTTGTTACATTTGTACTGTAGAAATTGTTATTTGAAGTTACTGCAGTTTTCAAACTTTAAAATGTCACATTTTATTTAATGTTTTACTTGTTTTCTACTAGCAGTTTTTGAATGAAAGTTGTTAAATGGATAGTTCACCCAAAACTCAAACTTCACTTGTCACAATTCGAGATTCTTTTTTCTGTTCAACTTAAAAGACCTGTAGCATAAAAACAAAAATTATGGAAGTGAATGGTTTTTAACATTTTTCAAAATAACTCATTTTGTGTTCAACAAAAGAAAACTTGTAAAGGTTTAGAACCACTCGAGGGTAAGTAAATAATGAGTGAGCTTAAATTTTTTTGGATGAACTATCCTTTTAATCCAACATCATTTTTTGAGTGTAAATAAAAAGTTAAAAATTATACAGAAAAATGTAAATATTTTAGAGTACTGCATAAAAATATTTAATTTGAATATTACACACAAAATTATATAAATATGTCTTCTGTATTATCACATATTTTGAACTTTATATTGAATATAAAACATGTAAAAAAAATGTCAATATTTAATTCATAAATTTCTCCTCAGCAAATTGAGTATCCTGAGCAAACGCGGGAATTTGACAATCGACTAACAAAGACAGGTCGCCGGTCCTTGTCACACTCTCTTTCTCATTCCTCTACAGACAGCAACAGCTCAGGTAGATGCCTAGCAAATTCCATCACCTTTTTTAAGTTTTATGTATTTTCAGTTTGATTTCAGTTACCTTTATCATTTCATTTCTCATTTTCAGGTGGTTCAGATGCAGAAAATCCAGAAAACGAGGTTTCACCTCGAGACAAGCAAAGAATGAATTCGAAAGGGAACAAAGACTTCTGCATTAAAAACATCAAGCTGGCAGATTTTGGCCGTCGACAGATAGAGCTTGCTGAGGATGGTAGGCATGCAGTATATTTTAATACATATAAGCAAGACATATGAATTTATTATGTGACTGAAAGAAATGTAACGTAATGCGTGTGCCTTTATTTGTTGAAGAGATGACTGCACTGATGGCGTTAAGAAAAGCTGCCCAGGGTGAGAAACCATTGGCAGGGGCTAAAATAGTAGGATGTACCCACGTCACGGCCCAGACAGCTGTAAGTGTCATCTGTAATCCCTTCAATGAATGTATAACTACATTGTGTTGACAGATGTAGATGCCAAGTAGAAACAAAACCTGTTTTACAAGGTCAAAGAAACATGAAACCCCAACCCAAACCCTCATCAGCTCCCATACACCTCTACCTCAGGTGATTATACAACACAAATGTACTTAACGTTATAATAAGTAATAACAATAAACATTTAATTAAGCATATTATTCAAGTTTAAGTATGAGGTCAGTAAAATTTGTGAAATAAATTATTATTTTGATTCAGCAAGGACACTTTAAATTGATCTCTCTGTAAAAAGTGATTAGTTAATTTATTTTCAAAAAAGTGAGTAAACCCATTGCCTTAAAAGCAATAAGTTGACTTTACTTTAAAAAAGTGAGTAAACCCATTGTAACTTAGAACTGTTAACTTGACTTAACATCATTTTGATAATTAGGCACATAGGTCATTTACTTAATAATTCTAAGGCAACAAGTTTTTAACTTTTTAAAGTAAAATCAACTAAATACATTTTACAATGCAGTAAAAATGTTACAACCTAAAGGGAACCTATACAGAACATTCCCAAAGCATCCTGGTAACATTTTACAACCCAACTGCAAATGTATTAAACCTTAAAATTTGGTCAGGACAGAATATTAGGGAACTTTCTGCGAAACGTACAGATAACATTTTGAAAACCAAACACTGTTTACTCCTTCAGGTGAGACAATGTATCGCTGTTTACTGTCACTGTCAGGGACTTTTTTTCTAGTGGAAGGGTGACATTTGAGGATTTAACTTTTAAAATGAACACAATTGCTACACTCTTCATCAGGTTTCTTACACAGTTTGGTGACAGTAGTGTAAGTAACTTAGTCATAACTTTGATTGCAAAAAATTTCAATCAGACTAGCCATTTGATTTATTGTGCTGAATTTCAAGACACTGTATGCAAAGATCCTCATTTCAGAGCTGATAGACCATTGAATTAATGATTGCATTATCTCATGGATTTGTCTTTTGTGGATGGCCAGTCTTTTTGAGTGACATTGTGAAGATGTAATATTCTAGAATTCACAGATTTTGAATGACCAGCATTGGTCTTCATCTGTAAAACCTGCTGTCAAAAGGTTTCAGTCACTTTAGAACAGCTCACTGTCTTATAAAGTCATGGAAAACTAAAACTTAAATCGCCAATTAAACAAATACAAATTAGTAGTTAACTACTTCACAATATTACTGATTTTGTGTAGGTAACTTTTGGCACTAGAAGGCATGTTTTCAGAACAAACAAAGGTATAGTTTGATGACGGCGTGACTCATTGACAGTAAAAAATAGTTTTAATTAAACAAATGCAGTTTAGATTTATTTATTTATTTTCCTCAACAGGTGCTGTTTGAGACTCTGGCTGTGTTAGGGGCTCAGTGTCGCTGGGCAGCCTGCAATATTTACTCCACACAGAATGAAGTGGCAGCAGCTTTAGCAGAGCGAGGTAAAATAAATGTTACTCTAATTGTTAGATGATAATTTATAGGTCAGACTCAGATCGATTCAATTCCATTTCGAAGAAATATAGAAATATGTTACATGGAAATATATGCAAATAGCATATATCACATACAAGTTCATATTTGGATATCACATATAGAAAATATGTCATATATATATATACACAACATATATATCAAAATATTGCAAAAATGGGCTGGGCAGCATGGTGGCTCAGTGGTTAGCACTGTCGCCTCACAGCAAGAAGGTCGCTGGTTCGAGTCCCGGCTGGGTCAGTTGGCATTTCTGTGTGGAGTTTGCATGTTCTCCCCGAGTTCGTGTGGGTTTTCACCGGGTGCTCCGGTTTCCCCCACAGTCCAAAGACATGCGCTATAGGTGAATTGGATGAACTAAATTGGCCGTAGTGTAAGAGTGTGTGTGTGAATTTGAGAGTATATGGGTGTTTCCCAGTGCTGGGTTGCATATGCCAGAATAGTTGGCAGTTCATTCTGCTGTGGCGACCCCTGATAAATTAAGGGACTAAACTGAAGGAAAATGAATGAATGAAAAATGGGCCACTTACATATTTTTTTTACAACCATTGGAATTATTCTCTCTCTGTGACTTTAATGACTCTCTGTGGTCATTAAAAAAACACATGGCACTTCGTTTAAAGAATAGGGGTTTTACCCCGGTGTCCTGGCCAAATTCCCTCCATCTGCCCTTACGATCATGGCCTCTCAATCATCCCAGTCCACCGAAATAGCTTTATCACTGTCTTTCCACTTTCTAGCTGGTGTGTGAGCGCACTGGCGCCATTGTCCTGTGGCTGCCGTCGCATCATCCAATTGGATGCTGCACACTGGTGGTGGTGTGGAGAGACCGCCCCTCATGATTGTGTATGGCCATACATAATAAATGCGCTGTATAATACACATTACATTACATTAGTGTCACAAATGCAATTAATATTTCTATTGTTCATAAATGAAAGTGAAACATCACTTTACAAATGTTACATTTACAAAAAGAAATTGATTCATGGTATTGAGCATAGATACTGACTCAACTACATTAAAAATTTAATTTGATAAACTATTTTTTAAATGAATATTATATACGTAAAAAACTTTAATGTTTAATTAGGATTTGGTGAACACTAAATGTTTTTGTTGTCGTTTGCATGCAGTGATTTTTCTACCTTTTTCCAATTTGTTTTGTTCTCTGCTCTTCATGGTAGACTTTCCAGTGTTTGCATGGAAAGGAGAATCCGAGGATGACTTCTGGTGGTGTATTGATCGCTGTGTAAATGTTGAGGGCTGGGAGCCAAACATGGTACCTTCAAGAATCAGTAGCGTGCTCTTGTTTGTTTGCACCTATAAACAGAAGTTTGTTAATGGCCTTTTTTTCTGTAGATCCTTGATGATGGAGGAGACATGACACACTGGATATACAAGAAATATCCTCACATCTTCAAGAAAGTCAAGGGCATTGTTGAAGAAAGCATCACCGGCATTCACAGGTTGAGTCGCATTTTAATCCTTACCAACTGTGGTTAAAAATGGGACTTTTTCGTAATTTTTTTTTCTGAATGGTTGGAATAGATGATTGGACTGAATTAACACTTGGATGTTCGTGCAATGAAACTCTCGGCTTCAGATGATGTTATTTTCATTTGTACCACATATATTAGGCTTCATCACCTCTCCAAAGCTGGAAAATTATGTGTACCAGCCATAAATGTGAATGACTCTGTCACCAAACAGAAGTTTGACAACCTGTACTGCTGCAGGGAGTCCGTTTTGGATAGGTAAGATGATACAAGTACTGTATGTATTTCTAAATTAATACTAATTTTAAAAACAAAACCTACATTCAGTGTCATTCCTGTTCCCTCAGCCTTAAAAAGACTGCTGATATCATGTTTGGAGGAAAACAAGTGGTTGTATGTGGATACGGAGAAGTAAGTTAATTAATTTTGGTTTCTACTGTCAACAATATGCCACCCGAGAACAATGTACGTCATTGCATTAGCTTAGCTTTAGCCTCTGTTTTGTGTGCATAAATGTAAATATTGGTGCCCACAGGTGGGAAAAGGTTGCTCTGCTGCTCTGAAAGCAATGGGATCTGTTGTGTACGTCACCGAAATTGACCCCATCTGTGCTCTGCAAGCTTGGTAAGGAAGAAAGAAACTATACTGAGAGTTAGCATGACGTTAAAACATCATCACACCTAACAGTCCATTATATTTTGACTAGCATGGATGGCTTTCGATTGACCAAACTTAGTGATGTTGTAAGACAAGTGGACATGGTCATCACCTGTACAGGCAAGTAGTAAATAAAAAACTCTATACTGTTAATCATACATTGTTATTTACTTTGACAACTTAATCTACACAGGTAATAAAAACGTTGTTGTGCGGGAACACATGGATGTAATGAAGAATGGCTGCGTTGTCTGCAATATGGGGCGCTCCAATACAGAAATCGATGTTGTAAGTGGTTGCGTGACCCACAGTTATTGACAACGATTGATTGTCATTGAATGGTTTGTGGTTTTGGTAATTCTGCATTGTATTTTGTATTCTCAGAATGGTCTGAAAACTCCTGAGTTAACATGGCAGCATGTAAGAGCACAAGTGGATCACATTATCTGGCCTGATGGAAAGAGAATAATTCTTCTGGCAGAGGTGAGAGAAAACAGTAGTAGTATCAAAGTAAGCGGTTTTCTGGGAGTGTGCGGGTTTCCACTAGCCATTTATTTAGCCATTAGTTAGCTGCTGCTATTAGCTGAACATAACTAGAAAAATATCAAAGACACAAATGAGTGTCATCAAATATGTGACATATTATATTTCAAGTTTTCTGGGTATGATAACAAAAAAAAACCTTAATGTATCATTTAAATGGGTCATTAATTGCCATCTCTAATCCAGAATAAAACCTACTCCGAAGCAGGAGCTGCATAACATAAGTTACCACAGCGATGCAACCTAATTAAAACTAACCCACCTTTATGAGCCTGAAAACTCAGAGTTTGGTGAAAGTAAACCTGAGCTTACCTGGGTAAAAACCCAAACCAGCTTTGTGCAACAGGCCTCTGGAATGGCCAAAATGAAAAAAAAAATCCATCTTGAATGTATCGTTTTTATAATAAGCTAGAAAACCAATATGAAACACATGCAAATATCTACACACACAGAACTTCATCGCTGGTTGATGCAGTTCTTAAAAAATAATGACATTAATGCATTTGTTATGCACTGTTTGAAAGGTTAGTCATAGCAATGGTGATACTACAATTAAAAACATTAACTTAAGCAAATATTTCAAATTCTGGCATGTACTGATTTTATTAGCCACAGTTAAAGTTAATAGTGTGAAAGGCTGGTTTTATGTTTTTCATTAACACACTGTTCAATTAAAAATACAATTTCTTACATTTAAAGAGTAAAGGCCAATTTATACTGCTTAGTCAAGTCCATGAAGTAGGTCTGGCATAAGTTATTACATTTATCTGACCACAGGTGTTCCAACTCAGTGAAGAAAGTGCACTGCTCATGCAGTTAAGCACAAAGAATAACAATCAAGGTCAAGATTTTCCAATACATTAAATTTAGCTTTGTTTTTCACCATATCCTACAATATACACTCAGGAAAATATGGTATGTATGACATGGGAATAGTCTTTGATAGTTTTTACTTCTTCAAAAAAGCATAATGCTTTATTCACTGTCATTAAATGAGCAAGAATTTGAAATTTCTGATTTTCCGGTCCATATCCATTGGAAAAATATCAACGTGACTACATACTGGCTTGATATATATATATATATATATATATATATATATATATGTTTTTATAATATAATATTATAACAAATGTCAGTTGGCATTTCAGTGTGGAGTTTGCATGTTCTCCCCGTGTCCCCATGTTTCCTCCGGGTGCTCCGGTTTCCTCCAAAAGTCCAAAGACATGCGCTATAGGGGAATTGGGTAAGCTAAATTGTCCAAAGTGTATGAGTGTGAATGAGTGTGTATGGGTGTTTCCCAGTGATGGGTTGCAGCTGGAAGGGCATCCGCTGCGTAAAACATATGCTGGATAAGTTGCCGGTTCATTCCGCTGTGGCGACCCCTGATTAATAAAGGGACTATGCCGAAAAGAAAATGAATGAATGAATGATAACAAATAACAATTTGCAATATCAAGCAGCAGATGGGTTGTTTTTAAAAACAGTTCTAAAAGAACTGGAAATAAATGACCTCAAAATCCTCCAAAAAATGTTGGCTTACAACATTAAAGAGAAGGTGGATAATGCTTATACGTCAAGACAGACATGTTCCTGGAACAACAAAGGATCTAGAAATATGTTTTGCTTGAGTAAAATAATTTTAGGCTATAATATACAAGCTTATTGGTCATTAAGGTTAATGGAAAAGTAACCGTTTTACTCCATTTGATTCCAGGGCCGTGTCCTTAATTTAAGTTCCTCCACTGTGCCCATATACGTTCTTTCCATCACAGCCACCACACAGGTACGGACTCATGCATGAATTTAAATGAGTTGTTTTAGGTTGTTAGCCTAAAGGCTGAAGTTCTTCCACTATTACTTAGCCTAAACAGCAAAGACTTTTCAACATTTAGTAAAACACAATGAAAATGGAAAACACGAAAGCCTCCAGCTATTATTGAGTTGTTTGTATACTGGCTGTCTTTTCAAATTCGTTTGCGTGCTTCATTTGCTGCATAATTTCTTGATAGGCTTTGGCATTGATTGAGCTCTTCAATGCTCCTGAGGGTCGTTACAAGCAAGATGTCTACCTACTTCCCAAGAAACTGGGTAAGAATCCAAATCAGGGTTTCTACTCTAAACCAAATGTCAAATTCCCTGATTTTAAACGACTAAATAACTCGATTTCCATGACTTTTAATAAATAGAAAAACAGACAGCTGTTGTGTCCCTCCAGAATTTTGCGATTCTGGGATCACTGAATTTAAAATACTTTGATTGACATTCTCCTTTTGTATCAGAGGGGGAAAGCCCTACACATTAGTGATGATCTCTTGGTATCACTTTATTTTGATGGTCCATTTGAGTATTAGTAGACTGTCTGCTTAATATCTGTTGATACTGCTCCTTCAACAGACATTTAACTGACTAAAGGAAACTTTGCAAGTACATGTCAACTTACACTAACCCTAACCCTAACCCCAACCCTAACCCCAACCTAACAGTCTACTTATAATCTAATGAGAACTAGTTGGCATGTAGATGCAATGTAACTTAAATTCAACAAACGGACCATCAAAATAAAGTGCGACCGATCTCTCCCACATTAGCATAAACAGCCCTGAGTGGGAAGCAGCTGTTCGCCATTAGAGTTTTCACATGCTGAAGAAAATATCAGCGACTAAGAGTTTTAGGATGCACAAATGAACACCGTAGTCTCCATAGACTGTCTTCTTCTGAGACACTTCTTTTTACGTTTTTAGTTTATTACACAGATAACGTTAGTCCTGTTTTGAATTTGCTGCTATGGTGATGCAGATGGTTGTAGCTCCACCCCCTTTTGAAAAGAACAAAATTAGAAAAAGTTCAGCTGAAAAAGTAGCTGAAAGTTCAGATAAACAGTCTAGGCATCAGAGACTTATTTTACATAAAAAAAGGGGAATAATAGGTCCGCTTTAATGCAAAATTAAGCAAATGGCACAAAATTTAGTGAAGCTTGTGATTTTTTAATTGGTGCAACTATCATTTGGTCATCCAAGGCGCTTCAAATGGCTTCTACGCCATCTGCACTGTAAATAACATGATATTCGCCTATAGAAAGTTTTAGTAGGCTTTATGTGATTAAGAGGTAAACACTTTCTCTCGTTGTTACTCTCAGTGTTCCTTTTAAATAAATGACAGAGACCAATGGTTCTTGAAGTCAAAAAAAGATGAACTAAGGTGTGAATTTGTCTATATTTGAAGAAAATCCACAGCAGAATATTATTTATTCATTTTTGGCTGTAATAATCTAAAGAAAATTAATATGAAGTAATATAATGTAATATAAAGTAATTTATATGAAGGAGAAGAACAATTTGAAATAAACAAAAATACCTGATATTCCTTGACTTTGGCAAAAGATATAAAAATTGCCTGACGTTCGATGTCTGGAATAGACTTTAAAATTCCAGGATATTTCAGATATTCCATGACCCGTGTCATGTCAGAATTCAATGTTATTCATCCATATTTAGCTAAATACTGAATCACATTTAAATGATAATGACATCACCAACTGATTCAATACTTTATCTACCAGACGAGTATGTTGCAAGTTTGCACCTTCAGACCTTTGATGCTCACCTGACTGAACTCACGGACGATCAAGCCAAATACATGGGCTTGAGCAAAAACGGCCCCTTCAAACCAAATTACTACAGGTGATAAAAGCACATGCAGTTGGTCTTAAATTAAAGTATTTTTATATGAATGTGAAAAAACCTGCTTTGTGTTTTCTGTTTTTAGGTATTAGGATCATGGAGAAGTCTCAGTGTAACCCCTCATCAAATTTAAGTGTTTCTAAAGCTACTAGAAATAGATTTGACTCGTCGAGAACTTTATTCATCCTGCTCTTCACCAACACATGAAATTGGCTTGACCAATAACGCAGCGAGTACTTTGATGTCAAAACAACATCACACTGACATTTGTCAAAAAACATGATGAAAAATATTGATAATTTGATGTCAATACATTGACATATATTTGACATTCACACATTGATGCCCTTTTGACAACAAAAACAACGACACAAAAAGTATTAGAATAAAATAAAAATTTAACCTATCTGAACGCTTCAATTCCAAATTCCAAATTTACACGATGCATGTAAGCTACCTTGATGTCAAAACTACATCAAATTGACATCTAACACTGGCCTCAAAACTCAATTACATTACTGTCCTGTAATCAATTTTTGTCGTGTTTTTTTTTTAGGCCAATGTTAGACGTCAATATAATGTTGTTTTGACATTAAGGTAGTCAATTGACATCAAATCTGATGCTTTTTTTTTTACATGTTTTTTTCATGATGTTTTGACATCAAGGTGCCTGTTGGGAAGGCTCTGTCAATGAACATTTCTCTTTCTGTACTCTTTAAATGTTTTAGAAGTATACTTTATTCCCTTAAATTAATGTTTCTTTGCCGTTTCTCTTTCAATGTTGTGAGTGACATAAATGTTACTGTAATTATTTAAACAGGAGTCGCAGACATCTTTTAATCATGTCACACAAATGCCACAAGATGGTGTGAAGGCTTAGAACATTAAGCGTATGTCATAGTCAAAATTGTGAATTAAAAATGCTGTTATTGAAAACTTGTAAACTATCTAATGTCAAATGGTATGCGGATTCAAACGTTAACCTTGGTTATATTATGTTAGTCAAATAGGTGAAACTGCAGGCATTTTTTGATGTACACATTCTTAATGCATTTATACAATTTGTGCAGTAAAAGACATAAAAGTTTCATGTACACCAGTTAAAATCTCTCAGTCGTGGTTCTTATAATGCTTTTAGGTGTCGTTTACACTGGTGCGTTTTTGTTTTTAAATGTAGATGTAAATGAAGATTTTTTTAAACTTACGCCTGCTGTCCACACTACTCCAGCCTCTTCACCCAAGAAAACATTTGGAAAATGCTGTAGACCTCATTATAGTTTAGAAATGCCATTTTCATTTTAGTATAAATGGACTCAAATGCACAATGCATTCCATTGTAGAAAAATTCTGATCCCTATGCTCTAATCTTTTCGAGGGGTTTACCTTCTGGAGTGACTCCTTGACAGATTTGAAGGAATGAACAGTGTGGGGGTCCAAAAAAAGCTTCTGTTTGGAATGCACTTCTGCATCATCTTAACAAGACGATCAAGGAGGTGCACTTTCTTCTTTGCACTTTTTGTCTGCTAGTTGACACCAATAAAACAAGCTTGAAATGATGAGTACATTGTTTAGGCTGTGACTTTATTTATTTATTAATTAACTAAGTTAGTTTATTTATACATACTACAGTAGTTGCCTATAGAAAAATACTATACATAAATTTATAGGTAAAACCAAACAATTCCCCGTGGATTTGCATGTGTGTCTGAAGTGTTCCTTCCTTCCAATTCCTTCTAAAGGGCCCTTTGAAGTGCCCAGTTTTGAGCACTTCGATTTGGAACGACACTTCAATGTTGCGGTCATATTTGTTTTCACTCTTCAGAGGGTGATGTGTCCCAGTTGGAACACCTTTCAGACTTTTGAAAATGGAGATGTGACTCAGCTGCCCACTGCTCCGGGTGTGTGTTCACGGTATGTGTGTGTTCA
>CAIGQV010018127.1:9844041-9879671 GCA_903798115.1 Danio jaintianensis | reverse complement strand
GTATGGGACACCATACTTGGCCACACTACACTACACTTCACTTCATAATATTCATCATTTTCTTTTTTGGTACTTTTTTAGCTGGTTTGGCAAACCAACATAAAAGGTGCATTACACCACCTGCTGAAACTACATTATACTTTATTTTCCCATAGTTCCTGTCTTTTTAAGATATTTCAGCAAATTTTTTCCTAGATTACATTTGTCCATTCCCTAATAGTGTTTTGAGTCATAATTTATCATATCCCATCAATTCTAATTCATGATTTAGTGAAATTTATACACAATCTTAATCAGATTAATTACACAACCTGGAGACGGCAAGTACAAATGCCAGCAAAATATGTGCATATGAATAGTCATCATTCATTTTAGGCTGTATGGTGTGGACAGAGATCTTTTTTTAATGCCGTGAAACACCAGTCTGGAAGAGGAGCATTTTCGAAATGAAAACACACTTGTGTAAACGTCTTACTTTGCTTTTAGTTAATTATTCAATGCTATAAAAATGCAGTGTGGTGTCTTAATTGTGTGATTTTGATTGGGTCTGTGGGGGTTTGGGTGGGATTTTAATACTGCATCTTCCGCTCATGATCACTACTGTGTACATTTAGGCTCAAAATCCAAAGGATTTTACCAGCCAGGCTGGGACATTTTACCTTCACCTGCCTACAGTAGAAGGAAGTGGAAACACACACCCCATCTTTTTTGTTGTTTGTGTTGTGTATGCATTAAAATTGAAGTATACCTTGGGTTTGATGTTCGTATGTACAACCGAATCATAATGCAACAAAATGAACAACAACTTTACTAGTTACTACTTACTACATCACTTCGTTCTCTAATAAATGACTGTATTCTAGCTTCGTTTGTTTACTACAGTCAACATAACATGGCACAGAGCATTATTTCTAAAACCCTAAACTAGAATATTGGTGGGAAAAGGCTTGTTACACTTCACCTTAAAGTCAGCATGAACCACAATCCAGATAGCAAAATCTATCTGGCCCACCTCTGGGCCATAACCTGACATTATACATTATACATCTGGGTCCTCACACACACTGGAAACTGACACATACATTTAGATGGGGCCCTGATCTGGCCCACTCCCTGTTAAGAGAATGAAGCAAAATTATCTGCCAATGGGTAAGTCTTATTTCAAATTGAAAACTAGATTATATCGCTTACCCCCCCCCCCCCCCCCCCCCCCCACATATTACATATTATTTCTGAAAACAAGACAATGTTTTTTGCTGGTCTAGAAAATGCTTCTTAATTTATTTTTTATATATTTGGGCTAGAAAGAAGACAAAAACTCCAGTAAAAAAGTAAAAATAAAAATAAAAAGCATTTTTTGCAGCGTAGATGTGATTGAGTATTATTCCCTCATAGCAAAGTATCGGTAAGAGGGGCATGGATAAGAATATTGTGGCTGAAGCCTTCAAACTGACATTAACGGAGAATGACCGCCACTCCAAACATGGAATTAAACCTTCACCTCATTCATAAAGAATAACAATCTACAGAGAAGATCTTCTAGCCTTCATAAGTATGGAAAAATTCCTCAGTGTTCCTCTAGATGGAGGTAAAGTTGATGTACAAGAAGGAAGTAAGTTTGGCTTTGCCAAAACAAGGCAAATAAAGACAGGGATGTTTCCTTGCATTACCTTGCATGACCCTCCATTCAGTGGTTTTCATGCACCAAGAAAACTTCCTGTTCTGTTACAAATTAAAAGTCTCTTGCAAATATAGGTGAGAGTAAAAGATGAATCAGAAATATCACTATAAAATTACTCAACTGTAAAGTACGTCATAGAATACATTTATATGTCTAATACTATTAACATTACTATTATAATAGTAAAATACCATTTGAGCTAGTGTTTTTCCTTCGCTTTCAAACGTTAAACTATGGAGATTTTGGTGTGTATCAACACTTAGAATTTAGAGAAGACACTTAAAACATTATTTCATACATTTATATACAATTTAGTCTTTGTGCTATTGTAATGAGAAATCATATTACATTCTCATGCAATTTTAAATTCAAATGATGTCAACAGATGGGTTTTAACTTGCATTTGGCCCTTGGCGAGTTCATTTTAAGCCCTGCTAATATAACTGCAGAGAAATTATAAATATACATTACGAATGACCACAATCTAAGCCTCCTTCTTCTATTAACATATGCTGAATTTAGCATGTGCACAGCTAAATAGATTAAAATTTTCAACATTTCCTTAACCCTAAAAGAAATCCATGAGGCCTTTCTCAAGATACCATCTGTTGTGTTCCAAGCAAGTTATACGGTTTTAGAAGAACCACTTGGAGACACACTCTTTTCCTCTCCATATGCATCAGACACTTTCTTATAAGCATTCATTGGGCACTTCTGATTGTACATCATGGAGACGAATGGGCTTGTTTATCTGTGTGTATCTGTGCATGTGTATAAATGTGTGTATATGTGTTTGTGTATATATATCTATATATAGAAACACACAACAAACTACTAAACTAACTTCTCTTGGCATATACTGCTGCTCTCCTGTGATTTGAAGTGCTTCTTTTATCATTATTTATAGGTCACTTTGGATAAAAGCATCTGCTAAATGAAAGTAATATCTAAAAATGTAAAAGATAAAGCAGTGAATGATGACGGAATTTTCATTTTTGGGTAAACTATCCTTTTAGACATTATTGTGTGCACATAACAATGTTATATTGTTTAAAGTGTGCCTGTAACATAATGTTTCATGGCTCCCCTGAGCTCAGACTGCATAGCTCGAGTTGTTTCTGCCCTAAATATAGAGTTGGCTTTTCCCTACAATGTCAAATGTAACTCGACTCCATAAGTTAAGTCACAGCACGTCAGTTGCTGGCTGAGCAGCTGAGTTCCTCTCACTCTCTTCCACATTGCCTGATGGAGTCTGTGGGAGCGCTGGGAAGCCCCATTGGGGAAAGCTCCAACTTACTCAGTTTGCCGGCTCCCTGCCCTTGGGATGAGGATGTAGAGTCACTGGGATTGGAAGGAATCAAGCCCAAATCTTCACCCATACCGAGACGGCGAAGCTCTGCATCCTCCGATGACTCCCTGCCTCCCCCTTCCAGCAGCCGAAGAGTGTCCTTTGCTGACGCCTTCGGTTTGAGTCTCGTCTCAGTGAAGCAGTTTGACACTTGGGGAGCAACTCCACCATCAGGCCCTCTGGAGAGCGACTTGAATGAAGATAAGGAGTATTATATGGTCCCTCTCTTCACTCTTCCACAAACTTCTGAAGAGTTAGAGCTGCGGGTTCATGAGCAGAAGCTAGAACTGGAAAGTTTGGAGTTGCTTTCTGGGACCACAACCCTCAGAGGGATCGTCCGTGTGCTGAATGTGTGTTTTGATAAGATGGTATATGTTCGTACTTCTTTGGATTCCTGGAGAAGTCATTTTGATCTGCTGGCTGAGTACGCATCTGGGTCGAACAATGGTGAGATGGATTGTTTCTCCTTCAAGCTCACACTGGTACCTCCGTTTGGAGAAGAAGGCGCGAGGGTTGACTTTTGTTTGAGATACGACACGTCTGTAGGCACTTTTTGGGCAAACAACAGTGAAAAGAACTATTCTTTGTTTTGCTGTGAGAAAATAAAGGAGAAAGCCCAAAATGAGGGTGAAAACAGAAGAAAAAGTTGTCTGAAAATAATCAGGTAAAAGGTTGTCAACACATTTGTTGCAAAGCAGATAATGTCCAAAGATATTCATATAATTGTAAATATGAATATAATTAAAAGTTAACCATAATTTAAAAATGTAATGACAAGTTATGAGTTAAGGAATGAGTTCATGCATACAATACAAAAGAGAACAAAATACAAGCTGGTTTATTTTTGGAAATTTTTCAGCACAAATTCATCAGCTTCAACCTCTACGACAACAAATAATGAAGAGCTTCCTGGTAATTTAACTCCTCTAAACTAGAAGTAGAAACACTATAATTTATATATATATAAAAACATGTTGTTGTTGTTGTTGTTGTTATTTTTTTCAGTTGTAAACCTAAATGATGTAAAGGCCACTGACCCAAAGTCTGTAATTGAAAACTCTGAGAAACGTGAAAAGGAAAGCAAGGAATTAGTGGTGAGTTTTACAATCTTATATTTGACCAAATATTAATTTAACTGTGTTTTAATTAAACAATGTATTTCAGTATAAATTCACACAGGCAAAACAAGAATGGGCAGATATTGATATAGTTATGCAAATAAAAGTGGTGTGACACAGGCAGCTCCTTCTGAATGTCCTGTGCTCACTGATGTTTTGAAGTATTAGTGTAACATTATGTACTGTCCTAAACAAGACACTTGATAGGCCAGGCTGTTCAGGGTCACTCTGAGACCATTGAGTTAAAGGAACACTCCACTTTTAAAGAAATAGACACGTTTTACAACTCCCCTAGAGTTAAACAGTTAAGTTTGACCATTTTTTAAATCATTTCAGACGATCTCTGTGTCTGGCAGGAGCCTTTTTAGCTTAGCTTAGCATAACTCATTGAATCGGATTAGACCAATAGCATCTTGCTAAAAATTCCTAAAAAGAGTTTCGATAATTTTCCTATTTAAAGCTTTACTCGTCTGTAGTAACATTGTATACTAAGACTGACAGCTGACGGCTATTTTTTGGGTGGATATGGCTAGGAACTATACTCTTATTCTGGTGTAATTATCAAGGATCTGCAGCAGCAGCTATTTTCAACACCTGAAAAATAGCATCTTTTTATTGTCTTAGTACACAATGTAACTACAGAAGAGTCAACCTTTAAGTAGGTAGGCTAAATTCTCAAAACATTGAAACTTTTGTGTAAGATGCTAATTGTCTAATTCAATCATTTATGCTATGCTGTATTAAAAAGGCTCCCAGCAGTCTGGAGATCGTCTGAACGGATTAAAAAATTGTAAAAAATAAACTATTAAACTCCTAAAAAGAGTTTATTTCCTAAAAAGTGGAGTGTTCCTTTAAAAAGTAAAGCCCAAGTCAATCTATCTTAAAAGCTAAAAAGGTACTTTTATGATAAGAGATTTAACAGATTTATTTTTCACATCTACCTCTTTGTAAACAGGAGAAACAGAGCAGAAACCACAGCCGAAGGAACAGAAGAAAGGCTGCACGATTAGAAAAGGTCAAGGAGCACTTTGCTAAGAGAGAGGAAGAAAAAAAAGGGACCAAGACAAAAGTGAGTGAAGTTACAGCAGAGACAAGCACTCAGAGACTGGACAAGACACCATGCAGCTCTCTATCCCAACAAACTCCTCAACCACCAACAGACACCCAAATATCATCCTCACCAGCTGAGTCCCTCAAATCTACAGATGACACAGGAGACTCCGAAGACATTTGCCATCAAGACAATATGATTAACTTTTCCACAGCACATACAAATTTACCCGTGGGGGACTCCATAAGTTGTGACAAAACCATCACAAGCTCTGCTTCTGAAGTCCTGGAGGATGTCCCTCTTACTGAGGGTCTTACTGACCGAAAGAGCATGGATGTTGAAAGAGCATGGGAGCACTTTGAGAAGGATGCCAAGCAAAGATTAAAACATTTGGTGCTGAGTTCGAATGTGGATAAAGATGAGAATGTTGCTGATGGGAATCGAGAAGATAATATGGGCTTGAAAACTGCCAACACACAGACTCGGCTGTTTTCTCATGGCTTCACATTTGGGACCATTGTAGCACCACTTTATCATCAGGTTTTTAAAAGCATGGAAATTGAGAAAAAAGACTTCATGCCAAAGAAGTTACAAGTAGACAGGTCATTTAAGGAACTGGAGAACAAGAGTCTAACTGTGGTTACGGCCCCTGAGACTTGCATATCTTCAAAACAGAAAGTACACAGTATTAGTGTTGAGGACTACAAAGCATCAACAGATCAGAACTCACTTACAGTTAACCCAACCAAAAGTCCTCTTTCTGAGTCAAACAAAAGTGAATGTGTTGAAGATTCTCACAATCAAAATGATTATACTAGTGGTTACCCAACAGAGAATACAATTATTGAAGCAAACCTTACAAAATTTACATCCAGCCAACTAGATCCTCCACTAGGAGAATGCCAGGATAAAACGTTCCAGATTGATTATTGCCACAGTCCTTGTTTTTTTCCCCTACAAGGTCCAGAACATTTAGTCAATACAAATCAAGCAACAGAGTCAGGTATTGACAACCATTCTGAAGAGATACATCCTTCATCACCCACATCAGCTGTAAAGACTCCACTATCTTTGAATAATCAGATCTCCAGTATCAAAACTGAAATGTCACAAAACCAGGAGGACCCAACAAATATCCACACCAAAGAAGAAGAAACATTAGTTCAAACAGAGTACTCTATCATCAACTCATGCATTCTTGCCAAATCTCCAGATGACCCCACAATGCACCAAACTTCAGGGATCGCATTGGGTGATAAATTAGAGCCTGGTAGCTGTAAGATAATATCGTACATTGAAAAACCTGAAGATCTTTCTGACTTAGCAAACGCAACAGCTGTGCTAACAGAACAATGTACAAAACTGGAGAACACACAGATAAACATGTGCAATACTATGCAGAGCTGTCACATGAATGATAAGAAGGAACAGATGCTCATAGGGTTTTCTTCACAGACTTCAGAAAAGGAGTGTTCAAACATTATTGATTGTGAAGGAGAACAAAACACATTAGCTAATAAAGAAGTGGAGGAAGGTAGCAAAATGTCAAATTCTGAGAGCCTTGAAGAGGAAGAACAGGGAACTGGAAGAGGAGAAAAGGAGAAAGCCCAAGAACCAGAAGAACAAGAAGGTGGAAATAACAAACAGGAAAATAAGAGAGGAATAAAGAGCATTGAAGATGAGTTGAAATACATAGATGATGAAGAGGACTTGGACGAAATGGAACCTGAGAGAGAAAAGAAGCAAGCAGATGTTAATTATTTGCTTTCTCTTGAAAGAGATTCTGAGGAACAGAAAAGCTACAACATTACCTGCTATGTTCAATCAGTAACCCAACGGAATATTGACTTAAATTTTTTGGAAAACAAAGACGTATATTTCAACAGTGGAGTACAGATCTGTGAGGAAAGTGGAACATCTTGGCAAGAATCATCTCAAAAGAGTGAGACCGAACTCAGTGGAAGTACAGAAGCATTAGAGAATAACTGGGATCTCAATGAATTTATTGATAAAGAAAAGAAAGTTTTCTGTGAAAGTGAGACGATGTATGATAATGAAAACATGGAATGCGAGGCAAAAGACTCATTGACCAGAGATTCTGAAAACACTGAAGACAATACTTCAACAGAATCACAGATCGATGAAGAGATGGAGCTGTACCTAAACAGTCTGAGGAATTCACAACAGTCAGTATTCAGAGAAGGCACGGTGAGCGGAAGCTATGGGAAAAGACCCTCTATAAGCCGAAGGAGACCATCAATGCCTTCCATCTCAGAGTCTGTGGACGAGGATCATCCAAATAGTTCTCTTGAGGATTTATCAAATATCGCGCTTCTCATGGAGCTGGAAAGAGCTACGCTGCCCCTAGTGGACGGGAATGAACATGTCATTGGACGTAATGTCTTGTGGTGGAAGGAGTTTCTGTCCTATGATAATATGAAAAGGATGATTGGATACACATTTTTGCTGATAGTGTTTTTGGTTGCAGTGTATCATTATGACTTCATCGCATGCTTTGCACTGTATCTTCTTACAGTGTATTGGCTATTTTATCAAGGGGAGGGAGAACCAATGAAAAAGTCTCGGAAAGGTGAAAAAAGGTTGCAGTAAATGTGATTTTTTTGAGAAATATGGAAGATTTACGAATATAATTGAATATAATATCTCACAAATGGTAAAGATGTGATTTTATATCCTTTACAAAAATTAACCATCATTTTTTAATGGTAAAATTGTAGCTTTTTGGTGCATTGACTTCAATTTTTAAACACAGTTTTACTACTATTCATGGTAAAACTATGGTTAGATTTGCAAAACTATAGTAATTTGTGATTACCATAGTTGACTATGGTAACCCCAAATTAGCCATGGTTTTGCAACACCAACCATAGTTTTAAATGGAAGTCAATGCATATAAATATGTATAAATAGGTATATTTCCTTGCTGTATGGGCAACATTGTTTAAACACAATATCACAATGCTCTTTACGCAAAGCTGATTATACAGCAAGGGATTGGATGAGGGGCAAGGGGTATATATGTAGCAATCTTTGGGTTATATGCTAATGGTGCTTGGTACAGAGATGATTAAAGGACCATTGGCTGAGTAAAAAGTTCAAGTTTGACAGATTATGGAAGATTAGCCTTGAAATGGGATTCTAGTGCAATTTTACCGACATCATTTTATGTATAGCTTAGCCTAATTAGCATAGCCTTATTAGATTATAATATATATACTAAAACACATATACAACAGTAAAAAATGTTTTTTTCCTTCAGACAAAAGTTGCACACACACACACAAAGGTCAAGTTCTATTGATGTTGAAGCATATTTCTCACAATGCGATACATAAGTCGATAAAATGAACATTAATGTAAACAGTAATGAATTACTTCCGTTGTAGCTGTTTTACATGTTTCCATGCTTGTACCACTGTATTAGAGTTTACGACTTCATATGGTCTTAACATCTGCAAATCTCCAAACTGACCAGTTGTTTCTTCATAAGGGCAGGTACTGTAAGTAGACACAGGTGTCTACTAACAATGAATGAAAAATGCTGAATAAACTGTATTTTTTTTCCTCAGTACTTAAATTGGTAATACAATCTTTTTTTCTGTTGTTTATGTTTTGTTTAATCCACAGGGTATTTTTATTGCAATTCAATATTGTGCAGCTGTTATTATTTTAATATGCTTTTATCTTGTTCATTTATTATTGGACATCATTCATAGAACCGTCTTTCACTGAACCATCAGATGAACTATGATCTCATCTCCTGGTTATTAAACTATGCAGTTCACAGAACTACATCTGACTCTTTTATTAGCTGTATACATATACACATATTCTGAAGGACTTTGTCTTTTGTATGAATGATTTTGAGTTTATACAGTACACTGACAAAAATATTTAGTCTCTCAAAGGGAAAGTTCACCCAAAATAAAAACTTGTTTATGATTTTCTTTCTTCTGTTAAACACAGCAATTCCGAAGAAAGCAGGAAAAACTGTAACCATTGACTTCCATGGTATTTGTTTTTCCTACTATGGAAGTCAATGGTTACAGGTTTTCAGCTTTCTTCAGAATATCTTTTATGTGTTCAACAGAAGAATAAAGCTCATAAAGTTATGAAATCACTTAAAGATGAGTAAATCTTGAGTACATTTTCATTTTTGGGTGAATTAACTGCCCCTTTAAGGAGGAGTCTGCACAACTGAGCATGGAGAATATTACAGGATTATCACTCTCTTTAAATGGGAGGGAACAGCACGATGACATTTTCAAACTCGAGGACACACACAATGGCATTGTAACTCCATTTTAGGTTTGGTAAAGTCTAGTTGATGCATCAAACAGTAACAGCATAATGTCATGTTTAGTCGTGGTCAAAAGTTATGACTTAATGGAACTTTTGCACAATATTTATATATTAAAGGGATAGTTCAACCCTAAAATGAAATTTCTGCCATCATTTATTCATGCTTCACTTTTCTTGTTAGCTTCTTTCTTTTGTTGAACGCAAAATAAGATATTTTGAAATATGTTGGAAACTGGTACCCATTGACTTCCATTTGTTTTTATGCCAATTTCTTATCAGTTTCCAACATTCTACAAAACATCTTCTTTTCTTTTTAACAGGCAAAAGAAAATTATGAAGGTTTGGAACCAGTTGATAGTGAGTAAATTTAAATTATATTTCAAAAAATGTGTGTCAGACTAGTGTGTGCCAAACTACAGTGGTTTTGTTCGTTTTATAATACTCACTGTAAGCCAGAGCTGTGTGTAATGAAACGTGACACAACTCCCGTTCTCGCCATTCCTCACAGGATTTCATGTCAGAGCTTGCGGGAATGTGACCCGTTGATGTGATTCCCCAGACCATTAGAAATATTACCCATACATGGATAATTATTAGCAAGCTTTTGTTGGATTCCCACTTTATTTAGGCTAGTTCAGAGTAGTAGAAGCGACGGCAAACATTATGTATATATTAAAGGGACAGTTTACCCAAAAAATGTTTATTTACTCACAATCTACTCACCCGCAAGTTGTTCAAAACCTTCTGTTTTCTGTTGAACACAAATCTGTAACTATTGACTTCCATAGTAGGAAAAATAAAGACTAGAAGTCAATGGTTACAGGTTTTTAACATTTAACATAAAAAAACAGGTTTGTGACAAATGAGTGATTAAATAATGACAGAATATTCAGTTTTGGGTGAACTATCCCTTTAAGGCACATCTTTGTTTTTTCAAACCAAACGCAAAACAATAATATAATAATAATATAACAATTAATATTAAACAATCAATAATAATATATTTTGATTTATAAATTGTGTAAACCTATTCAAATGTAATTTTAAAATAACAATAACAGCAATTAATTATAAACCTAAGAATAATAATTGTTAATAATATTCATAATAGATTTACAATATAAATTGTGCAAAGTTATTCAAATGTAATAAAAACAACTATACTACAACAATAATAACAGCAAATAAGTATGAATAAATAATAAAACGATTTATAATTATTACAATTATTTTATAATAATCCTTTTTATTTTTCTTCTTCTTATAATAATAATAATACAATTATAAAAATTATTATTATTATTATTATTATTATAGTTATTATTACATGTAACATCTCATCAAAACAGAATTATCAAACTTAATTATAAACCTTTCAAAGCGCATAGGCGTTTCATATTTAGCGTTCACAGATTGGCCCTGCACTTCCGGCACGTTCACTGGAGAGGCGCAATCAGGCTGCGCGTTGTTGCGGTGTGTTCGTGCGCGCTGACGGACTGACGGAGCCGGTGCACCGGGAGCTCAGTGCTGTACTATGGACCTGCGGAGCAGCGCTGAGACAGACCCGGACCTCTCCGAAAACCACCCCGGCTCCGTCCCGGCGGAGCTGCAGTCCAGGAAGCAGGAGCAGGAGAAGCTGTCCGGGGTGGTGAAGAGCGTGCACCGAAAACTCCGCAGGAAATACATTGAAGGTATTGAAATTAGAGATGCGTAGCTGTGTAGCTTAGCCTAGATCCGTTTCTGGACTCTCTCTGGCCTGATCACAAACGTAAACGCCTGAAGAAAAAACGGGACTGAGTTATTTTAGTTTAATTATTTGTCGCGATGCTTTTTGGGATGATTTGCTTTCATATTTGTCTCGTTTTGGGCTGTTTGTGTGGTTCAGGCACAAGTAATGCCCATATAGGCAACATTTTGTTTAACATTTGAAGAGAACGTTCCGAACGCTTTTAAACCATTCTGACATGATGGGCATCATATTGGGTATTAAAACAGTGTATGTTTGTGTTTTTGTCTGTTTCCAACACGACATTATAGTCTAGTCAGCAAGTGCGGGGATGTTCATCTGTTCCTGTTTTGCCTTTCACTGAGCCAGTGTTTGAAAGCATTTAAAAGCATTGAAAGCAAACAACATTTAAAGGGATAGTTCACACAAAATAAAAATAAAAACTTTACTCACCCTCAAGCCATTCAAGATGTAGTTTTTTCCTCCCAATAGAACATTTAAACAGTTTTTAGCTGAAACTGATTCATAAAATGCAATCAATGATGATTACAACACTTTGACAGTCAAAAAAACAAACAAAAAAACTTACAGTACAAAAAAAATGTACACCTACCTTCTTGCAATACATCAAATATTGATGTAGTTAACATTATTTTGAAAACTGTTTTTATTTACAGTATTTATTATTATATTTATTCCACAGCCTTTGCAAATTATCTTTAATGCAAGCAATGAGCATCCATTCGCAAATTCCCATATGAGCTACTGCTATTTATTTACATTTTTATACAGGTTGCATCATGCAGGATATGCACAAGCAGGTGCCATTTTGTTGAACAGTACAACACATTCAATACAAACAAATAGTGTCAGCTCACATGTGATTTAAAAAAAAAATATATTTAAGGAAATGAAGGGGGAAAAAAAAGGAACAAAGCGGTTATCATAGGGATTACAGTATCAAATCACAACACATTTGATGCACATTTTCACATGTTATTCGCAATGTCAATTTTTTTTCCAATACTTGTCACACTTTTTGAATGAATTCTTTAGTTACACTGTATATTTAGACTCACGTTTATCTCATTTACAATTCCTATCCATTTGGCCCTTGTTGGAGGATCAGCCTTAAAGGTTTTCCGAGATATGGCTTTTCTGCTACTTGCTAAAAGTGTTTTTCTTAAGTATTTCTTATTGCCTGGAACAATTTCTGACATTTTCTCAAGATATAATGTAAAAAAAGAATGAATAATTAAATTCTTCTCCAGTTATCTTTTTAATTTCAATTGCTGTTTCATATCAAAAGGGCTGTATTTGTGGACAAGCCCGAAGATGTGATAATGATTGGCCATTAAGGTTCCACATTGTCTCCAACAAGAGCCCAGACTTTCTATACCCGTAAGTCGTGCTGACAGTCAGCTCACATGTAATTTTGAGACCACACAAACAATATTGTGTGACAGGAAACTTGCACTCCAGACTGTAGTTTGACAGAGTTGAGGATTAAAAGCAATAATGTTAATACTGTAATCAATGTTCAGTTGTTGTTTGTTGTTTTTTTCTCTGTATTATTTTTACTCTCGAAGTAGCCTCAATTTATGAATTGAAAAGTGTTTCTGAACTTATTGAAACTGTGAAACTGAACTGACACAGTTTTAATTTACTATAATCTTCTATGTTAAGCTGCTTTGACACAATCTACATTGTAAAAGCGCTATAGAAATAGAAATGTTTCATGTTCTTCTGAAGAAACAAAGTCACCTACATCTTGGATGGCGTGAGGGTGAATAAATTTACAGCAAATGTTCATTTTTGTGCTAACTATTCCTTTAATTCCCTTTGGGCTATATAAACCAAACAATTCTGAATTATGTGCCCCGATAGTGTCAGTTGCTTAAATATTCTGAGTTAGCAACTATTTTGATCAACTAGCTGACTGTTTTTTTTAATTAATTAATAAATTTATTTTTTTATTAGAGTTTTAAGAGTAAACTGGTTTATTGGCAGTCTAGAAGAAAACAAATGGTGACCTTTTAGGATTAATTCTAAACAGTTTATGCTACTGGCTCCTGATGATGAACAGGTGACAAACGTGCTGCTCTACAAGCTTTATTCTCTTTCTCACTGTCAATAATTCATCGATTTATTGTTTAACACCTTTCTTATCTAATGATTCAATACAGCTATGATACATAATTATCAGTGGCCTATTTTTAGTGTTTTTACCTGCAAGGTATAAACAACATTTCAAAAAGACCCTATGTTATTAAGTTTTAACATTTTGTTGAAGGATGGAAATAATGCTTGTAAAATAGCTGTACTATAAAATTGCAGTCTACAAAAATGGACAATTTTAGTTATAACCTAACCCTAACAAATAAAATGTACAGTGCTCAGCATAACTTAGTCCACCCCATTTTAAAAATGAATATTTTTATCCATTTCTCAGTGAATATAGACGATGTATTTTGGTGCATTTAAACAAACAGATTTATTAAACAGATATATTTATTAAAAATAATATTTTACTCACCAAACATATTTAGAAATTGAAAGATAATACAATTAAATTCAAGCAAAATATTGTACAAAAAAAAACTACAACCTACAAAATTTCAACTAAATCTTGATTTTCCTCTTTTTTAAATTTATATTTAATATTTTTATGTAACATAAATGTGGATGTACTAGTTTTTGGACCGTTATCGTAAGTTATTTTGTTAGATAAGCTCCAGATTTGGCTTTAATACTGACTAATCTAATGTATATGCACAAATATAATATACCATACCGCTTACAAACTGTTTTGGTTACCATCGACATCTCTCAAAATATCTTTATATGTTTTGTGTATAAAATAAAGTAATACATGTTTGGAATGACATGTAACAATTACTTAAGCATTTCTTAACCACTGACAAAATGTTTAAAAACATTTAAGAAAAACATAAAATTTTTCAGTGCCATATTTTTAGGCAAGGCAAGTTTATTTATATAGCACATTTCATACACAGTGGTAATTCAAAGTGCTTTACATAAACAGGAATAAAAGAAACAAGTATAAGAAAATAAAAACAACAAAGAATTTTTTGTTTTAATTATTAAAAACAGATTAAAATGTGTTAAAACAGGCGGTTTTAAATGAATAAAAATTAAAAGAAAGACATAATAATGCGATCTGTCGGACGTAGCAGTGTTCATTCAGTAAAGGCACAGCTAAACAGATGTGTTTTTACCAATTTTAAGAAAAGTTCCTCTTACTATATCATCCATTCAAGATTCAATCTATAAACACTGATGCTTGCACATAAAAAAAACTAAAAGAAAAAGAGTCAATCTGAAAAATATTGCAGTATCTTAAAAGACCAAGAATGATTACATTTTATGTTGAAAATATAGTTTTAAAAATTGAAGATACAGAAGCGATATCATTGTAACCACAATGTTAATAATTAGCATTGACAGTAGGGGTCACATTTTTTTCCACTGTCCATACAATCCCAGTGTTCTATTGTGATATGAATTTCATTAGACTTCATTTACTGGCAAAATATGTATTTTATAGTGAGATATTTTTATTGCAACATGAGGTAGACCTGTATTAAGTGCACTGATTATTACATAACATTAAATAAAATATTTAATGAACACAGGAAACGAAAAGTAAACTACATTGCTACACTGAAAACGAGGTAACCCCAAACTCTGATATGTTGTGGAGAGAAAGTTCAAGGATATGTAAGTTGATAACCTCAACTTTTGGTTCCAAAAACAGGTAACTTTCAGGGTATTTACGTATTCATAGCAGTTTATATGCTTCAACCTTGAGCTACTCCAGAGCAGTTTATTTTTTAGGCTCAGCTTACTTCATAGCTTTATGATGTGTATAGACAGAACGACACAAGTTTTCTTTTGAAAGCGTGAATAAATCTAATACACATTAATAATTTAAGTTTCCTTTGCTGCAAAAGTCATGTTACATTATTTTACTGATTTCCATGTCAAATTGGGCTTTGGTTAAGAGCAAGTGCAGACTTTCGGACTGTGGACAACAGTTTTTTTTTTTTTGTTTTTGTTTTTTTCCTCATAATTGTTGGAGGCCAATATCGATATAGTTATTGAATCTAGATGAATTGCACAGCCTTTGCATGCACCTCTCGCTCTACGTCAGCTGCTGTTTGACTCCATCATCAAAAACAATTTTTCGGTAATGTAAAAAATGGTTATGTAGTTAAATTTTTCCTGCAACAGTTCTACCCTATTAAGTTGAGCTTAATAAACATTTATACAGTTTGATTTTTATGTGCTTTGTTCAGTTTCTCATGGTTTAGGATATCTGTATCAAATCTTCCATGGTTTCCCCTCAAGAGGGACGAGCAGCACTATAAATCCCACACACAGTAGTCTATTCACTAGACCCCGTGATGGGTTAATAAGGAAGGCGTGATCTGGTCTTCTTGGCATTGTACAGCAGTATTCATATGTAACGGCGCTGCAGTCTCTTCCCTTCTTGTCTTATTCTCCGTAAATCAGATAAGGCCTGTATTTTCCACTCTGTCATGGGACGGCTCACTTTTTGTCAGTTCTTGCTCTCCCAAAGAGTCTCGCAGGCTTGCCTTCTGGTGTCATCGGCATTATCAGCAAGTTTTTGAAACTGTGTGTGAATCAGCACAAACTCTTTGATGATACGGTACTTTTGAGCTTGGCAATGGAGTTTGACTGAGCTGTTGAAGAAATCGGACTGTGTTTTGCAAGGCTACGGTTTCAGAAAGTTTTGGGTTGGGTTTGACCTCAGAAAGTAGGCTTTGTGGAAGTGTTTGCTATTTATGTTTTGAAGAATTATCAATCATGTGGCGTGATGTTATGCTTTTTTTTTTCTCTTTGGCTGCAGTGGGAGATTTCGATAAAATATGGCGTGAGCATTGTGAAGACGAGCAGACTCTCAGCGAATATGCCATGGCCATGAAGAACCTTGCTGACAGCCACTGGGCCAATAAATGCGAGGGAGAGGGACGCATTGAGTGGTGCCGCAGGTTGATGAAACAATTTTTTTGTACTTAGTTATGCTAAATTATGCTGTTTCGCAGTGTTAGTGATGCTAAATTATGCTTTTTCACAGTGTTTGTCAGGAGTATTTCCAGGATGGAGGGATGAGGCGAGCCTTGGAGAAGGATGAGAAGAGCGCTAGGCATGCCGCAGCTGGGAATAACACCGCTGCAAATGCTCCACCGCAGCTGTCCCCTTTAAGGTGCTCTAGAATGACACTGTTAAAAAGCCACAGTATATTTGCGTAAAATACAAAAAGTTTTGTTCAGCTCTTAAACTCCTTCAAGGTATGCATGATGATTTTATATATAGGTGTGGCTCATAAAAAATTGGTGTGGATAAATTTGAAAATTATCAAATAAATTTATTACTAAATTAAGTCAAATGTTTGGGAGTTAAAACATTTAAGCAGAAGGGCTGAATTTATATTGAAAAATGAACATTTATTGGTAGAAATAGAAGTTATAACTCTGTTCACAAGCAAAACTCTTAATGCACGGATATTTCAAAATATTATTTTTCTTCTGCTTGTTTACATTCACTGTCATCATTTGGTACCATGATTACTTGCCAGATTAAAACTGTCTTGGCTGTTTGCGATACAATATTTGACTGAACAGATATATATCTTGCATAATATTTTACCACTATATAACGCTTCCACCTCAAGGGTCTTCGCACAAACTTTTTAATAATCACTAGAATTTTTAACGGAACTACCTGTTGATCAGCATGTTTGCTCAAGAACTATGAATGACTTTGGATGATAATAATGCTTAAAGGGTCATGAAACACTAAAACACATTTTTTGAGATATTGTGTGGCACATTGATAAAAGCAATATTAGGACACCTACATTTCCCTATTGAGTGAAAATTGGTTAATTTTGGCAATTAGAGCAAATTTGTCCTTCTGGTTTAAAAATACATTTCGAAGCAACATCATGGCCATGAGGTAAATGTGCAAATTCTGTGTGGTGAATTGCCGCCAATACACAGTGACGTCATCAGGTTTCCAGTGTTTCTGCACATTAATTCATGAGAAAGAGCTGGTTCGATTCCATCACCGCGCACTAGTCAGTTCTCTGTTTCTAAGTGTGCCAACACACACACACACAAAATTCGTTTCCCTTCGATGTGAGCAAAGCTCACACGTGGTCCAAGCTGTTGGTTTGCTGTGGCCTAATATCACGCAAGGAATTTTTGCTTGTTTACTCACAAGCTTTTCAAATTTGCAAATAGTGGAATCCGGATTGTCTTCTTTAAAAAAAACAAGAAAAAAAAGTGGTTCCAGTTCGTGTTTTACTTTCTACAGAAATTTGGAAAGTGTGGGCTTAAGCGTAGCCTACTTTGTTTATTCAGATGGCTATGAAAGACATTGTTATCATAAGTACTTTCAATTTTAGAAGACATAATTTCATTGACAAGGTGAGTGAAGTTACTAAATAGTTTGCTATAATATTAGTACAATTTGAGCAACAATATAACACAATCCATATTTTATAAGTGCAGTACGATATTTGTAGCCAAATGGTCTTTGTATTATCTATTTATTAAATTATTTCTAACAGTGACAATTGGAGAAAAATACTATTGTTCTCAGAATCACACTCCATTTCCTCAGCGTGTGCGGGTTTGCATTGCCGGTGTGCAAAGGAACAGTTTTTTGCACAAAATAAAACTCCCTATTTTATGCAAATCCTTCTCTATTTCCACACGCGTCAACTCAGCCTCAACACAGCTGGAAACAACCCTTTTCCATTTATTTTTTTTTCGAATCAGAGGTATGAAAACTCTGCTGAGATAGGGGGCTTTCAAGACCCTTTAAGTAGGAAATTAGTTCCTACTTCAGGGTAGGGTCAAATCCAGCATAATTGGAACCACAGTGATGTAAATGTACATTGATTGGTTAATTATGTGCCATATGAAACACTGACATCGTTTTTCTTTTAAGTGTCCATGCAGAAAGGTAATATTAGCACCATTTACCTGCTGCCATTTTCACCAGTAAATTGTTCTTTTTTCAACTTTGATATAAACTACAGGTGTGTAGGTTACTCATTTTTTCTCATCCAATCGCATAAGTTATATGTCTACATTTCATCTCGATCACAAAAATGAATGAAAACAGCTTGAATCATGCCTTCCTCCAGTTGTAGATTCGTGCTTAATGCCTCCAGTCTTCTATTACTTGCAGCCAGAAAGATTGGCATTCTGTAAGGAATTTATTTTATTCAGTTCATTCTTTTGAAGAGATTTTTAACACTGTTATACCAAATACAGTTTTAGAGTTTTTAGCCAAAATAAATTGTAAAGACTTTATATAATATATCTACATGAAAAAGCCATAGAAACTGGCATGGCATTAAACACAAACAAACAAACTTGCAACCAGAAAAATGGCTGTTGGGGAATTTACTGCTTAAGGGCATGTGGCTAAATCCTATAACTGAGTTCCTATAACTACTTTTTGCAAAAACCCCATTGAGTAAATTTAGGGCATTAAAACTACAAATTCACAACCATCAACATTTTCTATATGGCAGCTTGTCTATATAACAACTTTTTACTAAATGAGCTTTTTATTTACACTTAGCACCAGCTCAACATTTCAGCTTGGGAGGATACGACTCTTGGATGTGGGCAGCTGTTTCAATCCTTTCCTGAAGTTTGACGAGTTTCTGACTGTGGGTATTGACATTGTGCCAGCTGTAGAGGTTTGTGTTCCATAAAGTTGTATGATACTTTTTAAATTCAATTGAGATGGATGTTACTTCTGTCCCTCACAGCTCTAAATATTTTGCTTCTCCATCTGTTTTTCCTTTTTATGGTCTCAGAGTGTCTACAAATGTGACTTTCTCAACCTGCAGCTGCAGCAGCCTCTGCAGCTGGCCAGCGATGCCTTGGAAGCTTTCTTGCGGCAGTTACGTGGCCCAATTGACGCTTTACCTGCCGAGTTATTTCATGTGGTAGTCTTCTCCCTTCTTCTCTCCTACTTTCCTTCACCCTACCAGCGCTGGCTCTGCTGCAAGAAAGCACACGAACTCCTGACCCTGAACGGCCTGCTCCTCATCATCACCCCTGATTCCTCTCACCAGGGCCGGCACGCGCTTATGATGCGCAGCTGGCGAGTTGCGGTGGAGTCGCTGGGATTCAAGCGCTACAAGTACGTCAAATTCTCCCACATGCACCTGATCGCTTTCCGCAAGGTATCCCCCACCACCAGCAGCGACCTAGTGAGCCGCAACTACCCGGAGATGCTTTACATCCCGCAGGACTTTAACACTTTCGACGAGGATGGATTCGCAGATTGCTACGAGCCTCCGCGATCAGATTTTGAAGACGACCAGATGGCGTGTAGCTTCACGGAACTGCCGGAAACTCCGTACGATTCAGACTCTGGTGAGAGCCAGAGCAGCTCTGCGCCTTTCTACGAGCTGGAAGACCCTATTTTGCTGCAGAGCTGAACTTGTTTACTGCCCCCTCTTGGTATTTAGTACCCTACCGTTGTGCTGCCAAAATTGCTCCGCTGCGTTTTTGTCTACTCGACCTTTTTAAGCAGCGAAAAGTTTGCACAGAGTGAATGAGGACATT
The DNA here is from genome assembly GCA_903798115.1 of Danio jaintianensis. Lineage (NCBI taxonomy): Eukaryota > Metazoa > Chordata > Actinopteri > Cypriniformes > Danionidae > Danio > Danio jaintianensis. The sequence goes on along the minus strand of CAIGQV010018127.1, from coordinate 9,859,782 downwards.
TAAGTGGGCGTGGATTTTTAAGAGCGTGCAAGACATCCTTTTGAACACAAATATACACACTAAACAATCTTACAGTAACTACGAAATTGAAGTGATGTGGTTTTGTAATAGAAACAGCTGCGTGCTAACAGGTCGAGGACAATTTACTGAACATTTTTCATTCAGAATGGGTGTCAATTGGACAAATGTTTGTGAACTAGCATAAATTACACCTTAGGCGTAGTTTATAGTAGAGTTTTCAAAGATCCAACCTTTTGGCCGAAGTTGCTACAATATATTGTGTTGGCCTTTTTCAACTGAATTTCTAGAATGGGTAAGTTCAACCAAAAATTTACCCTGTCCTTACAATGGAAGTATGCGGGATCAAAAATGGGGTTGTTTTGATTGACAAATTTTTACATTTTTGCTTGAACTTATCCTTTAAAGGTTTAATTCTCCGCAAATTTCCTGAGACATTTTGATGTCATTTTGATTTCAGCCATTCATTGAATCGAATTATTATTTTTTGGAATAGCCTTATGATATTTGTAGCATTTTACGTATCTGTAGAACTTGTGAGTGTTTGGTTATGTGACATTGTAACTGTGAATGTGGATTTCTTGCTTCAAAAGGTACAAATCATGCAAATTAGTCCTAGTTTTTCAGAACAAACAATCTTACAGGTGACCAGATTGGATGCATGCGATATGGAAACATGTTTCTAATCTTGCGATCAAATGGCCTGCAAGTAGCTTTGTTTTCATTTAAACCGCTATTATAACCAATACTATTCAAGTACTTGTCCGTAGTATGTAGTATGGTGCAGGTTAGATCTCTGCATTTTGCCATAATGTGACTTTGAGTAGGATGATTGTTTACTCTTGACTGTTTACTCTCGAAACCTTCAGTTGCTAATTCTACTTCCTGTATCGTCATCTTCTGTATATCTGATACATATCAAATTTTAGCTTTTTCCGCATACAATTACAGCGCGTAACTCTTAAGGTACAAGTACAGAAAGTACTCTGTCAAATGAAGTACTATCAAAAGATTGTTGTATATCATCGTAAATTTTTAGCTCCGAATTTGCCGCTTGTTTATTCACTCCAAGTTCTTAAAAACACTATATTAAAGGGATCGCTTACCTAAAAGTGAAAATTTGTAGTTAATTTAATTTAATCACACTCGGGTCATTCAAGATGGGTTTTTTTTTTTTTTTTTTCAATGGAACTTAAAGGAACACTTGAGTTTTACCATTATTGAATCCATTCAGTCAATATCAGGGTCTGCCAGGAGCACTATTAGCTTAGCTTAGCATAAATCATCGAATCAAATTAGACCATTAGCATCTCCTTCAAAAAATTCAAAAAAAGTGTTTTGATCATTTTCCTACTTAACTCTTCTGTAGTTCCATCATGTAATAAGATAATGAAAAGTTGCTGTTTTATATGGCTAGGAACTGTATTCTTATGATTTCTTGATTATTATGCCAGAATGAGAGTATAGTTTCTAGCCATTTCCAAAAAATGTGGAGTGTTCCTTTAAAGAAAAGGGAAATGTATCTGGAACTGTGGTCCTTAGTGATTCAAAAAATGCAAGTCAACGGCTACAGACACTTTTAAGAGTAAAAAAAAAAAAAACATAGGACAAAAATAAATTAGTACCTGTCACCTTTAATGACACAGAGGTCTTACGAAACTAAATGTTCGGCAAGATACTGAACATTATTTACACAATAATTAACTTTAATCCACAGCCTCTGCAAATGGTCCTGAGTGCTTTTATGCCAGTTTGGAGCACAAACATCTCTCACAGAATTATTGTCTCTCTTCATAAGACTTCAATGTATTCATTTTGTTTGGCTTGTGTGTGGTTTTTTTGTGTGCAGATAGTCATTGACTTGCATTTTATGAATCACCACTAAAGAAAAAAGTGTAATCAACTATACAGTACATCTTGATGACATGAGGTTGAGTAAATTAACCCTAATTTTCATTTGATATGAACTATCGTTTTTAATAGTCCAAGCACATATTTGCACATTTGAAATGGGGTATTTAAAATATCCATATTGGCATCAGCATTTCATTAGAAAAGCAATATATTCGTAATCAAAATGCCCCATATCGATGTAACCTGACCGTTACATCGAGTAACTGATTTTAGGCAATGTTTTGTATTGTATTAATATGGTTACCGATTGGTAAACCTATAACTTTGCTGCGATGGGTCTTTTACTCCTGAAGGAGTGTGTGAGACGTGGATTAGGGGTTTGTTGAAGTAGGTGTTGGGCACTTTAAATGTGTTGTAGGGGTGCCAAAAATAAGTGCAAAGATTTGAAATGGTGAAAAAAGCTTTCAGGGTATTGGAAAAAATCCTCTTTAAGGTGCCTTCAAACTCAAATTGTATTTTTGCATTTGTGATTATATGAAATGGATGCTAGAACAGGCTACTGGAAGTAAAAGCTCATTTCTCTCCCACAATAAACAGTTAGATGACATTTTTCCAGTGAATTAACCAGCTCTTGGCTAAATTACTAAAAATACTGCCCTGTCAGCAATAGCATTTAAAGGTATACTTCAGTCTGCACTCGATTGATAAATCTAAGAAAAAAAGATGTTTTAAAACAATAAAAATGGAAGGAAAAAAAAAAGCTTTGTATTATACTGTTTACTCGGTAGTGTATTCAAACATTTGCATATCAAATGTCTTTGTCTTCCCGCAGGCTCTAATCCAATGTTTGCATGATTGATTTTCTTATCAGTGTTATGATGGTTGACGATTCCCACATGACCGGTCTGTTTGTGTGAACTGTTGTCATTTATCTTTTATAAATAAAAGTTTTTGTTGCCTTCTCGTCTGGCCTTTCATTTGCCTGAAGCAAGTTTACGCTAGAAAATGTTAAGTTGTTAGCTCTCCGTATGTTTGAAACCCATGTGGTTTAAACTCGATTTGTTCAAGGGTTTTATTTATATTTTAAGATAATAATACTTGTATTTAGCAAAGACATAATGCATTAAATCTTCACTGTACCACTCGTGACACATTTCTTTTCTTAAGCACGTATAGTTAAACATTGATATTGTGTTGTTTAAAAAGTAATATACATGTCTGAAAACTTGGTATCCTTTTTGTGTAATTGTATGACAATTACATTTTACTCAAAATCATAGTCATCATGTGCACTTTAATTGAACACAGTTCACAGTAAATGCATTTATTATGCTGCAGAGTTTTTATTTCAGATATGTTATTTTGAAAGCTGTATTTAGCAAAACATTCTTGCAAATGGTTATTTATATATGGTTATATATTATACATGATTAAAACCAAAATATGTGTTTGTTAATGTTAAAATGAAAGTTAAATAAGATTAATGAGTGCCATATAAGTATTGTAATGTTAACTAATATCAACTGCTGGTACCTTATGAGCTATTTCACTCACTGAGGGAATGATGGGCGCGTTTTATTTGTCCTTTCAGGGATTCCGTAGCGGCTTAAAACAGTGCAAACATGGCGGACACAGCGAAGTTTAGACCGTGGTTCGGGGATGTTGTGCGATAAATGAGCAGTTTTTCGTATTTTTCTGTGAACGACAATCTTCAGTGACTTGCATTTCTTCTGACGTATTTCTTGCAGCCCGTTTTAATCGATGTTACGCTCGTCGTGAAGAGAAACAACACATTCTTTCAACTTTCTAATGCCGGTAAACGCACAGCAATCTGCTCCTCTAAATCAGACTGACAGCTCATTAAAACTCCATTTGTATTTATATCTCACAACTTATGATGAGTTTAACATTTTCATATCTAGTTCACGTATTAGTTTCAGTAATTATAACATGACCTTGAGTTGAATAGTTTCGTTCATTCAGCAGTAACAGGTGAATATTGAGATGACAATCCACCGTTTCACTGTATATTTTATATCAGCTTTTGTATCATAATATCTCGCAAAACTATGTAGTTTTAAATGCACCTAAAACCCACTATGTTGTTTTTACATTAATTTTGCCGACTTGTTGTGTCGTGAATATTTTTTTCGGACTTGTGACGTCACTCGCGACGCTAAATTCATTTCGCAACAATGTGCAAACTTCTCAAATATTGTTTTAGCCACTTTCTGTATGCGGCCATGACATGGCTGGATGAAGCCAACAGAGGGCTCAATACGTGGTCATCGGTTCGATACCTTGGTTACCTCTCCAGCTTGAACTCCCTGGTGGCCATTTGCCTGGGACTTTATGTGCAATGGGAGAAAACCGCTGACACTATAATTTTAGTCATTTTTATTTTGGGCCTTTTCGTTCTTGGGGTTGCCTGCATTCTCCACTACTATTTCGCTATGGAGAAAGTTAGCCTGTTTCTGTTGCATCTTTGGTTTGGTTTCCTTCTGGGTTTGCTATGCTTCGTCAATGTCCCATCCAAAGAGCTCGATATTAAGGAGCAAGTGGCTAACTATATGTTAACAGCGAGCATTGCAATCAGAATCCTTTGGGCTTTGGTTGAAAGAATGTGTGGTTGTACTCGACATCAACCCGCGTTCCTTACCTCAAGGGAAGCTTTGGAGCTCACTGGTTTTGCTGTGGCTAGCACCCTGGTCAGCTACAAATCCATAAGCCTCATAGTTCTAACACTCGCTTTAGCTGCTCTAATAGTGGTCTTGCGCATGAAGTCCCTCTTGGCTCTCCAAAACCTGCTCTGCTTCTCAGGAGGCGCTGTGTTTTTCTTCCAGGAGTCTTTAGGAGTGTCCACCAACCCGTTCGCATTGTCTTGTTTCTTCAGTCGTCTCGTCTGTGACCCATTCCTAGACGTCTACTTTAGTGGACTTTCGGTAACTGAACGTTGGTCTCCGCTGCTGTTGAGAAGAGGCCTGTGGAGACGCTTCACGCTTCTGCCGTTGGTGGTTGTGGAGGTGACGTTTCTGGTCATGGCTTCTCTGAAGATGAGAGATCTGGATCGGTGGTATCTGCTCATCCCGAGTCTTTCTGCGTCGGCTGTTTTCTGGATAATCTGTCATCTGGTTTTCCTCGTCACGGTCTGGGCTTTTCACAGTAAGTTGAGTGACTGTCAGAGAATGTGTACTACGCACATGTCTGAGCCTGGAGAACTGGACCGGATCATGGCATCTAAAGGGATGCGGCACTTCTGTCTCATATCAAAACGCCTGGTGCTCTTCAGCCTGGTGTCCACAGTCATACTTGGGGCTCTGGGTTGGCAGGTAATAGTTTCTGTGAAAAACTTTCAAAAATGTATTAATATGTAGGGCTGGGCAATATAATAAAAATCTCATGTCACAATATAAGTAATCTTATACCCTGATAATGATATATATCAAGATATAGTACCATTTCTGTCACTTCAATCAATAATAGTGTCAAGGTTCATACGGTCATGGAAAACCTGGAAAAGTCATGGAATTTTGACATGGCATTTTCCAGGCCTGGAAAAGTTTTGGAAAATCTGAAAAACCCACAAAGTTTTGGAAAAGTCATGGAAAACAGATATCGGTATACTTGAATATAGGTTAGTTGTCTTTACTACTTTTCTGTCCATGGCCAATCACATACTCTCACATTATTAGTGTGGTGTAAGCATTATCTAAATCATATAAATATAAGCTGAAACTAAATAGATTGTTGCGTGTTTTACGATATGCTGTAATAAATTTTAACATGTATTGTTTTTTACCACGCATATGTAGACATTGCATGAAACATTAGGTCATGAAAATTTACTTGAAAGTTACTCCATGAAAAATCATGGAAAAGTCCTGGAATTTTAGTAGTAAAAATGTGTATGAACCCTGTAGTGTATATATGTATGTATGTTGACCACATGCATGTGATCATATTTCTCACTTCATTTAGAACTTCAGAGCAAATGTTTGATTAAAAATGTAGATATCTAAATTAAATATTAATAAAACACAATGCGCTCTTCAAAAACTAATAATTGGCCGAAAGTAAAAATCTAAAATATTGCTACATAAAATGCAAAATGTAAACATTGTACATTAAAGAGTGCAACTTTCTCACGATCCTCTAATTCATGTTTCTGTCTGTCTTTACATAATGAAGTATAATATTGTGCTCATATAAATTATGAAAAGTATTACCATATTTTATGACACAACGAAATAAATAATATGAAACTTTGTATTTTGTGTATACGCTATATATTGTTATATTGCACAGCCCTATTTATATGTGTAAGGTTTTTAGAAATGTAGTTTTTCTATTCATGTTGATTTTTGTGGTTGTGAAAAATCTTTATGATCTTTAAGATTATTGTATTGATGATGATGATTTATTATTATTATTATTATTATTATTATATAAATCTTTTTTTACTCACAAATATACATTTCTTTTTGGAAGTCACGAAAAGGTCAAATTACAGACATGAGCCTACAAGATTGCATTACATTATGTCATTTCCATTTTTTCGCTGCATGTTGGTTTCATCTCATGACTTTGCAGAAAACTTTGCTAAGCTTTTTTTTTTCTAAGCCAAAAGTAATGGCTTTTATTCATTTTTACCATGAGGACATCTGCTAAAACATCCCACATTGTGATAGTTTATATACAAAGAAAAAAAATCTTGTCAGGCATATTTACAACAATAATAAATTAATAACATATTGACAAACTCTATTTAAGGATCACAGTGTATCCCCAAATGCTAATTAACTAATTTTTAATCTCTATGCTTTGCAATTTGCTTTATAAATGCCATTTTGATGTGCAATAGCCTGTTTTGAAGTATTTTTCTTAATGTTGTGCTCATCAAGATTTAATTTATTTAATGAAAAATACTGTAAAATGGGTAAACGTTGCAATAAATATACCCATTTTCTATGTAAATATATTATAAAATCGAATTAATTGGTATGCTGGCAAAGCTAAATTTTCAGCTTTTGTTACTTCATTCAGTAGTGTCGTATTATCTTTCAGAAATCATTATAATATGCAGATTTTTTCCCCCTTTATTGTTTAATGAATGAGTAGTCACAATTTAACAACATGTCTGAGTTGAACAAGTTATACAATTCTTTAAAAAAATCATACTGACCCCCAAAATTTACGTTAGTGTTTTTTTCAATTCAATTTTGACAAATTTCAACAAATTCTTCAACCCATTTTCAATGGATACTTTTTTTTGTCTAAATGGTTTGCATTTCAATTATTAAAGGTTTTCTTTGGTGTTCAAAAAGGTATTGTTTTCTCCTTCAGTCATCCAACAGTCTGTTCATCTCCTTGTTTCTGCTGGTCCTGCCTCTCGAGTCATTAGCCCACGGCCTCTTCCTTGAGCTGGGAAACAGTCTTGGTGGAACCTGTATTGGTTACGCTGTGGTGATTCCTACCAACTATTGCAGGTACTAGATGCATATACACTCACAGTAAATTTGAACATATGTTCTATATAATATGAGTATTATGAATAGAATTCAGAAGTACTACATTTGCCATGTTGTCATAATCACATGAACTACCTGCCTGCTGTTTTTTGAATAGCCGATGTCGATGTTCGATGTACTGATCTTGATTTTTATTTTTCATGGCCAATTATGATTGCTGATTTCTTTTTACAAGCTAATTAAATTCTTGTAAATTTCAGATGTTTTTGGTTAATTTCTAAAGTAAATATAAAGTAAAATCAATAACTTATCTTTAGGGATGTGAAATTAGGCTACATAAATACAGGGGTTGGACAATGAAACTGAAATGCCTGGTTTTAGACCACAGTAATTTATTAGTATGGTGTAGGGCCTCCTTTTGCGGCCAATACAGTATTAATTCATCTTGAGAATGACAGATACAAGTCCTGCACAGTGCCCAGAGGGATGTTGAGCCATTCTTCACGCAGAATAGTGGCCAGGTCACTATGTGATTCTAGTGGAGGAAAACATTTCCTGACTCGCTTATCCAAAACACCCCTAGGTGGCTCAATAACATTTATATCTGGTGATTGTGCAGGCCATGGGAAATGAACTTCACTTTCATGTTCATCAAACCACTCTGTCAAAAGTCTTGCTGCGTGTATTGGTGCATTATTATCTTGATAGAGGGCACCATCTTCAGGATGCAATGTTTGAACCATTGCATGCACATGGTCCTCCAGAATGGGTTCAGTAGTCCTTGGCAGTGATGTGCCCATCTAGCACAAGTATTCAGCCTAGGGAATGCCATGATATTGCAGCTCAAACCATCACTGATCCACCCCCATGCTTCACTCTGGGTGGTATGCTTTTTTTGGGGCTTCTCCACACCGTAACTCTCCCGGATGTGGGAAAGACAGTGAAGGTGGACTCGTCAGAGAACAATACATGTCTCACATTTTCCACAGCCCAAGAGTTTTGCTGCTGGCCCCATTGAAACCAACGTTTGGCATTGGCACGAGTGGCCACAGGTTCGGGTATAGCAGCCCGGCCATATATATTGACCATGTGGATCTCACGATGAAAAGTTTTAGTGAAAACAGGAGAGTTGAGGTGCACATTTAATTCTGCAATGAGTTGGGAAGCTGTGGTTTTATGTTTTTTGGATAAAATGTGGGTTAGCACCCGGACATCCCTTTCAGACAGCTTCCTCTTGCATCCACAGTTACTCCTGTTGGATGTGGTTCGTCCTTCTTGGTGGTATGCTGACATTACCCTGATACCGTGACTCTTGATACATCACAAAGACTTGCTGTCTTGGTCACAGATGTGCCAGTGAGATACGCATCAACAATTTGTCCTCTTTTGAACTCTGACATGTCACCCATAATATTGTGTGTGTTGCAATAGTTTAAGCAAAACTGTGCTATTACTCTGCAAATTAAACCTTCACACACTGCTCTTACTTGTGAAATGTGCAAACAATGAAGATTGGTCACCAGGCTGCTCAGATTTAGCCATAAAACATCAAACACTAAATTGGCTTGTGTTTCAGTTTCATTGTCCAACCACTGTAGAAACCTCATACAAAAGAAAAACTGAAGCAGGAATAACCGTGTTTTCTTATGTAGAGCTGTAAACAAAGCATCTGCACTGGTATTTAATGTTTTATTCCAGGGGTACTCAAGTTCAGAGGACAAGTGGTCCTCAATAAAGCCACATAAAATGGGAGAAAATGCATAATGTGGTGCCCAGCAACAAATAGAAAAAGGTTTTAGCATTTTAAACATGTGGTGCAACCCAGTGCTGAGTTGGGGTACTCATCTGGTGTGCGACCAGCTTTAAGATTATTAACTGCATTTAAATGGCGCAAACATAAAGCTTAATATTTGTGCTACTTTTGAACTAATTATAATAAAAACTCATTAATTTTTAGCGTGTTGGAGGCCACAAAATTAATCCAGATGAGCCGGATGGGCGCCCTTGTTTTATTCAGAGATAATCTAAAAAGAAAATATTTTCGGAACCAGGTACACGAACAATGGAGCATTTGAAAGCCACATCTATCAGTGCTCAAATTTTAGCAGGAAATGGACATTTAAAAAAAATTCTGTATCGATTGGTACTAGGGTTGTACCAGGACTACTAGGGCTATTAATCGTATTCAAATCATATAATTAAAGCCAGCCAAGCATGAAAGTCTGGTCCCACTTTATATTAAGTGGCCTTAACTAAAATGTTTGAAATTAATAATTCATTAAAGTGTACTTATTGTGTAAATACATCTTTTTACATTATGCTTATGCTTGATTAAATACCTGCATGTAAATACACCTCTAATTCATTTCTCTAATTAGATTTATAATTACACTGTTGACCATCCTTGACACCTTAACTCATGCTTAAACCTGCCCATACCACCAAACCTGTCCCTAACCCTACCCATATCCCATGTCAAGACCCCCAAAATTGTTCTGCACTACAACAAGTATGTTGTATTTTTATTTTGATGTAAGTACATAGTATTTAAGGCCACTTAATATAAAGTGGAACTGAAAGTCTTATCCACACAGTCTTTTTATTTAATGTTGAAAACACAAAATCATGGAAGTATGTAATGAATGATGGTCAATATTTGTTGTAATTGTAAGTGAATTCAGAATCTCTTATGTTTTTTGGTGGTGCTTGGTTTCGTATTTTAGCTCATGCTCTGGTTTTCTCTTAGTCCAGACGGTCAGCCCACCCTGCTCCCCCCGGCTCATGTACAAGAGCTCAACCTGCGTTCCACTGGGATGCTCAACAACGTGCAGCGCTTCTTCTCTCATCACATGATCGAGACCTACGGTTGCGATTACTCCACAAGCGGCTTGAGTCTGGAAGCCCTGCAGGCCAAACTCCGCATATTCATGGAGGCGCACACGACTGACGGCCCACGACACGACACCTACGTGCTCTATTACAGTGGACACACACACCGCAGTGGAGAGTGGGCACTAGCAGGTGGGAGAATCATTGCAACACTTTTTTTTTTTTTTTCCTCCTATGTAGAAACAGAACATTGGTTAGTGTCGAAACAGTTCAGGCTTCACATAAAAATAAATAATAAAAAGAAGGAATTTATTAGGTGAAAAGTGAAATCTAATTTAGACCATACAAAATCAAACACGCATGTTTGATAGTATAGTCCATAGTCCTGTGTTTATTAGTCACATTGAATCAAAGTCTTCTGGGTAGGGTTGCACCAGCTGTTTAAATTTAAACCCAGCATTTTAAATGTAAAACCCAGCAAATGTAAATAATTCAGGAAAAAATAATTCAACAATTATATTTCAAAAAATTAATTGCATGTTCTTTTCTGCAATTAATCGTATTCTTATACTCAAAATTCAACAATGAATTCAAAAGTAGCGTATTGCACACTTTATTTTAAAAGTTCTGGTACGTAATAAAAAGTGCAATAACACTTTAAACAACTGAGGTGTTTGTTTATAGCAGTCCTCCCTTATTAACAGTTAAAAATATCTTGTAAATCTTTTGTATTTTATTTTTATTTTTGGCCTTTTTGCCTTTATTAAGCGGATAGGAGAGAGGGGGTATTGACGGGAAATGTCCTCGAGCCCGGATTCGAACTTGGGACGCCCTGAAGTGCTACTGCATCATATGGCAACGCACTAACCACTAGGCTATTGCGCTGACAATATCTTGTAAATCTTAACTCCAGGGCATTTAGTGATAATTAAGGGATGATTACATCGGTGGTTCTTAGTTCCTGTCCTTGCACCACACTGTTCTCAGATAACCAGCACGACAGGTGAGAGCTTTAGCCATGAACTGTGTTCAGAGTTACAGGGTCTCTACACAGTATTCATGACTCCATACCAAGCTGAGTATGGGTAACTTTACTTTAATAAAGAACATAAATGTTGAGCCAAATATTGATGATCTCATAAAACCTTACAGATGTCCTCTTTGTCGCCTTATCACCATTCAGGTGGAGATGTTCTGCGTCTGGATGAGATTGTGCAGCTTTGGAGAGAGAAGAACGCTGGATTCTGCTCTCGCCTCATCATTATCCTGGACACTGATAACTCTGTGCCCTGGGCGAAGGAGGTGCAGAAAATCGAGGGTCTTTACATCGCAGTTCAAGGGGCCGAACTCTCCAGTCCCACAGACCTGGAGCTCCAGGACGCTCCTCAGCTCGGTGACTTCACCACTCAATGGGTTGATTTTAACTGCAACCCTGACAGTATAGTTCGGTTTTCAGAGCGCGGCCGGTCTGTTCGCGCGGTTTACGGTATTTCTAGACACTGGAGCGACTATAAGCTTCATCTGCCCACTGACAGTGATGTCACCAGCCACTGGAGACTCTATTTTCCACGTCTGACTTACCCTGTGGTTCAGCTGGCACATTGGTGTGGTGGGTTGAATATCTTCTGGGTTTGTGAATACTGCATTCGGCTGCTCCGGAGGGTCAAACTCACGTGGTTTCCACCCGCGGTGCTTGATACGGGACAAGGGTTCAAGCTGGTCAGATCGTAGAAGAATGTTCTGGATGGCGAGGATACTGTAAAAGCAGCTGATGGGGCTGAGTATGGACAAGTTGATTTAGGTTGTGTGGACCAGTATGGCAATTTCTAAAATCTCAGGTGTGAAAAGTCTCTCCGTGTTTTTTTTTTTTTTTGTGATGGTAAAAATAGGTAGAACTGACCAACTTACTAGAATGTGATTTGGCTGTCTTCGTCACTCTATAAGGGTGAGTTTTGTGGAGGAAACAAATCTGGTTCTGGGTCATAATCACCTTGATTATTATAAAATTTTGCATAAAGAAATCTATATATTTTTATTTATTAAAGAGATTTGGAATAACAGCACATATTCAGGTGTTCAATACTTTTTACCTGCTGTGTATGAAATTAGTTTATTACAGAAAACATTTTTTGATTAGCTAATGAAAACAATTAATGACCATAATTTTCTGTAAATATATTAGCATTATCATTTCAGGATTAGTATTATTATAGTAATAATAGTCACATGATTATATAATAAACAAATATCATTAATACAATGGCAAAATGTTAATTCAAATGAAATAAAAATTGTGCTTTTTTGTAAGAAATCTGTGCCGCTATGGATATAATATAATATTTACCATGCATGAAATGATTTCTTTAAAGAAAACTGTTAAAAATGGTCATCAATGCAAAAACTGTTTTCAAATGTATATTATATCCCATTAATAAACAAATATGAAAATAATTACTACTACATAAAAAGGGGAATGATACTAAAATAGGGTTTATTGTCTTTATGCTAAATCATAACTTTCTTTTGATTAATTGAGGTTAATTATGACCTAGAGATTTTTTTTCTTACAAGATTCACCCGTTGCGTTACTGATGAGCCTAACAGCATCGCACCCACCCACTGTTACAGCTTTAAGCTTTTTTTTTTATTTCTTCCACTGCCAGTCTAAACATGTTTTCCAGAACTTTTCTATGCACTTTCTAAACTGTAAATGATTAATGTACCAGCACTGAACAGTCGAATGCAGTGCCTCTTTTCAACTGCGCAAAACAAAGCACAGCCTTATATTTACTGTCTATATAATGTTCGTTTAACACTATACATTAACCCAAACATTCGAGCTGTCTTTTAAAAAAACCCAAAGAAAGTCTATTTCTATTGGTCGTTATTGTTTTACTTGGTGATACAACACAAGATTTTTTACTGCCCTTTATAAATTTGTCCTATTTTGTATATTGCTTTGGTCGTTTTGACTAATATTGTGTGTTTGCTAGCACTTCTAGCATTTTTAACAAAGGATGTTTGGGTTGAGTGTTTGTTTATACTAGTGGTAACGTATTCTGAAGTGCCTTTTCTAAAATGAATCACCAAAAGATTTTCATTGAAATATGCAATATTTATTGACTGTTTGATTTGAATGTGCATGAAAAGGTCTGTTCACACCAAGGATAACTATAATGATACGGTACTACAAATTGTTGTAAATATAAAGCAAAATATGCACACTTTAATTATGATGATAACAACAGAAACAATATAGATTTCAATTTATTTATATATAATTTTTTCAGCTGATAAATTGGAAATTTACAATAACAAAAACTGTTTTGAAGGTGCTAAACTATATAGGCTTATTACAAAAACAAAAGGCAAACAAATATCAGCGAATCACTGATTTTCTTGTATTGAAAAAAAAAATAGAAATCTCGATATTTTACCAATTTACAAATTGCAAATCTTATCATTACAAAACTTATCATTTATTGGCTGATAGTGATGACATAAAAAATGTACATTTATCAGCCGATACCGATATGACCACCGATATATTGTAATTAAAACATTGACAGCCAATCAAAATCCATTGTGCATTAAAAAGCTTGCACATTTTAACGGTACATGACAAAAATACATTGAATACTTCATAAAAACAAAACAAAAAAACAACATGATTGGGAATTTATATATAAGAACAAAGTTTTTCCCCTCGTCAGGGGAATGGTGTTTTATATATTATTACTACCCATGTTTGGTCTCAATTCCAGCTGAATTTTGCTAGTGAAATGGGAGACCACATCGCTGCATTGTGCACTTGCAATAAAAAGAACATTATTATCTGTTGACTTGGATTTTAATGTAGTTATAGTTATTATTTTTGGTGTGAACAGGTCTTAAAGCTTTTAAAAGGACCTGTGAATGACTTCAAAAAAAGACTGAATGAGACGCTGGGATGATTTCAATGATTGCGTGTATGAAATCAGACATGAGAATGAGTTATGAATAAAAGAGTACTTTTACTACAGTCTTGTGTATGCAACAGTTTGTTTGTTTTTTTTAAACCCTGGTGTCAAAATTCAACCTTAATAGAACATTCCAAGAATAAGGTAAAAGCTTAATTTCTGTCAAGACTGACTGCAGAAAACAAAAAGTCAGTGCATAAATACGTAAAGTTTAATTTTAGTATTTAAGTTTTAGCGATAACTTAAACCGTGGTTCTAATACCAGGAACTAAACAGAACCATGGCTCCAATACCATGAACTAAACCAAACTGACACTGAGTTCCATTCGGACGGGCTCATCCTTATGCCCTAATCACTTTGGAGGATCCCTCTGAAGGTATTAGAATATAGGGATGAGCCCTTCCGAATGAAGTCTGTGACACCAAACAACTTCCCTCCACAAGAGAACATGGCCCGAATTCAGTTCATTTCAAAGGGCTCTTCGAAGTGGCCAATTTTGATGGAGGGCATGATTTTTTTTTTTTTACTCTTAAGTACCCTTTAGAGGGCGATATATCCTCTTCAATATATATCACTTCAATACCGTGAACCAAACTGAGCCATAGCTCTAATACCAGGAACTGAACAGAACTGTGGCTCCAGTACTATGAACCAAACCAAGGCTTAAATACTGTGAATTTAACCAAACTCTGGCTACAAAACCGTGAACCAAACAGAACTGAGACTAAAATATCATGAACCAAATGGGACCAAGACTAAAATGCTGTGAACCAAATGGAATGGAGACTAAAATATTGTGAACCAAACCTAAAGGTGGCTTCAATACTGTGAACCAAACGGAATGGAGACTAAAATACCATGAACCAAACGGAACCGAGACTAAAATATCGTAAACCAAACCTAAAGATGCCTCCAACAACTCACCTGAACCCCACCATGGCTCTTATATCATGAACAAAACTGAACCATGGCTACAATAGTGTGAACCAAACCAAACCATGGCTCCAAAACCGTGAACCAAACCATGACACTGGTGTATCATTACACCCTTAGTGCATATACCGGTCCAAGATTTCACCACAAATAGAATTAATTCGAGTCAAAATTGTTTTCAATTAGGGTTTATATTGATCCATTGACAAAACGTGTACATAAAGTTTATTTGACATCATTTTCTTAACGTGAGCACTGGCATTATCAGTTTAACAGAGTGAAAGTCACATCATTAATCTCAACATATTCATTTTTTACACTGAAAGCAGTTAGAACGTCAGTAAATCTGTGCAAGTCTCTGAGCTTCAGTTGGTGGCTCCTCTGTCTTTGAGGAGTTTATTAAGCACACTGGTCTGTCTCAACACCTTGAGGTTTGAAATATCTTCAGCTATAACAGGAACTTCAGAGCTGTGATTTGGACCCTCTGATTCGCTCTCACTGTCTGACAGAGCTGTAAGAAGAGCGTCATTCTCGTATGTAGGAAAGTAGTATCTGAAAAAAAAAAAAAAAAAAATGTAAATAACGTTTTTTAATTTTTATTGTATAATAGCCGGTTCTCATTCTGAAATCCCAAGCCATTTAAAAGGGATAGTACACCCAAAAATGAATTTATTTGTTC
>CAIGQV010018127.1:9815235-9828531 GCA_903798115.1 Danio jaintianensis | reverse complement strand
TATATATATATATATAAATATATATATATATAAATATATATATATATTTTTTTATTTTTTTTTTTTTTACAATTACGATTTACGATTTATTAATAGCATGGTTTCTTGTTTGTCTTTTTATGCTTAAATTAAGCTACATTTTTGTAAAATGTGGTATATTAAAACAATGTTTAATATTACGTTTGGATATTAAATTCAGTTAACAATTTAACAGCCTTTACAACTGTGAAATGAATAGAATATGTTGCAATGACACCACAATTCTGTGGTTTTGACACTGTATATATTTTAATACCAGAGTACAACGGGACAGGCCAAATTCTCTATTTTAGGGGCTTGATACATAAATCTATGTTACGTAAAGTTTGCTGAGAGCAAAAACACAGCTAACATTTTGAACAGTTTGACTTAAATGTGTCTTACCAACAGGACCTTCAGAATTGGTCTTGATAACACTGCAATAGTCTGTGATGGGCTGTTCTGTAAACCGTTTCTTCCAGTACAACATGTACCTGCAACAGAACAACTTTTGTGTAATTTATTGTATAATGTTTATGACTGATATTTCTTGCATGATGTAGGTAACAAATCATGTCAAGCCTCACTGTGAAAAGTCTGCGATGAGTTTGACATCAGCGATAACCAGTTTGTGCTCCAACACCATGTGCTTGAGAAGTTGGTCTCTTTCAGAAGTGGGAAACGAGTCGGGACACAGAGCGCAGGTCATTGGATGTCCATCACTGGAGGAGGTGAGACAAATGCCACCACAGAGAAGCTCAGGAAAACAAAGCGGCTCTAGTATACAATCCTGCTTACCTAACAATGAGAGAAAACACATTTTAAAGGGACAGTCTGACCACAAATGTAAATTTCGGAAAAAAGTCGGAATGGAAGTTGTGATTTTACTTTTCTCCTTACTGTGATGCATTTACTAGTGCTTGGCAATGATAGATTTTTTTAAATCATGTGATTTGTCTGTGATTAAATCGGATTCTTTTACACAAAATTCAATAATTAGTTTAAAAATAGTGTACTGCGCATTTTTATTTTAATGGTATTTGGAAAAAAGTGCAATAACACAAAAAAAAAAAACATTGATTTGTTTTTTTAAAAGCACTATTCCATTAACTTGTTAACAGACAGAATATCTTGTAAATATTAACTTAAACATTAATGCAATCAAATTAAAAATCTAAAACCAAAGCTATTTGCCACTGCCAGGGCATTTAGTGATAATTAAGTGATCATCACATCAGTGGTTCTCAGTTCCTGTCCTTTCACCACAGTGTTCTCAGAAAACCAGTGCGATAGATGAGAGCTTAATGTATGAACTGTGTTCAGAATAAAAGAGTCCCTACACAGTACTCACTAATCCCTACTAACCTAAGCACAGAGAAAACTTTATTTCACTTCACAACATTTATTCACAGATTTTTGCAGTGTATGCATAATAATATGCTGCGTTCACACCAAAAGCAAAATAAAGTATTTTACATACATTACATTAGTATCATTATTTTACATACTTTACATTAGTAGATTACATACAAAGTCAATGCAAATGCAGAGATCCATGCATAAAGCTGCAAACTCTAACTTTTATTAGTTCATTCCAAAAATTGGTGGAATGCATTAAGTGTGTGAAAAAAACAACAACAACAATAACTGGATAATATTAATAACCTTGACAATTTTGGTCACTATAATCGTGATATGAAATGTTCATACCATTACACATCTCTAGTCCCTATAGCACTTTCATTACAATATGATTGACAGATTCTTTGATTTTCAAATGACTAAAGCTGCTGTATTCATCATGGGTCATTAATTCACTGCACTGCAGTGAGTGCGAAACCCTCATCTCATACATCCCACAGCCTCCAAGATGTCCAACATTCACACAAACAAGTAGTTGATTCACACAAAATGATGGGGTGACTCATGTAAACAGCAGGCTATCCACTAAAAACCTGGATGTGTGTACTGTACTACTAAGTGCACTTCATGTGGTCTTGCAGTGACAGATTAAAGGTCATCTATTAGATGATTTATTCATAAAAAAAACAGTGTCTTTGCAGTCTAACCACTAACACAGGGAGCTGGGGAAAATCACACACATTTATTTATTTTTTATTTTTTTTACAGATTTTTCTAGTATAAAATGGCTTGTTAACCAGTCAAGCTGTTCTTTTGGTAGTTTTAAAAGTTTTTTTCCTCCCTGGAAGACCAGATAGATCTGATAAAGACAAGGTCAGAGAGATTTTTAAAAATAATCTAAACAATACAAGAAGTGTAATACAGATTTGTTTTCCCCCAATAAACTAAAAATGTGTCCTGTTTAATGTTGAAAGATATTTACTGTACATTTTTGCCAGAATTTACAGAAGACACTCACTAAAATGACATTCAGTGTAAAAATATGTGGCTAAATACCATAAACTGTTGTCAATCATATTTAGAACAACAGTAATTTGAAGAAATATTAAAAGGCTTTAAGGATCACAGTGCAGCCTCCAACAATAAAAATCAATTGTCATTTTAAATCTTTACTATAATTTGCCGCTATCCTACATTTTGCCTATTTGTCATTTATAATTACTTAAATATAACTACAGCAGTCAACATTCGAGTTGAATCAAAAATGTTTTTCAAAATTGTCCTAGGGCAAGAATGGAAGTTGTTCAATAGTTTTAGGACAACTTTGATAAAAGGTGATGATCGACTTCAAATGTTGACTGCTGTAAATTATTAAGACCACATATTTGTTTACATATTTTAATATGTACAGTTCAGAAGAAGTATGTTGCTTCATTTTTACATGCCTATATGTTATTCTGATTGATGACAGAACACCATTTCATGCATATTTTGACATTTTTTTCATAAAAGATATTTGAATAAAGTTGACATCTTACTTATGTGTATGTGAGCGCACGCACGTGCCATTTAAAAGCAATAATCATTTGATGACATTTGAAAAGACTGCCACCATACCACATTTCTCCCATTTGTAATCAAATAGTTTTAATCATGTAAAAATGAGGATAAAAATAAAGATTTAGTGTCAACTTTTTATTTTACATATATTAATATGTGCAGGCCAGAATAAGTATGTGGTTTCATTTTTAGATAAATATATTTGTACTCTGAAATACAACAGATTTGTTTTCCACAAATGTTTTGACATTTAATTTGGACTAGTTACTGTATTTAAATCATTAAAGCACCTGCATTTAATAAGATTCTATGTTTATAACGCCACTTTAGCAAATTGAATTAGAATCGCAAATAAACAAAATGTTTAATTTAAAAACAAACCACCAGAACTGAAAAGTATTTAATAGACAAAAAAAAAAAAAACTAATTATGCAAATGTGTCATGGGAAGCAGATAACAAGCTTAGTGTTGGTCAACAATTTGTCTTAATTTATGAACTAACCGCATTTGCAGTAGCTAGTAGTCGTAGTTCACACAAAGTAGTGCTTTTGAACATATAAATATTAAAATAATCGCAAATTATTAATCACAACAACATAGTTGCTAATATTAATAAACCACTTCACTTACCTGTCACGTTTGTGTTGTGCATCTGAGCAGCCATTCTTCCTTAAGAATCACGTGACCCAGTAAATGACGCACTGACCAATCGCTCATATACCGCTGCCGGAGAAGGGATTCATGGGTATTGTAGGTCTCAATTCGCGCTCTTCCATTCATTTCCTACACTTCCCATGAGGCAATGGTGTTTTTCTCCAGGGCTGAGAAGTGTGGTGTATGTGGGATGCTGCTGCTGTGGCTCTGCCCTCAGAACAATACAGTGCAACCCTGTGGAACAACAATATGGATAGTAGGCGCCGTTATTGCCCTGTTTTGTAGCACATTTTCTTTTACTTGACGCGGAAAAAATGTGGATACCGACTGAACATGAAAAATATGGCGTTGGTAAGTCATACATTTACATTATATTGCCGCATCGTTAATACAAACGCAAGTTAAATCGCTGCAGGTGCGATAATGAGCCGTGACATCTACAATCTGATGGCAGATGAAATGTCACATAATTTTCCGATTATTTAAAATCTCGAAGGCACGGGAAAGTAGTGGATATCGAGCGTTTTTTTTATTTATTTTTATTTTATTATTTAAAAATCGGTTTGAATTATTTATGTTGTTTTCCTTCATTAATTTGAGTGGGCATATTGTGAATAGCTCTTACATGCAGCAATAAGAAGAAATAGCCGCAGTAAAGGCTGATCTTTGTCTTCCTTCATACAGACGATCTAATTGATTTATTGAGCATATGGATTTCCTTTAAAAACGACAAAACATTGTTAATTGCAAAATAGCATATTCGTTGTCTATGCGTTCTGTCATAACATCAATAATATGAATGTTTATTTACGTATTGTTGGTTTACATATATTCAGATGTTTATATGTATACATTATTAAATGGATACGTGTAGCTGTTTTGTCTTTGCACTCTCTCTCTTTTTTTTTTTTGTTTGCCTATTTATCCAGCTATCTGTCTGACTATCTATCTGTCATCTGTCTTTCTGTCTGACTGTCTATCTGTCAAACATTCTTTCAGAAAAAAAAACACTAGAATCTCTGATTTAATGTCGTCCTAACGTTAACACAACGTTATTATTCACACACTTCTTATGGAACTTTTTTCATGAAATGTCTTATTTGACTGTTTATTTGAGTTTTTTTTTGTTGTTGCATGTTTCAGATTTTTTACATTACCATAATGTTGGCAAAAGTATTAAAATGAACGTTCCATTAACGTTCCAAATGAACATTCCATTTGCATGACTTAAAAACATTTTAAGATGTTTTTTGTTTTTTTAACTGGACATTTTAAATGTTCAGAAAGCATTAATAAATTTTTTTAAATGATAGAGAATCTTGTCTGTCTGTCTGTCTGTCTGCCTGCCTGTCTGACTATACATTGTGTCTGCCTATCTGTCAAACATTCTTCAAGAAAAAAAACATTTATAGAATGTTCATTCAAAATGGTTTGATCTCTAATAATGTTGTCCTAACATTAACACACGGCTTATATGGAACTTTTTTCATGAAATGTTTTTTTTTTTAGCACATCTAACATTACACAATTAAAGTCTGAACTTTTGTGGACAGGTGACTGCATTACTGAACTGACGGAACATTAAAAAAATGCTCATATTTATATAAGATATATCATACAATAAATAGCAAAATGAAATGTTCGTTTGTTATTTTTGTTTGTTTCAGAATTGTAAGATTCCTTTAATGTTGGCAAAAGTATTAAAATGAGCATTCCATTAGCATTTGCGTGACTTTAAAACATTTTTAAGATGTTTTTTTTAACTGGACATTAACAATGTTAATGTTTATATTGTACACTGCTTTTTGAACTTTTTGTCAGAAATGTTTTGTTTTTGAAATGTTACTGCTTGTTTTAGAATTTTAACATTCCTATAATGTTAAATATGAATATAAATATAAACATGAAATATGGAATAATTTACCTGATGCTTGTATCAAGCGTAACCAAATCTTCAGGGCAGGCTGAGTGAAAAGATAACCTCTGTGATTTCCTTTCGATTTGTTTTTTGTGTGTTTTTGTAAGTTTGTTGTGACAGCAGCTGGCAGTTTGAAGGATGCTTTTTGGCAGATGAGCAGTCTATAAATCTGCTCATCTCATTGGCTGATGGCTAGAGAAAGCTTTCCAGCAGTACAGTGCAGTTCGCATGGGCTTCTGTGATCTCATTCGCTACAGCTTTACTCTAATAAACAGGATGACATTTGGTCATTTCTTCACTTAGATGGAGAGAAGGTCAGAGCAAAGAAGAGAGGTGTATTGGAGAGGGCAGGGAGGGTGAGACAACGGACAGTGCCTCTGTTTCGCTGTGCTTTAAATTGCAGAATGATATTATGATATTATTATTCTTGATTCGCATTAGTCACAAGCCACATCTGGAAAATATTGCACTGGATATGGCAAAATGGCTGCATGTTACAGTTGTGCTCTTTGGAAAGTGTACACAGCTACCGAAACCTTTATAAGTCATGAAATATGGATGGATTCCAGCCGGGATGGCACAGGCATACACACACACACACACACACACAGACTTATTCCTCTATCCCAGTGGGGACTGTCATAGACGTAATGCTGTTTCTACTGTACAGACTGAATATTCCGTCCCCCAACCCTACCCTCACAGGAAACAATCTACATTTTTACATTTTCAAAATATTTCAGTCTGTTTGATTTATAAACATGTTTATCAATTCATGTCCCCACGGTCACAGAAGTCCCCATTAGTCTGTATGCGTTCAGGTTTAAGTCCTCACTGGGATATAAAAAACAAATGCACACACACACAAGTGGATACATACACACTATAACACACAGGCGTGAACCACAATCTTGGCCTCTCAGCCCTTTTGGTTGTGAATTCAGCTTAATGAACCATCTGCTATTTACAGTAAATGTATCATTAAATGCAATGGCATTTCAAACAAGAGTGTGTGTCTGTTGATCATCTTCCCACACCTGGCTTTTCCTCCAAAACCAAAAGCTGACAGGACGAAATGGGGCTATTAATGGAACTTAAAAAGGCTCGGCCAAAAATTTCGTCATTATTTATTCGCCTGTATGCCATATTCTTTTTTTTTTTTTTTTGCCATGGAGGCCAAAAGAAGAGGTTTTGTCCATGCAGTCAAAAATCACCATAAAAATACCATAAACAATCCATATGATTTGGATGCAGTATTACAAGTCTTCTGTAGTCATTAAAGTAGTGTTGTAGTAACACTACTAGTAATATTATATATTATTTATAATAGTAGTAATATAAATAATAAATTTAAAGGGATGGTAAAATCCTATTGTAATTTTAAAGATTTTACTGTTTTTGATAAATTATATATATTATATTCTATTATACTGCAAGCCATCAAACAGACACCTATATCAAAAATGAGCTTGAACAGTGAATTTAATTATAGTTTATCGCAACATTTACTTTTTTTCCTAAGAAAAAAAGAATAGAAGTTTTTTTTTTTTTTTTTTGCATTTTCCTGAATGGGTTTGTAACTTAGGTTAGCACTGTTAAAAAGGTGAAATGATCAAATATTTAAAAGCAATTAGCTAACTGCAGCACCACATGGTCTTCGGAGTGCCTTTTAATGATGTTGCAGACTTTAAATGACTTTCAGTAGATTTAGAATGGCTTTTTGATCCTGCTACACTGAACAACTTCTAACAAACTGCATATTTCGGACAAATGCCCCCAGGTTATTTTAATAATAACAATTGAAGAACAGACTCCTGTGATCATCTGCTGCATAAAATATATGCTAGAGTATTTGGCGGTTCATCCCACTGTGGTGACCTCTGATAAATCAGGCACTAATCCAAAGGAAAGTGAGTGAGTGAGACTCCCACGATAAAAATGCTTAGTCCTTTTAATAAGACAGCCAGCACGGATGTGAACATATCAAGAAATGTCTAAATATAGTTTATATCATTTTCAACTTGATATTTTAAATGCTGAATTACTGATGAAATGTAAAATAAATACAATGAATGACTGTCTAAAATGTTTAGCATTTAGCAGTTATTTAAAATATTAAAGGACACAATTTACGTTTTCTATATGTATACTCTCTAAAAAAAATCATCAGCAGTGGTTGCCAGATATTTACTGCTAAAAATACATTGAAGAAATATAAAAATTTTAGGGTAAACTACCTTATTTTATTTGTTAATACACCAATGTTTTGGAGTACTAACATTTATCTACACATTGTACCTTTGTTACAAAGACAAAAACACAACTGAAAGGATGTGGTGGTGAGACCATAGTATGTCAACAAAAATGCAGGGAATTCAAATTAAAATTTTATTTGTTACATACAGAGTCATACACAATATGATATGCAGTGAAATGCTTACACAACCTTTCGTGACCTTAAAATAACAACAATAACAAAAAAACAAAACATAATAATAACTCTAGAATCTAAATTATGGAGAAATAGAAGTTATGCAATAGAAAATAAAAGCAAATATTAAAACATTTAAGTTCTGGGAAAGTCAATTAAGAGTTATTGACTGTATATATTAAGGAAACTTACTGTTAAACAGGTTACAGTTTTTTACTATTTAAAACACTGCCATTTTTTACAGTGCATAAAGTCACTTTTATAAAATGATTTTATGCAGACACCAAAATGGGATGTCTTATCTTTGACACATGGACAGAAATAGCTGAAACATCCTTCCACATGCCGCGAGAATGTCCATTTTTGGGCTGACCGTTCTTTTTAAACTTGAAATCACATCATC
Organism: Danio jaintianensis; assembly: GCA_903798115.1. Taxonomy (NCBI): domain Eukaryota; kingdom Metazoa; phylum Chordata; class Actinopteri; order Cypriniformes; family Danionidae; genus Danio; species Danio jaintianensis. The sequence goes on along the minus strand of CAIGQV010018127.1, from coordinate 9,820,185 downwards.
CTGAATGTCATCTCTGCGTCCCTGCTGAATTTTGGGTGCTGATTGGTTAGTGATGAACATCACCGTGTGGAAAGCGCAGCAGGCAACAGCTGGGAACAGACAGTTTGACAAGAGCATATTGGTTTATAATTATGCCGTAATGTTCCCAACGTTTAATCGGTAAAGCGCATAGTATACTTTTCTTGTTACATCTTGTTCCAGAGACATATTCTCCGATTGTTGAAGAATTTTGTGTAATTGAAACATCCTCCGTCAACCTAAAAACTGGTCATGGTTGAACTAAAAAAAAGCTGGTAGTCCGGGATCGCCTCGTTCCTGTGCTTTTGGGCTCGGATTTATGATGGGAGCGTATACGGCATACAAATGAGTCTCTTGCTTTTGTCACATGCTGACTGGGCGCCTACTGTGCCCTGGTCAACAGGCACACTGCCACTCTGACAAACCGATAAGATTGACAGATAGAGCTTGAAGAGGCCTAGTCAGCTGCTAGATCTGTGAGACGTTGCTGGGAATTAAATGAGACTTCCAGTGCACACATAAGCTCTGTTCTGAAACCTAGTGCACATTTTAAGGCATCATGGGATGCAATGGCTGTTCCAAAAGGTTGGCAGGAACATCATGCAGCCAGCTAAGATGCCTAATTTTGGCCAAATCCTAAGGCAGCGCTGCATGTAGCCTTCACAGATAGAGCCATCCCAGAATGCACTGCTGCAGAGTTGAGAGACAATTTTGAAAGTGATGATCTAAATAATTCATATTCATAAGACATTAGTTATTACTAATTAGCACTGTCTAGTTTATATAAATAATGTAATGATTTTTATACTAGACTGTGTTTGTGTTGTGGGTTATTTATTGTATGATGGTCTATAAATGTGATTTTGTTTTTGTTCAGTCAGCTCAATAATGCAGTCACCTGTCCACAAAAGTTCAGACTTTGTGTAATGTTAGATCTATATAATTCATGTTTATCAGACCGAATTATCACTAATTAGCACTGTCTTTGTTTAAATATTCTAATGACGAATTATATTGTGGGCTATTTATTGTATGATATATCTTATGTAAATATGAGTTTTTTTAATGTTTAGTCAGTTCAGTAATACAGTCACCTGTCCACAAAAGTTCAGACTTTGTGTAATGTTAGATGTGCTAACAACCTTATGTTATTAGGTTATAGTTATTACAACAAAACAAAAATGACCCATTGAACTTATACTCTTAAATGCAACAATAAATTAATTAACGCAATGAATAAATAAGATGTTCAAATGAAATATTTCATCATTTATAATATTAATAACAATGCTAATGACAACAATAACTATTTGTTATTTTATATCATTGCTATTAAAAGCAGCAACAAATACAGTATAAGAAAGTGAATTTTACAAATCAAATGATTGATTCTTTTAATTATTAATCCAATTATATGATGTTATAACATCAATCCTCCTCAACCTGCAACTGCTTATGTTCACTTAAGACATAACTGACTGTTAAACCGTATTGATTCTGAAGTAATTCTGTGTGTATCTGACCGTTCAAAGAAAGAATCCCAATAAAGAATATCTGCAGTCATTCATAGTGTTTCAAAGTCTAAACTGATGCACGTCGACAGATTTTTAATAGCCTATTACATATTACCTGCTTATTTTAATAGGATGATTACATACTGTAAATAATTTTAAAAGACAATAAAAAAAGTAATTTTCTAAGGAAAGGTTATATTGCAAGAAATATGGTTTTCTCCGTACTTAACAACAATATCACATATCCCATATTCTCCCAGTGTAATGCAGCTATAGTGTCCAACCTCTTCTGATACAGTTATTAATGTTATAAAATTGGTAAATTTCATGTTTTACAAAACATAACTGCACAAAATAAAAACATCAGACGAACTGAATGAAAATGCAAAACCAATTCACCAATATTTTTTATTTGTATTTTTTTTTTACAAACACAATGGAGGTAATGGCCCTGACACACCAAACCGACACCACAAAACTTGAATAGACTAAAGCCTGATGTATACTTCTGCATCAAGTGCATGCCCTTCGCTGTGGCTGACACACTGATGTACCTCTCAAAAAAAATTAACTATGTCACGACAATGCATAGTGTAAGTGCTGTGATTGGTTGGCTTGTTAGCAGTGACGAGTGTGGGTGGGGCAGAGAGCCGTAAGAGCAGTGAGTCCTGTGGAGGAGCCCCAGATTGATACCTTTGTTTTGTGTTTACTTTACGATTAAAGTTGTTGCACATATTATGTATCATTCCCTGATTCGTCAAGCCCTTCTCATAGGACTGTTAGGTGACAAGTACTGTATGAATGCTGCCGTAATATGCACATGCCCAGCAAGCGTGAATGTCATGTAGCAAACGTTTTCGTGTTTATAGTGTGTATGCAGTAAAGACATTGGTTTAAAACGAAAACACAATAGCGTAAATGCAACCTGAATCAGCAGATCTCAGATCAGATCTCCGCTGGTTTGTCCATTAATGCCATTCCATCATGCACATTTTTGTTATCACATGATCTGTTCAAACAAAATCACATTACTTTTTTGATGGTAATTTATTCGGTAAATGTGTTGTTAATGGACCAAACTCTGAGGAAAAATGTATTTAACACCTTGTTGAATTTATGCCACAAAGAATTAAGTTAAAATAGGTCCAACCTGGTGCAAGCAACCTAATGAAGTGCAGTGTGAGCCATATACTATATGCTTGTGATGTATAGCTAGACAGCTTGCTACTGTAGGTTTTAGTGACATATACTTGAAGACTTGTAAAGCTTACAGGTTTATGGCCCATAGCAAGCTTTTACAGTTCAAATAGCTGCATGTCACAACAAGGTGTAAAAGTGTCACTTGTAAATTCTTTGAAAATCTAGGAGCACGTTTAAAAAAAAAAAAAAAAAAAAAACCTTCACTGCAAAAACTCAGTTTTAAGAGAGAGAGAGCACAGGATATAGTTTGAATCATTCATGCTTATAACAATCCCTAGCAGCTTTTTCTGCATAATTCATCGTCGCGTGTGCAGAAGTCATTTTAGCATGTTTCCACTTAAATAACATACTACGTGCTATGATCTTAGTCACTGCCGAAACAATCATTAGAGTTTTATTCTTAGATACAATCAGCTCATCCAGCATCCTGTTGCCAGAATCCACTCATATTTTACTCACTTCAATAATTCCTTTCTCCCTCCAGGAGCAAAAAGAAGCCAATATTGGATTCATTTTTTTCTGTGGACTTGCCAGGAACAGGAATCTCTACAGATTTGAGACGTAGAGGTTTTGATTCATAAGAGCTTTCCTTTAATTTATCTCATGGGCTTAAATGGATTGTTCACCCAAAAATGACAATTGTGTAATTATTTACTCACCCCTTATGTTGTTCTCCATTCTGTTGACTTATCCATTAATATCTGAAATAAAAGAGCACAATTATAGTGGCTCAGAAATGTAATTATTGTACAGTATTGAAAAATGGATAGGCCCATTCATTTTGAGATTACATTCTTTGTAAATCCTTGTTTTTTTTTCATTAGAAGATGTAAAATAATGAAAATTAACATCTGCAGTTTAAATTCCAATAGTGTTGATACCAATAAAGTAAGAAATATTGTGTACTTGCCGATTTCCAGTATGGATATGGTACATTCAAATATACATGCTTTGGCAGAAGATTATTAGCATATTTTGACATTTTTATTGAAAGAACTGCACAGATAAAAAAAAAAAATACCCAAAACATTCTAGTTAGTGTTGGATGAAATTTGGAGTGACATGCGGGAGAGTAAAGAATGATCAAACTTTCAATTTGTGCAACAAGCACACTAGAAGTAGAGTTCGCATATGCCAAACTTTCTCAAAAAAGAGATTCAGTCTTGGTCTTCTCAGCCAGTATTATGATTTCTGAGTTACAAACAATCACAAAGCTTAGAGGTACTGGGATAATAGTTTATAGTTAAGATATAAACACTGATATTTATGGTAAAGAATGAAATAAAAACAATTTAAAAGCAATTCGACAGTTACATAGTTAAGCCAATAGGTGTCCGTAAACAACCATCAAAAATGTGTTACTGAATAATTCGTCAAAAATGGTACATCTAGTAATGAAACATTGTTTTTATGAGTGAGTTGTTAAATCGTTAATTCAAAATGAGATTTAAAAACTAATATGATGATGTTTTGTTGTACTAGATTATAATGTTAAATTTATACATCTAGCATCATCAACAACAGTATTGAAAGTTGTTTTTTACGTATTTTACTTTAACAACATTTCATTTTAAAATCTAAAATTCTATAAGTTATTTTTGTTAAAAGAAAAAGGTCCTTGCTGTACTGTTCTTGTAATAAATGGAAAGCAAATTAAATTTGTCTCCTCCCGTTTTTGCTGATTCGAAAAATAGTTTGTAACTCAAAAACTGTAAGGTGATCTGAACCATGAGACTTGTCATCCGTTACACCACTACTCACTCTGTATTAACTTTATTAAGTTGCTGTATAAAAGCGTATTAACATGTCTCCGTAGTAACGCTTATAAACATGTCCACAGAACAGGGTTTGCTAAGAAACTGGTATTAAAAGATCTTTTCCAACTCTCCGTGATCAGCTGCACCTCAAGAATGAGTTTAAAACGGTGCATGTTTGTAATAAAAAAGATACAATAAAATCTCTGTGTAATTCATAACCACTGGAATCAGTACAGCTGCATAGTGTCAGTAAAAATATATACTAGGATGCTTCAGACAACCCGGTTTATGGATGTTAAATCTGGTTTATTTTGTAAAGTAGCATATTAAATATGGATTGGATGTATATTAACTTGTATCCTGTCACATTTCGTGCACGTAGACGTGCAAAAACATTTCAAAGTTAAACGCGCATGTGTGTGTGTGTGTGTGTGTGTGTGTGTGTGTGTGTGTGTGTGTGT
>CAIGQV010018127.1:9802067-9815225 GCA_903798115.1 Danio jaintianensis | reverse complement strand
TGTGTGTGTGTGTGTGTGTGTGTGTGTGTGTGTGTGTGTGTGTGTGTACTGCAAATTTGGTAATGACATTTGTGTGCGACTCATCATTGCAGAAAGGCTTAAATAAACTCCATAACAAATACATCAAATAAACTTACTTGGTATTGCGACTCTGAACTGAATCACGTCTGTCACTGACTACTGTTTATCTGACCTGACGCAGCAGGAGAAACAGACTTGCATGTGGGAACGGTGGGCGGGGAGAACCAGCTCATTTGCATTTAAAGGCACAGGCAACAAAACAGCTATAATGTAATCTTACCCCAAAATTCACATATTCAGCAGGGTATAACAAATGATCTGATGAATATATTGAGCTGAAACTTTACAGACACATTTTGGAGACATCAAAGGCTTATCTTACATCTTGTAAAAGGTATAAATAGGAGCCCTTTAAGACAATTTTTATTTGCATAATGCTAGACTTTCTTGATAGCCACACAACTTTGCGAAGAATCGTATCACATGAACTCATAAAAAAGCAAACTATACTTGTGGCTTCACAGTAGCCGAGTCTCTGTCTATGGTCTCTCTCAACAATCCTTTAGACTTTTTAAGACCACGAATGACTGAAAACCTCAATGGAAATTCTGATTCTTATTGGCTGTTGTCATTTTCCTCTCTTCTCGCCTGGCATTAGTATTAATTTTCATCTTTAGGCTAACCTACAGTAACAGCACCTACTGCAGAGGTGGGGATACAGATAGTAAAGGCCCCATCTGATTGGTCAGATTTGAAAAAACAATCTATGCATAGCACACAAATAACAATATTAAACAAATTAAATCTATTGCACTTCCCTGAAATATGAATATACTGAAATATATTGAATAATTATTGTTATCGTGATAATAATATATGCAACACTATTATTGCAATAGCAATCATTTTCTGATAAATTGTGCAGCCCTAATTTGCAGCATTTAATTTTTTTTTTACCAAAAATACCAATAGATAAGAACTGACCGTATGCAATGGAGCCTGACTGTCAGATAGTTTACAGTGTGACTTGAACAGTTGTGCTCGTTGGTTGCTGTCAGAACGCATGTAGAGCATGACTGTCTGTGTGGGCAGGGTTTGAAAAGGGCAGTCAGTCGCCAAACTGCTGCCTTTGTGCTTGTTACCATCTGTCAGAGCTCATCGGCTGTTTTTCATAGCAACCACATTGATAGTCAGGTGAATTTACTCTCACCTATTGGTTGGAGAAGTCACATTTGGTTTGTATTTGTCTGAGAAAGCTCTGAGGCCGCACTTGACTTGGAGAACGAGACCTCAGAGTTATGCCAGTTTTATTTTTGCCGCACTTTTGGCTAAACAAAGTCGACAGACTGGAAATTTTTGTGAGAGTGAGAAAGATGTGAACCTACAGTATATCGCCTCCTTGAGCGCCATGACTCAACATGTCTGTCATATTCTTGCTAAAATAACATTGCTAATTTTCTCTTCGAATATTGTATGGATTAAATTGATGAAGCTAGGCAATGATGCAGTTATGAACGTGCTTTTGCCTTAATCTGTCTTCTGTAGCATTAGAGAAAATTACAGATGAAGACAAACAATTCCCAAAAGTGAGTTTGCTGTGTTTTCCAGCAATCTTCATCCAGTACTTTTTCTCGTAGTCTCAGTTGTTCTCTCTCTGGACGTTTTGGTAATAACGGCCGTCCTGTGCTCCATGGAGAATAGCTACAAGACATTCCCATCTGAACGCCACGCTTCACTAATGAACACAGGCTACAAACACATTTAGACTCAATTCAGTTGTCGGAAAATCATCTGAAGACGTGCTTTTATTTGACTTTGAAGCTGTAAAGTAATTAGGCTTCTGCTAGTATCAAATTTTCTTGTTGCGATTAATTGTTAAAGCTTTTATCACGATATTATGGCGATTATTGAAGTTGCAAAATAAGATTGCTTTAACCTTTATAAAAAAACATACTTATTGTATTGCTTTTATATGCATGTTCAGAGTAGATACATTTTTTACAATAAGTCTCATTAGTAAACGTTAGTTAATTAGTTTAAATCAACTGTGAAAAATAGCCATGGTTATTTGTTAAAGCAAATTTTCATAAATACAGCTGAATTTTATTAGTTATTAACTCAAACTTTTATTAAACAATTACGACTTTAGATTTTTATCCGTCATTAGGCATTAACTAAGAACTTAACATTGCCTAAGATTAAAAAAGTGCTTTAATTAAATTAACAGATTTTAACAATAATATACAGTATAATTGAATATATGTCTAATAGCTGTTACGCACGCTGTTATGCACAAACCCATATCCGCTGGTGCAGGCGTTAATATGCAGGTCAGGTAATCCAAAAGCAGGCTACATGGTGTTTAATTATTGGTTTGTCGCGGGTGGATAAGATCAATCATTGGTTATGCAAGCTTTTAACTACTTTGCCTAAAATATTAAAATGTTCAAACGATTTGAGAAAGCGAAACTGACCGATCAATGGATGTTTGGCATAAACTATATAATATAGGCTGCTCTTTTATTTTTGATCATACAGTTAACAAAAATACATTATTCGAAACTGAATATTTCACTTTTATTTTATTTATATTACAATTGTGTTTAACAGACCCGTTTGTGTTTTGGCCGCGGCATAGCGGACCCTGAGGCACATCGCTTCACCTCAAAGGTTATTCATTATTATTTATTTTGTAGATAACTGACAGACAAAAACTAAGATACAAATTGTACAAAACGAAATTTATTTTCCTTCCGACAAAAATATATGAATTGTATATTTTTGTACGTCCCCATGCGCTACACAACTGTGCAGTGTTTGTTTCGCTCCACGGGGAAAAAATGATTTAATTAATGCTCCACTGTAGGCTAATTTCTGCTACACGAACCTCTGTGATATATTGGCTACATTTTTTATAAACTTCTTTATACAAAATTATTATATGCTCTAGTAGCCTTTAGCCTACTTTAAACAAGACCACATATATGCGATTGTTGTCTCTCATCACCGCGGTCGCAGCATGCACGTCTGTTTATAGCTTCTGTAAAAAAAAAAGACCTACATTTGATCAGCCTTTTAGCAAAGCCTATATTAATATACTGATCTTTCTGTGCCAGTTTGACACTATACATTAAACTGAGGATAGTACTTCACAACACTCTGTCACCTGAACTCACCGCGAGAGAAAAGGAGAAAAGTGCAGTGCTGAGGTAAAATCACATTCTCAAGTCATAATCTTTAAAATAATGACTTGTATTAAAAATGTTGATAAAGGGTTTGTGATATAGGAATTACAGCGGTGCATTAAAAATGCTTATTTTCCGTGGAGCGATAGATTTGAGTTAGTAGGCCTGCTTTATTTGACGGAAGAAAAAATAAGCTTGAAATGAAAAACAGCCTATGCCGGTTAGTTAAAAGGATTCAGTCAGTGTTTTCATTTTGTAGTCTAAGTTTGTAATTTATTTCCCAGTGAAGGGTTGCAGCTGGAAGGGCATCCGCTGTGTTAAACATATGCTGGATAAGTTGGCGGTTCATGATCAATAAAGGCCGAAAGAAAACGAATGAATGAAATTTGTAATTTAAGTGGAAAATATTTAGCGCAGGCCTTTTATTCTTTTTATTTAGTTTATTCTGTTTTTCTATACAATACTGAAATATTCACGAGCAAAAAGAAATAATAAGCTAAAATTGGGTGGTGATGACGGTAATAACCACATCACCGCGGTTGACATCTCATTATGGCGGTAAGGCGGTGATCGTCACACCCCTACTAGATACAAATATTTCTTTAGTTGCCTATCTTTATTTAAATAATGACTCTTTGCAGATGCTTGTTATTGGCTAAACAAATAGATAACCACGCCCCAGACTCATGCTATTGGTTGAGCCACTGTTTCTATGTCAACGTGGTTGGATTCACAGATGAACAACGCTTTGATAGTACATCAGAGACACATTGTTTAAACCATTTTAGGCGAAAACAACTCTGTAAACTGGGTTATATTTTGGTATGTCAGAAACATCCTTTGACAAAGGTCACTTTTACTTTTATCAAAGAATCTGAGTTGAAAAGTCTGTTACTCCTACAGTATGAAGGCTGGATATGTTTTTTTTTTTTCTTTTTCTCAGAATACTTGCATTAGTTGTTGTCAGAAAATTGTCAGAGGATGGTTTCTTATTTTATATTGGACCTGTAATATTAAAAGATTCTTAATAGATTTAACAAGACAAACATATTTGCTTACTCCTCTTTCTTCACTTAAATAATGGCTGTTAATCAGTATGCATTCTTAATCTGATCTCACGAGGAAACGTAACTATTTTATGTTTTGTCAGTTTAGTGGCTAATTCACACAAATTTGTACCCAACCCCACCCATAAACCCAACCGCCATTGGGGGATAAACAAATTGTACTAAATTGTATGAATGAGACCATACGATTTCATATGAATTAGCTACTAAATCAAAAAGTTACGAATTCCTGTGAGATGGCATTGAATCTTGCATCCTTATATTCTCATTCAACGTCATCATTAACCTCCAAAGTTCAGTTTAAATGTGTTCTTGATAATAAGAGTGCATTGAATGCAGACTTGAGTGCAATACTCGTTTGAAGTGTCAGAAGTCTTTGCAGTTAAATAAAGGAGAGGAAAGCGCAGCACTTCTCTGTTCACCATTATTTACAGTTTAAAGATGCGTGTGAAAAACGAGACAGTGAAAGTAAACGTTTGCACAAATATTTGAAAATTAATTTTATTTGTGTTGTGTACAGTATATTTTTTCACATTATATACATTGAATCAGAAAAAAACAATAAATAATTTTAAGAATGTTGTAATGTTGAAATTATTTTCTGTTAAAACGTGTGAGGGTCATGTGACCAACAGAATAAACACAGCAACACATTTCTCACAGGATAAGTTTTGTGTTTTCACTATCTGCTGTCACTATCAGTTTGTTTTTCCGAGGTAACTAGGCAAGACTATGGGATTCGATTTGTGGCAAATAAAAAAAAAGGAAACTTGTGAAAATGAACAAAGATGTACATTGAAAAATGAGAAAAACACTCTGAAATTAAAATGCAATTAAATAAATAGCAAAATAACATCATCTTCAAATGAACCATATCATTTGTTGGCTTCATTTCAGTTTCACTTTCTTTTTGAATGTGCTGTCAGTGTTTTCGCTTTTTACAAGATTTTGTTTGCTCTATGTAAATTTACATTCACCATTCTGGCACAAACCTTCCGTGGAGGCAGGCTCACCAGCGGTCTGATTGGCTAGTGAGTTTTTGGCAGTGCAACACTGTACATTCAAAACTGCGTTCAGCAAAATTGAAGCTGAAAATGAAGTAAACAAAAAATAAAGTTTATTTGAAGACACTGTTTGTTTTTTTACATTTGGTTGAATGTTTTGTATTTTTGTATTTTTTTTATTTTTTTTCTCTTCTCATTTACCAATGTATTCACAAACGTTTCATTTGTTTAGTTATCAAATTTTGTTCCATACAAGACGAGAACGTGAGTCCTCTCTATGGGTAAAGTCTAGAAGGGATACCGTTGCGAATACTCTCATCAATACAGCATAATTTTTGTGACACTGTACAACAATAATTAATACTTTTACATTACTGTGAGGTGTAGGTTTAGGGTTTTGGTGGGGTAGGCATTAATAAAATACAAGTTAATGGGTAATTTAATAAATAATATGAAAAATACTCAGAATAATTACCTCTTTTACATTAGTGTGATGGTTGGGTTTAGGGTTGGGGTAGGGGTAGACGTTCATAAAATACAATTAATGGGTCATTTAATAAATAATTCTTGTTAACTTCTGGCCGCAGCTGTATTGCTTCTAGCAACAACCTGTCATTTGTTGTTATGACAGCGATGTTGTATTCTTAAACACACTGCACTGTTTTGGCAGTACCTCAGAGCCACAGCATTTACAATTTTTTTGGGAAATCTTAAAGTTGCTTACTTAAAAGCAGAGATAATTAAAGCATGAATTTATTTTGGTATGTCACAATATGTTGTGACAAGATCTACCACTTTAATCAAAGATTCTTCAATGAAAAGATTCAGGGCTCTATTTTAACAATCTAGGCGCAAAGTCTAAAGCGCAGGGCGCAAAAGTATCAAGGCCGTGTCTGAATCCACTTTTGCTATTTTAAGGACGGAAAAATACGCTCCGCACCACGGCGCATGGTCTAACAGGGTTGTGCTTATTCTCTTAATGAGTTATGGGTGTGTTAACAATCAGATATAAACCAATCAGAGTCTCATCTCCCATTCCCTTTAAGAGTCAGTTGCATTATGCCATGGCACATTTGCTATTTACATGGCGGACTTTGTAAGTAGAAAAGCTGAACGCTTCACTAGCGAGAAAACAGTTAAACAGAGGATCTGCAGTGCAAGGATAAAGAATGAGCCGCCTCCATTCAGCCTTTACTTTCTCTTTCTCTTTCGTGGACAAGGAAATGGTGTTGTACGCACTCCACTGAAGACATCCATTAGCCTACATAATTAATTTCATTTGTTAAGCGCAAAGATTTGTTTCAAAACTATTTCTAAATTCAGTTCTAATTTCCAGCAAACGAATAAATGAGCAATAATAAGGAAGTTTGGTCCAAAACCTGACAGGTGGACAAATCTAAGCTTGTTTTTAATAAAACAAATATAAATATGCATATAATAAATAATACTAATAATAATAACATTATACAAAAGCAAGTTGTCGTGAATAAACTGAAAAAAGCCCCCCGAGATGAAGAAGGCATGGAGGCAGTGGTTTTTATATTTATGTAGAAAGTAATACTTTTTGTAATATTTTATTCCTTTAATTCTTTTTCATTTGTAAAGATATTTGCGTATTGGTGTACATCCTGCGTGTATTAAGCAATGTGTAAGCGAGGCACACAACTAACGTGCTCCGCGGTGGACTTTAGACCTGCTTTCAGCTGGTCTATACAGTCTATTTTAGTTCCTCAAAATAGCAACGCGCCAACAATGCGCCTTAACACACCTCTTTTCTAGACCGGCACACCCATGAGTCCACAAAGTGGCGCAAATAGTTTTGCTATTTAAACAACGTGGCGGAAAACTGGAAAATTAGGGTTGCGCTGGTCTGAAAATAGCAACACGTTGCGGCAAACACGTCTTGCGTCATATTGCGCCTGGTGTATGATAGGGCCTTCAGTGTATAAAGATTACTGAGATGTTTTTCTCAAGAGAAAAATCAGGATATTCATATTTCAGTGCTGATATCTAGGATAAACAATCGAGATGTTAAAGAGATGTCTTTTTGAGGTTTTCTCCTAATTTTAAGCCTGTTTATCGTGTAATGTAGATTTGCTAACAAAACTGACCGTTAATCAAAATGTTCATTGTGCTTGTATTTATTTTAAGTGAGATGTCTTTACACTGATGGCATTCTAGAAGTACAATATTCTGCCCTGTTTTATATGCAAATAAAGTGTTAATATAGAAAGATGGTGTGCTCTGGGAGTGAACAGAACAAAGAAAAAGATGTGAGAGATGTAATATCAAAACTAATATTCTCATTACTGCACACGAAGGCTGAGTCTGGGAATCATTACACATCAAATGAGAAAACTGCACTGCCGGTGTACCTCTGATACTTGATTTTTATTAAAGTTGTTTGTTTTTAGAGACTGACTGAGCCATTTCGGCCAATATATTGAACTCTCGTCTCTCCTAATGCTTGGTGTGATTAAATGAACCAAAAGCATCATCATCCTTTGGACATTCCAGGCTTCCAAGTTAACCCTATAAAGCCTACTGTATCATATTTAATAACAGCAATAATATCTAAAGGTTAAACACATGTTCTATGTAATAATATATATTTTTATTATTATTTTGATGTTTTTGTGTCAGCCGTTACAGGGTTAAAACCTAAGAAATAGCTTTCCTGAGCAGTTTTTTAAAAATGTATTTCCAATTGAAAAATGTACCATGATTAGCTTTTTCATTTTTATATGTAAGTTGTGTTGGGGGAGGGTATTGTTATTAGATAAAAAAATATATATATATATTGTGGTATGGTTAAATTTTCACACTTGGATTTATGCTGTAAGAGAGAGTCATGTTACTATTTAGCAAATTTCCCTCATGTAATTAAATTTAGCTTGAAATAAATTAGTCTAGGCTCAAAGTTTTTCTGTTATTTCCAAAATTCCCAACCTTGTGTTCTTCCAAACCCATCTTAAAAACACAAATAAAAAAGATTTTTTAATAAAATATAATGCATTTCTTTCACTCCAATGAAAGTGTGTTCACCGCCATACCTGCTTGATGCAAAAGAACAACATGTCATGGGTTCTTGTGGAAGCTTAAACTAGAGCCCAACCGCTAATACCGGGCTATTGGGGCTAATACCGATGTCAGGGAGCTAAAAAAAAAAAAAAGATATAGATATATTGGCTCATATGGCTCGATATATTGGTCATATGTTCTGTTAAATATGTTTTTAAAAAAATTATCAAAGCGGCAACAGGCTCTTATTGGCTTTTAAAATCTGCAAAAAGATATATCGGTCGGGCTAGCTTAAACATGCCATGTGACACTCAAGAATGAGCCTTATTGGTGTCCCCGCATCAAGCAAGCATAGACTTTTCTGCTGTTTCAAATGTGCAGGCTAGCTAAACCCCTTGCTACTTTTTTGTTTTTAAAAAGAAGACTTTGTATTTATCACTTTCAGGCATATACTATAAAGCTTTATGGAGCACTATGTATTTACGAAAGAGTAAAAATGCCCCCATGCAAAATGCAGCCTATGGATGAAAGTCAGAAGCAGCAGTGTTCTACACCAATTCACATAGTCATTTTTGACTTTGTTGTTGTGACTCCGCTTGTTTTGTGCATCATTCAACTTTGTCATTTCTCAGGTTAACTGCACATGTGCAAAACTTTCCAGTATCAGTTTTTAAACCAGGGCTGCACGATATTGGAAAAATCTGACATTGCAATATTTTGTTTTGCCTTGTTATATATAGCGATATGAGTAAAATTTCACCAGATGATTTGAATAGCTCTATTTGGAAAGAATTCATCAATTTAGATGGACTGGGATGATATGCAGTACATCTGCATAAATAAACAGTGGTTTATAGTTTTCAGTAACAGTATTTAAGTACAGAAACTGAACAATCAAATGTAAAATAACATGGCCATCATTGTTTAAATAATAAAAAAAATTTTTTTTTAATAATATCTTTATCTTTTAATCTTTAATAAATAATCTAGTCCTGCGATGTGACTTGCAGATACACACATTGTGATATTAATGCTTAAACGATATATTGTTCAACCCTAAATGGAGTGTTTGCATGTTCTATGGATTGGATTAGAAAAGGTTTAAACCACTCCAAATGAAATCTTAATTGTCAAAATAGATGTGATTTTTCTCTATTTGAAATCTCTGGTTTGGAATAAAAATGAATGTGCCAAATGAGTGTTACTAATCAATCCCATGTAATCTAGAGTTATCCAATCCAACCCTGACTCTCTACAAGCAAAGCTGATCTCCCATGTATTAATACAAAAACATCTTATTAGCATTCTAAATGTTGATATTTCTGCGTATCAAGAGTATCTCTATTTGCGCTCTGCCTTGGGCTGGCATTGTCCTCTCTGGAGACTGACTCCATACAACATTACATCTAGCGTCAAAAAGCAATATGAAGAGAGGTTAGTGTGCACATCCATCCATCACACTGACACAAATCCACAAACTCAGACCGTCTACTGGGAATTCTGCTGCTGCTTTAACAATCTGACATCAGCCATTTACTGTCTCTTGTAATAATGGTGATTAATGGCGTTTTGTGGTGAATATATTAGTAAATGTGCAATAGAGTACCTAATGATGGATCTTGAACCACAGAATATGTCAATTAAGAGTTTTGTGGTAAGATGCGTTGCGTCAGTGCAGTGGGATTTTAATGGGTGCTTTTTTTGTGATGCTTGCTGGGTGATGGTGTTTCGGGATGGTTGATGTTGATGGAACCTTCATTTGCTGAAAAAGGATTGGTTGTGTGTTTTGCTGGGTAACATGGAGAAGATTTGGTCAAGATAGTGAGAATGATAGTCAGGGAAGTATTAATTTAGTATTGATTTAAATGTGTTATTATATGTTTTCCAACACAGCTATGAAGTCACAACATTCAAAAAGTTGCATTATATTATATTATATTATATTATATTATATTATATTATATTATATTATATTGTGTTATATTGTATTATATTATATTATATTATATTATATTATATTATTTTATATTATTTAATACAGCTATGAAGTCACAACATTCAAAAAGTTGCATTTTGTTATATTATATTTTATTATATTATATTATATTATACCATATTATATTATATTAATTTATATTATATTAAATTATATTATATTAAATTATGTTTTTGTGTTATGTGGCTATCAAGTCTGATACCAATGATACATTTAGTTATAGCATTTATTTATTAACACTGCAGTTGTATCAGTACATTTAGTTCATTATATTTTTCCATGTATTTTATTATATTAGCATAAATAGTACATTTCAATTACATAGATAAATATTTTGATGTTACGGTTAATAACCAATCACAGTTTTTATAAAATGCACAGGTTACAAAGCTTTATGTGTACCTGGATTTGAATTGCAACACACTCTTCTTGCAGCTCGTCGAGAGAAAATTATATCTGCGGGTAACATTTGAGTACAGCAGAGAAAAAGCTTGTCAGCATAGCAACCAGAGTGATACAAGTAGCAACCGCCCAGTCCATTGTGACCTTTTTCCCCCAAACAAACCCAACTCATAAATGTGCAATGTGTGATATTCTTCATATCCACAGAGATTTAGAAGCCGCAAATGCATATTATTATCCAGTCGCAAGCAATTCATTAATGCCACCTTAACCTTTCCAAAACTCTTAGATGTTTAATAGCAGCCGCATTTCTGCAAAAAGCAACTCATTTGAACCGTCCTCCATTCTGGTCATAGATCACAGCCTCAAAAATGAAGTTTGAAGTTCTGTGAATGTAAAATTATTTAAAATCATGTCACTGTATAAATTCATGTTGGTAAGACGCAGGTTGAGTGAACATGTGCAGCTTCCACTATGCCATGTTGCCAGATCTAGTTTTTATAAGCATCACATTGTTGGTTTTGTTTTTAAAGGGCACCTATTATGCAACATAAGTGTTGTAAACAAGTTGTGTGGCAACAGTGTGTGAATATAGCCAGCCTCTAATGGTAAAAATGAATATTTTTAAATTATTATTATTATTATTATTATTGGTTAGCATAGACAGCCCTGAGTGAGAAGCAGCCGTCCGCCATTAGAGTTTCGCACCATAGCTGCCGAAGATTTTCAACGACTAATAGGCATTAAAAATGTAGATTTTTATGATGTACAAATGAACACAGGAGTGTCCTTAGACTACCTTCTACTGTGCCACATCTTTTGACATAACGTTAGTCATGTTTTTTTTTTTTTTTTTTTTTTTTTTTTTTTTATCTGACACATAGGCATTTGTAGCTCCATCCTCTTTTGAAAAGCAGTCTGTGAGCACAATCTCATTTGAATTTAAAGCAACAGTCCCCAAAACGGCTCAAATTGCATCAAAGACTATAAGGGGCAGATTCAAAAAGTTATTAAAAAAATTATTGTGTTGTATTTTTAACTGAAACTTCACATACAGAGACTTATTTTAACTTTTGTAAAAAGGAGCATAATATTTAATGGAACAACATTATTGAGGGGATTTATAAATTGGCAATATGAACTTTGGGGTTAGCAACTGGTATCCTAAATGCAGAATATAAGATTTCAACTTATTTTAGTTCATTTTTTAGAGAATTGCCTTTGTTCTATAGCAAACATCTGGCAACACACCATTGTTGGCAGTTTAACTGTTAACATTTTATGTGTATATGTTAAGATAATATATATTAGGGGTGTGACGAGACACTTACTCCACGAGACGAGACACGAGATTGGGTTCACGAGAAGGAGACGAGATTTTTACAAAATTTAAGAAATCTTCAATTATGAAATATATGAATAGAAAATAGTATTTTATTCAACTGAAAAAAAAAATCGCAAATTGCAAAACTATTAGGTACTATTTTTTTAAATCCATTTGTCATGACTGTTATTTTACTTCTATTTTAATGAATTCTATGCAGTAAAGCACATGAAAACGCTACAAAATTTTTTTCTAATAGCCTATGTGAATCTTTTTATATATAATTTTAAATATTAGCAAAATATTTGCTAATATATGAGTAGAAAATAGATTTTTATTCAACTGCAAAAAATAAATAAATAAATAAATCACAAACTGCAAAACAGTTAGCTGCTTTAAAAATATTTTTTTAATAAATGGTATTTTATTTCTATTTTAATTAATTCTTATGCTGTAAAGGACATGCAAACGCTGCTAAACATTTAGCTATAAACGCTACTGACTGGATGTAATGCAATTTGTAATGTAATTTGATACCACGCCGAATGAAAAAAAAAAAACTTCAACTTTTTCCCGGACAACATAAACGTGTGTTCAGTGATGATGATGTGACGACTGACCAGACTCGGAAGGTGCAGAGAATAGTGTCAAACAGCCGTGTGTGTATGTCTTATCCTGTCGCAAAATGCGGCTAAAAGTCCTTCACGATGTTAATAGTTTGATTCAAGTCTTTACATGTCTGTACTGCACTTCAGTAATGCGACTGAATTAGAAATACTCCACATGTCTTAATTCCATTTGTGTTTACGACGATTATGACTTTAAGCATATCTGAAGTGCTATTCCATCCCATTGTTACAAACCATAATGTGTGTGGCTGCAGTTGTAGCCTCTGTTGGATGCAGCAGCCGCTGAACTGAAAGAGGTTACGTCACACCCGCCCGCCCAACCGAGTTACACGTGCAACTCCGAGGCCAGCCTGGGTTGCCAGGTGTGTGGAAAGCACTTGATTTGCAGTTTAAATCCAATCCTGCCTCCGATCTTCAATGCTAATTTCACCCTCACGCTCCATCATAACATCACACCTCACAAGACAACTTTTCACCTCGACGAGAAATCTTGTCGCGATTTAATCTCG
>CAIGQV010018127.1:9790847-9801667 GCA_903798115.1 Danio jaintianensis | reverse complement strand
ATATATATATATGTATATGTATATATATATATATATATATATATATATATATATATATATATATATATATATATGTGTATGTATGTATATGTGTGTGTGTGTATATATGTGTGTATATGTGTGTGTATGTGTATATATGTATGTATGTATATATACATATGTATGTCTGTTGGCAGAGAATGGCAGTTCTTCTCTGACAATGTCACTTTGTCTGCTTTTATATCTTAATACAAACAGAGCCTGAAGGCAATGAGTAGAATGGCAGCTTGACTACTAACCATATATTCCTGAGCTCGCTCATTAAAAGCTAAAAGCAACTGCCTATAGTCTATATGGTCAGTTGCATATCATTTTTAATAAAGCTTAAACCTCTATTTGAACCTCAGCCACTGCCAACGGGAGTGACAAAAGCTCTGTTGTAATAGGACGGACAAACCCGTTTGAGCTGCGCTTGTGCTAAACGCTTTCCCACGGCCCTGCTGTCAGCACTGTGGACACACACTGCTGCTTGGCAGACGCACAGACCAGCCAGAGGCTCATCTCGCATAACCCTTACCAGGTGCAAAGAGCCCTCCGGACCCCTAGAACTCCGTCCCTGTGACTCAATCATGTGGCTGTGATCGTTGTAACAGCCAGGGTTTTAAAATAAGTCAGGTCTGTGGCTTGATAAAGCTGCAGGCTGTAACTTTTTGGGTACATTTTTGAGTGAGTACATAACCATGCAGTGTACAAAACAATCTCCACACTTTAGCCTGGCTCACTACGGTAAGCTTATAATAATGGTTTCTGATTTGAGTGGTAATGTTTTTTTATTTTTTTGCAGTTTGTGAAATTTAGTAGCAAATCTATGCTAAAGCAATATTTTAGTGTGACCTTTCATTTTTTTTATTGTTTATCAAATGTAAAATTGTAACAAAACTGCTACACTGCTTAAAGATGCATGAAAATTTGGCTATAGCTAGGCATAGCTGAATAATAAGACTTCATTATACCTTGAGCCTCAAATACCATTGTTTCCTCGGTCTCATGTTAATCCAGTGAGTGTAATATCCCAGTGAAAACCAGACCAGTCAGAACAACACACAGACTCTGATGATTCACACAGGATCATTAATATGCATGCCTCTAATGTGCATCATTGTGAGATTAAAACAATCATATTTTTCCTTTATTTTTAAGTTGATCTAAGCTTGTATTGAAATACTATTTATGTGGAGCTCTTATTTTGAAAATGAGAGAGGCAGGAAGACTGAAAAGGGACAATGCTGTAAAGTAGGCATGAGTTTTATCTGTTCACAGCTCGTCAAATTGCAAAATGCAGGATATACAGATTATACATTTATTCATTACCAAGAGGCATAAGGTCTGTTTAAATGTATCTTTTGCTAATTTAACATGTATATTGTGAAGTTTTACGCAAATGTTTGTATTGAGGCAACAGATAAATGTAAATTGCTCAAATTAGTGTTTAACACGTTTACACTTCGTGTCTTATCACTCAGCCCTTACTGTGATTTTTCTTGAATGAAAGGACGCCAATAAATTTAAAACTCAGAGGATGATATTAATTCATGCCTGTGTGTGCATATATGTTAAAA
This sequence comes from Danio jaintianensis, assembly GCA_903798115.1. Lineage (NCBI taxonomy): Eukaryota > Metazoa > Chordata > Actinopteri > Cypriniformes > Danionidae > Danio > Danio jaintianensis. The sequence continues at coordinate 9,800,069 of CAIGQV010018127.1, read as the reverse complement.
CTTCAAAATACAACTTTAGATACATCTGTTGGTCTCTTTTGTCAAGTATAATTATAATTTAGCCTATATTTAATTCAAAACACTAGTCAGTAGCAAAATAGGTTACTCTGGGGGTTTGAATATAGTTAGGAATGGTTGATATTTTATCATTTGGAATATACCAGTAAAAATTTGCTCACGATGTAAAAAAATAACTTATCATAATAACGATAAAAACTATAATCAGTCTGTGAAATTATTTATTATTACAGTAGTACAAGTGCGATAGTTTTGCGTGTTTGACCCTGTTTACAAATACCGATTTACTAACATACTTTAACTTTTAATTCACCTCATAACACCAGTCGAGTGTTTAAAGTAACTATTTTTGTGACTGTGATTTTATTATCACAGAATGAAGAAGAATCATGCTATTTTTAAGTGATAAAGGCTAGGTCAATTAGCATTGCACTATTAATATACATTAATGATTACAAAATACCCAGGATAACTTGAAGAACACAAATAATCCAGATATTTCCACAAGAGTTTGTTTATTCTCTTCATGTTTGATCCATTTATCCATTTCTATCATCTTTATCCTCATGCAGTGAAAGTGGATCATAGCTGGAATCTTCTTCAGAAATGTATATGTATTATGCGTTCAAGAGCGCCCTCTAGTGTCCATTACTTAGTGGACGAACATCTACACCTCCCCCAACCCAAAACCCAACTGTCACAGAAGCATGGGCATTACCTTAGTGGGCGTCACAATGTCCACTATGTATTGGACCTGGTCCAGTATGTCATCGTGATACAGACTGCAGCGAGGACATCTTGCACTTTTCTGCAAAGTTTATTACCTGCTTCAGTGCATCTGCTTGTGTATTTAGTGCTTCAATGTTTAAATATGATTGAGCTCTGCAGGATAGTACGCATCTAGGAGCAGCGTTGAAGTGTGTAAAATAGAAAACAAAAACATGAAAATTTATACTTTTCTCTAAAGATACTGGACTTTCTTGTCTCTCAGTGGATACATAGTGATAATTTTGATAGTAATTAATATCGCAATACATACCAGAAAATATTGTGATAGAATTTTAACTCTATATCACCCATTCCTATCACTCACTCCTTCTAGCTAAAATAAACCTTTCCACCACTTCATTTGAAAATATTTAACAAGGCAAGTATTTTTGACAAATGAAGTATGATTATTTTGTATGTGTGTATTTTAAAGTACATCATGCTGGGTTGTGTGTGAGAGAGCTGTCAAATGTAAAAGTACATTTTGGAGCTCATTAATATTCACAATGGTTCCAAATATGGTAAAGCGAGCTTGTCATTCTAGGGTTAATTTCTGTGGTTGTACATAAATGAGCATATAAAACTGTTTCTAGAGAATTGATGCACTACAAGCTAAGCTACACTACTATAAGCTACATACCTACCTATTATGTAAATATCAGAGAACAATTGACATATTGAATCAGTGCACTCTATTGCACCTTTAAAAAAATTGAGCAATAGTAAAATGATAAAATATGATTCCAAACAAAAGTCATTTGACCCATCAAATCATTTAAGTGTCTTATAGAAGATTTTTTTTAATATAATTTAAAGGTAATTGGTTGTTCAAAAAAGGTTGCAGTTTAGATCTATTTGATTTTAGTACGTTTAGTCTATTTGTCAGTATTTAAATGCATGAAATGTTGTGCTTGGAAATCAGACCTAATTTACGTTTTTTGAAATATGAAAAAAAAGTTCTATGGCCCATCCTTTACAGCATCTCTGGTGGAATGGAGGATGGATGCTGTGTGATTGCTTCAGCACATCTCTGACAGGCAGTGAGCACAGCAACACTTCTCGTCTTTAAAAGCTGACATGGCTGTTTCAGCAGCCTGCTTAACCTCTGAACGCTGTCAGAACTCTGTCGGGTTTGTTTATCCGTATAATTATTTATTTATTTATTTATTTATTTCCATGTCGGAACGTTTCCTAACCCACTTGATATGCAAATGAGCTCTCAAAAATGAACATAAAGCATGTTGGATTGAGAAAATGATTGATGTGTTGAGCCTATATCAGCTGGTGTGTGAAGAGATCTTGTATTTGTTATGTAAGTTTCGCTTTGGGACGTGACTCAGGGCTTATTTAAGAGAGCAGTGAGATAATGTTAGAAATGCAGATGTAAGCATAGTAAGGTTTATATTTTGTAAGGAAATGTGTGAAGTGCTGCGTTGTGTATTTTGAAGCCGACTGAATTTGTTGTAGTTTAGCAAATTTGTATTTATAAATTTGTATTTGTAAATTATATCTCTCTCACACACACTTTTAGTGAGCATTTCACAATTAAGTTTAAATATTTTCTTCTTTTTATCTGATACAAAGCTGCATCCAATACATGTATGTATCTTTGATGTGGCGGTGACTAGTTTTTCTTCAGCAGCAGAGATGTTTATGTTAGAATAAAAAAATAAAATCCAAGCTAAATCACAAACAAAGTCTTCGTTTGTTTAAATAACAGATACTTATTTTATTTGTTTTATTCACTTTTAATTTTATTTGGAATTTGTTTTAAAAATGGTGTTTGGTTTTGTTAGCCTAGCTGACAAAAGATATTTTTATTTTACAAATGAATGTGCAGCACTTGTTCGTTTCTGAATATTCATTCATTCATTCATTCATTCATTTTATTTTCGGCTTAGTCCCTTTATTAATCTGGGGTCACCACAGCGGAATGAACCACCAACTTATCCAGCATATGTTTTACGCAGCGGATGCCCTTCCAGCTGCAACCCATCACTGGGAAACATCCATACACACTCATTCACACACATACCCTACGGACAATTTTAGCCTACCCAATTCACCTATACCGCATGTCTTTGGACTTGTGGGGGAAACCGGAGCACCCGGAGGAAACCCACGCGAACACGGGGAGAACATGCAAACTCCACACAGAAACGCCAACTGACCCAGCCGAGGCTCGAACCAGCGACCTTCTTGCTGAGAGGGGAACGTGCTACCCACTGTGCCACCGTGCAGCCCCGTTTCTGAATAATTGCTCAATTCTTTCTAACTCGTTTTGTTGAAATAATTGTAAAAAAAATAGTATCATGAGAATGGTGAGAACGATATCGTTAATTGTATCGAATCGTGAGTTACATTCTATCTGAACTAAAAATGGAAAATTTAAATGTGTTTTGATCGTTCATTTGAACAATAACAGCATGGTTAAAAAGAGATGTTTTTCAAAACAACACAGTTTTCGTTTCTGTGTAACTACAATAACGCGATTTCATGAAAAATGTTACTTTGGTACATTATGTTACTTTATGTTATGCTATGTTACGCTGTTTTTAGTTTTTTTTTTTTTTTTTTTTTTTTATGTTATAGAACATGATAAATAAAAGAGATTTGAGTTCCTCTCTGTTCTAAATTGACAACTAAACAACATAATGTAATTTACTAGATTAATGTAATTTTCTAATAAATGCCTCAATTCACAGTTTCTAAAAAAGGAAATCAAATTTGAAACATCTTATAGATTGTGTTTGAAGCAGGACGTTTTATATCCAATCACAGTTATGCCCTTAAAAAAAATCGGTTTTGTTTTGTTTGTGTGTTTCTTTCTTTTCTTTTTTCAATATCAAATGCAGTCTATACCAAGACATGACTGGGAACTATAAAAAATGGTCTCGGTCTTGAGACTATGAGCAGTACAACTTGAATAGTTGTCATTTAAGAATAAGATTGCTGTGTTAGCAATGGTTCAATGTCTTGAATTAGGAGTAAATTTTGAATGCATTTTTCATATATTTTTACCCATTGGGATAAATGATAAAAGGTTTCTATCTCTTCCAAAAGCAGTTATGCGAAGAAAGATGGTTTTGTCTTCTTTTGATTTTGTTGCGCATTGATTTAATTATTGTTTTCTCTTTTTGTTTGTTTGTTTGTTTTCTTTAGTGCTGGCAAACTTTCGAGGAATGGTTCAGCATGGACTCCCGCTGGAGATCGGCGAAACGGTGCAGATTTTGGAGAAATGTGAAGGTAGTCAGTGTTTTTGTTGTGTAGACGACAATCAGCTTCTTCAAAACTGTAGGTTCTTAGATTTAGAGTCAAATTTATAATTAAAAATTCATGAGTCTGATGTCAGACCTGTTTTGAATATGTTCTTTAATGAGTAAGGGTGAATGAAATGGAATGGGATGACTATACAAACAACAAATTGTATGAAATGAATCATTAGTATATATTAGTAATAACTATCATTGTGAACATAGTCATGTGGAATTGGAAACTCAAGACACGCTCATTTATTTAAAGGGGAATAAAAAAACTATTTATTTTTCTTCTGTAAGACTATTTTGACTCTAAAACATATTATTATTGAATATATATTTTTGAATGATATTAGAGAACTATTTAAGTTAATAAAATTGTGTCTTTTGGAAGAATTTTAGGATATTTATTATTGATAAAATTGAAAGATACATGACTTGCATGACTTTTGTTTTATCAGTGTTGTTGTTATCTGTAGGTTTTTTGTGGAATGCACGTTTGTTTAGAAACTGTTATGATTTATAAATTATATATTGAATATTTATTACCGATGTTGCCCTGAATATAGACAATGGTGCTGATATGGCATTAAAAAAATAAATAAACTAATTTATAATTAAAACATTGCTTTACCATAGATAATTTATAAGTTATAAAATTGTAAAAACAAAGTTGTGAAAGTACAATCTAATATTTAAGTAATAGTTTATTTTTATTTTTGAAATTGTTAAAATGCTAGTTCTTCATAGATTTTTTTTAATCCTTTGTAATTTTTTATACTGATGAAAATATTTTAATCTCTTTTTAAATATTGTGTGTGTGTGGGTAATTGGAGGGAATCAGTATTTGTTGCATGAAAATACATTTTCATTTTAGTATTATTTTACACACATTAAGACTAATGAAGGTCTATCATGCTGTTCATTTTACATATGAAAATTAAATATTGCACTGTGCATCTTCATTTCCTGGTTATAAATATTTTACATTATTCATAAAGCTTGAAAATAAGCAATTGTGTATTCACAGTACTTTAAACTATTAGCTATGAAATTAGCCCATTAGCATGACAATTTATTTCACTTTTCACCATTATTTCCACAACAGAATGTTATTAAATATGGTGGAAATTACAATGTTTTGGTTCGGAGCAGTAATGATTCAGAGTAATTACAGTAATTAAAGAATTCTACTTTTATGTCTGTTATTAGTATATTTTCTTCAAGTGATTGTTAAAGAAACACACCTAATAATAAACTCATTGCTTATTTGTGCATAAAATACTTAAAAATACTTAAATACTTTTGTTTTTTTAATTAATTTAAAGACTTCTGTATTTTCAATATTGATGTTTGCATTATGCTATTAAATATGGACACATGACATATTATAAATGTAATTCCATAGGATGGTACAGAGGATTCATCACGAAAAATCCAAATGTAAAGGTAAGCCTGTGCAAAATTTTAACAATTCCTTTATTTCTCTCTTGATCTGTTTTTTTCCTGTATCTGTTTCCTCTGCTTTGACTCTCAGTCCATTTTTATACAGATGGTTTGTTTTCTCTTGTGTTTTTTACAGCAGTAATTGGCTCATTAAATAATTTCTGTGCTCTCTCCTTAGGGAATATTCCCAAGCTCCTACATTCACCTCAAGAATGCCCACGTCAAAAACAAAGGGTGAGAGTCAGTCAATTCTGGATATAAATATACAGATCTTACTGCATGTAATGAGTTGAATTGATGCATACATTTGGACTAATTGGTGGATGGATAGAAAGCCACACGTGTGACATGAGAAATCAAAGCAAGCCATTAGTAAATCTGTGATGCAAATCTTTGGTTTGGAGGTATTACTATTTACATTTGAGGAAAAAAAAACATTGACTGATAAATAAAACATAAAAAAATTTCATTTGTAAAGGTTGCCAGTACCAGATGAAACAGTACTCTAGAAATATACAATAAAATTGTCTGTGCATCTTAAAAGAAAACATGGAATTGACAGTATCAACAATATTTGTGTTAAAGTTTGTGTGAAATAAAAATTTACAATGTTTAATTTGCTAGCGCACATATTTTTTTGGATTTTAGGTAAATAATTAATCCACTTAAAAAATTTTGTTTTGGTAATCTTCGGTCAAAGTCTGATCATTTGCTTCTGCATTTGGAGTGGTGGTCCTTTTTTGTTGATGTCAGTTACAATATTCTTCACACCGCCCCTCTTACCATTAGTTTGCTATGAGGCAATTGATGCTCAAAAAAGCCCCACCCCCTTCTAGGGTTGTCAAAAATATCAAATTTGGTACCAATCAGTACTGAAATTTCCATTTTCAGTACTGAAAAGTCAATTTCCCGTTAATGTATGTGTGCTGTTGAGCACGTTATTAAACACTGCTGATTGGCCATATTGTTCACGTGCTCAACAGATATGACTGTGATTGGCTGTGAAGGTCATCAGTTCACCATTCTTCACTGCTGTTGACCAAGTGCAAACACAAATACACAGACACTTGATCGTTTCAAAGCCACTTAGATCAGCTGATCTGTTTATGAGCTGACATTTGAGCAATCCGCTAATGGATCGATATTTTCTTTTTTCTAATGCATTTTGCTAGTGTAACATAATTTTGTTGTTTCCAAATGAAAATTGCCACATTACAGATTTTTAGGAATACACCCAATTGCCGGTTGCTGAAAATTATTGTCTGAAAATGGCATTTTAGGATGAAAGATGAAACAGAAAAACAGCTGCAAATATATGCCGAATAAAACACAAGCTTACAGAAAAAAGAAAATTCAACAGGACATTGTAGTATACTTGTTCCTGCTGCTTGCAATAGCGCTGCAGTGCTGTCATGGCAGTAAAATGGCGCCTCTCGACTCTTTTACTGACAATAAAATGTGGTTATTTTATTTAAAAATCAGTATCATTTAATTATTGAGTTAAATGTAAAACGTCTTACAAAATGTTATTATTTAATAAAATAATAACAAATTTTTGCAAAGCATTTGAGGTTCAGTTTTTTTCAGTTTTGGCCCCCAATTTTCATTTCAGTGCATTATTATTTGGTACTAAAAACAAAAGTGTTTTTCTTATTCTATTGATGTACCAATTGGGAGACAAAATATGCAGTTTTCAGTTCAATTTTATGTTTCAATTCAATGTTTCAGTTTCAATTTAATTATATGTTGTGGTCTGCATTTTAATAGTGAAATAAGCACCTTATGTCTTTATACCAGTAAATCAATCCATATACCACTGAAATCAATTTCCTATCACTATCTTGACCCCATTTCATCACCCCTTTAAATATTTAAATGCAAATTGCATTGCATTTTAATACATCAAATCAGATGCCATTTATTTCGAAGAAAGACATTTTTGATTATGTTAAAGTACAGGATGATGAGTTCGTCAATCTCAGAAATTGTTGACCCATAAGCTAAATGGCTACTAAAATCTGATTTTTGCCCTTGAAAAAAAACCTTGAACTGCTGTCAGGAAGTCCGTCCTCATGCTTCAGATAAAATGCATTTGCAAAACGACACATCTGCTGGATTGAAGTGACAGGAGCCTTCACTATCCCACAAGCCATTGCAAGTGCTTTTTTTGTGGACATGTCCTCATGAGTCAGTGTCACCGCTCAGGGTCGTGCGAGGTAACCGCTCTCATTCGAATAGATGTGCGTGAACGTGTGTTTGTGTGTTTGTCCCGCAGGCAGTTTGAGACCGTCATCCCCACCGAGGACTCGGTCATTACAGAGATAACTATGACCTTGAGAGACTGGGGCACCATGTGGAAGCAGCTCTACATGGTAAGATCACTCTTTGTTCTGTTTAGAACAAATTGAGGTTGCTTTAAATGGGGAAATTAGTTTTTTTATTTCTTTTATTAATGGTTATTAAAATTTATCAGGGATATATATATATATATATATTAGTTATTACGTGGCTTTAGAGGTATTTAAAAACATGTTTAATTAAAAAACCCACCAATCTTATTTTCTTGACAAAAACATTACTCTGAATCAATATTTTTATTGGAAATTTGTAGAAAATGTTATCTACTTCTTATGGAATAAAATCAATGTGTGTTTGCTGTATATGAAACAAATGCAGTTGCTTTGAGGGAATTTCATTTGAGGGTAATGTTAAGTGTGTTTATCAACAATTCAGATTAATTACATGGCTTCCAGTGTCGTCAAAGTCATAATTAAAATTAATTTAATCTCCTTTTTGAACTTTTTTTGAACTTGATTGCCAATTGTTATAAGATTTATTTATTTATAAGAAGTATCTGTTTTGGATCCATTAAAATAAATAACTGATAGAATAGCAATTAATTAAATACGGAGAAAATTTGGAGGCAGCAATTTTTTTGTTAATTATTCATGCTTTCTTCAAAATGAAAGAAATGAGACAATACAGATATTATTAAAGATTAAAGATTTATAATGGAACAAAATATTTTAAATAAAAAATGCACCTGTTTTAAACTAAGTACATTAGAAAGTCCTTAACAAAATTGCTTTAAACATTAATAACAACACGAATAACCCACTGAGGGGAAAATTACAAATCAACAACTAAAACAATCTTTGTCTTCAACAGAATAAATTTGATTTAAAAATGTATTCAAATAGAAAACCTTATTTGATAGATTTCTTAGACTTGTCTTTTAAGGACTAATTTGTTTAAAGAAGGTTCTTTGTTTCTATTTCTCTCAGAGAAATGAAGGAGATCTGTTTCATAGACTGTGGCACGTGATGAATGAGATATTGGAGCTGCGGCAGCAGGTTCTGGTTGGACATCTCACTCATGACCGTCTGAGTGACATCAAACAGCACATCACAGCACGACTGGACTGGGGAAACGAGTGAGTTTTACTCTTACTGTATTTTCAGCAATGCACATTTGATTTTTCCATCTGAAATGTGTTGTGACTTGTAATACAAAGTGAATTATAAGCTATTTAGCTTTTCGCTTGCATAAAAGTGACATTTTTAATAAATGTTTTTTTTGTTTTTTTTGTCTCCAAAAAACTCTGAGGATAAGTGAGAGTGAAAATCGTCCCAGTGTGTATGAGCCTTAGAATGACCTAAGAATGAACAATATTTATTAACAATACCAATATAATATAATATAATATAATATAATATAATATAATATAATATAA
>CAIGQV010018127.1:9750110-9775814 GCA_903798115.1 Danio jaintianensis | reverse complement strand
GCAGTGCGATATGGCTGTATATCAGCTCTGTGTTGGTGTGTCTGCAGTGTGTTGGTGCCTTAGTGTCCCACCAGTGCTGATATTCAGCCATATCGCACTGCTACGAGTGTGATTTTATACAACAGCTTATACAACAGTTCGACCGCACAATTGTGTATATAAAAAAGAAAATCAAACACGGAGAGTCTAAAAACCCTTTTGTATTAGGAACTACTTTCTTCCGCCATTCATTCACATCTGCAGCTGACGTCAGAACAGCAGAAGTGTTTAAATGATTCTCTATCGTAACGTCTAAAGTGATGACAAAACAGGTAATTTTGCTGACATTTTAAAATTATAAGGCTGAATGGCATGAAATGCCATCAGTCTACAGAGATATCTCCCTACAGTATTACAGTCTATTACAGCCTACAGTATTTCTCTGTTGCAGTCGGGATATCACAATAATTAACCCCGAAAAAAGCAGCACAATCACTACCAGATTGCTGTTGTGTTGCGATTAAGGAAAAACGCTAAACACACACGGACATTTCTTCTTTCTTTCTGCCAACACAACACACATTACTGATATACGAGTCCCATCTCACACTTAATACTCTACAATTATATGTTTTTTTTAAATGCTTTTCTAAAGGCTTATTATGCGGTCCTGTCGCCATCTTGTGGATGAACATCGTCAACCGTCTTTGCTCAAAGACAGGCTAATGGCCGCCGACGTGCTGTCTCTCAGAAATTATAAATATTTTAAAATAGGTACCCTTATAAATAAACTGCAAAGTTGCAATCTAAACAACTACATTCTCGACTAAAAAAGCCTCAAAAGTACATTATGTTGCCCAACAGCAGGAATATTTGTCCAACTGTAAAGTGTCCTCTGCTTGTTGCTGTATGTGGGCGGAGTAATACACAAGGGTGAAGGGTGAAGAGGCGGTACGAGTGCTGTTACTGGCAGAATATTGCATGGCTATCAGCCAATCAGATTCAAGAACCAGACAGAACTGTTTTATAAAATAAAATAAAAAAAATATATATATATATATTCTATTTGAATACATTTAAAATATAATTTATTCCTGTGATTTCAAAGCTGAATTTTTAGCATCATTACCCGAGTCAAATAATTCTTCAGAAATTCTTCTAATATTCTAATTGACTAAAAAAAGTAGCAATATTTTATGTGCAGTATACAGCTTACACATAGATCCAGTACTTGCAGCCCTGGTGGTGTTGGTTGAATAGGTCAATTGAGTGATCATATTGTTATAAATGTTATTGTCATTGGAATGATGTAGAATTGTTTTTAAATAGATGGAGAGACGTCACCGCAGACGCGAGGCTCCTCCGCAGGCCAGCCTGCACCACCTGTTTCTTCAGATGAAGAGCATGATGAGCTCCAGCCTTGGAGAGGAGCTGGAGGTCTTCTTCTCCGTCTATGACAGCAGGGAAATGCGACCAATCAGGTGCCATTTCTGACTCTAGACACACAGTTGCAAGTCTATAATTTACTAAAATAGGATTCATTCAACTTAAAATGAAAATTCTGTCATTATTTAAAGGGATAGTTCACCCAAAAATTAGTGTAGTCACTATTTAACACATAAGAAGATATTTTGAAAAAAGCTGAAAATCTGTAACTGTTGACTTCCGTAGTAGGACAAACAAATACTGTGGAAGTCGATAGTTACAAGTTTTCATCATACTTCAAAATATCTTCTTTTGTTTTTAACAGATGAAAGAATCCCATAAAGATTTGAAACGCGTAACAAGTATGAGTAGATCACAGCATTTTCATTTTTGGGTGAACCATGCTCATGGCATTTAAACCAACAAAATAGCAAAAGATTTTGTGTGTGTCATTGAGTAATTATTCATATTTTTATATATAAGTAATTTTGTTGTGTTTTTCTTATTTTATATTCTTTGTATTTTTTATATTAGGTTTTAAAATTTGCTTAAATAGTTAATTATTTTATCCTAAAAAATAATACAACATTTTCTATTTATTTTGTTTTTATTTTAGCATTAGTTAAACTCAAATACAATAGATATTTCCTTGGCAACTAGTGGAAAAATTATTAAATCTATTAAATTACTGAATATTAAATGTATTTAGATTTTATGGGTAAACTGTTATATTAACATAAATTCTGTTTCAAGTAAAAAATGTTTTTTTAGTTTTAGTAAAAATGACACATTTAGTAAAAATGACATTTTGCTACACTTGTGAAAATATTTTTTTTTTACCAGCAAGGAAGTGTATGTACATTAGTCCTTAAAAAAGAAAACATAAATATGAATTATTTTTATTGATTTAATTGTTATTAAATATATAAATTAGTATTTATAAAATTATACTAAGAACTAATACGTATAATGCTTGAATGCACATTATAAGCAGCTATTAAACATTTGACTTCTTAATCAAAAGGTTTTTAAACAAAAACCTGTTATCAACTTGCTGACCCACCATATCCTTAAACAAAAGTGTTCCAAAACCTCTGCATCGATGCAGTCTAAACACAATTTCATTAATTATGGATCACTATATTCTTTCCAGCTGTCTGAAAGACGTCTCTAAACCCAGCTAGCCATCCATCAATTCTCTTACCTTGAGCCTATATGTAGGAGTATGACGCTATAAGACCATTACGTTAATCGTTCCACCACTGGAAGCTAATATATGTAATTCAATTCAGCTGCGACGTCAATGCATCTGTTTACTGCTCAACATCCTACATACATCAGCCTGAGGGGTGTATTATTCTTACATCCATGACGGAGCTATGTCCTTGATGTGTTTGTTGAATTTTTCATTGCTTTCTGTCGGATTTGCTCATTTTAGGGAGGGGGGGTTTAGTGTTCAGACACCCTTCCTCATATTAAATTATTCAGAACGAGTGACGCCTCAGGGTACTTAGTGAAAGTGAAGGAGAATCGAGAGGATACCGTGTCTCAATGGGTTTCTCTCCTTGTAATTACCTTGTCGGAGGAGACCCGCTAACGCATGCAGTTGTGGACGCTCAAGTACACACTTGTCTTGCTGTAATTTCTTATGCTTCACGGCTTGTCTGTAGTGGACCTGACTGTCTCTCTTTCTCTTTCTCTGTGTGCAGTGAGAGGTTCTTTGTGCGCCTCAATAAGCAAGGGCTACCTAAGTCTCCAGAGAAGACTGAGAGGCAGTGTACGCTCTTTGTTGTAAGTATGCACTTTTTTGGGCACCAAGGGCATGTCCTTGGTCCTTTGTGATTGTTTGAGTTTTGAATGTATCTGGTGTTGTTTTCGATGAATATTTTCCAGGAACACATTTCTGTGACTGAACATTAATTATTTTTTGTTATTAATATGGTTATTTTATTGTTATTTTGTTTAGTTTTGCTAGTTTTTTGTTTTTTTGTTTCGTTACAGTTTATTTGATAAATTTGTTTATCATTTTGTTTAGTTCTTTTCATTTAATGCAGTTTTTAAGGTGGCTCCAAGGGCATGTGCTTGATCCTTTGTCATTGTTAGGGTATTAAATGAATCTGGTGGTGTTGTTGATAAGTATTTTCCTGGAACACATATCTGTGACTGAACATTGTTATAATAATTTTTTGTTTGTTTCTTTAGTGTGTTTGGTAAGCTATTTTTTTTCTTTGTCCTTTTGTTTGTATCGTAATTTTTATTGTCCGTTGATTTAGTTTTTCTAGTTCTTTGTTTGATATTTTTTGTTCCATTAGTTATTTTATATAATGAATTTTCTTAATTAGATTTTTTTTTATTTCTTCAGTGTTTATTGTTCTATTTAGCTCTTTTAGTTCATTTATTAACACACTTTATCAGCATTCCCCAAGGGCATGTCCTTGGTTCTTTGTCATTGTTTGGGTTTTAAATGAATCTGTTGTTGATAAGTATTTTCCTGAAACACATCTGTTACTGAACATTATTTATGCAAATGCTGGAGTTTTCGAAAGTGAAAAAAATATGATCTATAATGATTTATTCAATTAGAACTGTCAGTCATTATTAAGTGAATTGAATTAAACAACATGCTTAGTACAATATTAAATTAGCCCTAAATTTAAATTTTATTATATATTTTTGTCAGACAAGTAAATCACTTACACAACTTTACAAAAAGTGTCTCATATATTGTGAATAATATCTTGCAATGTATGTTATGCACATGTGATAGAAATATATATATTTTTGTTTTATTTTGTTATCAATTTATTTTTTGTTAGTTCCTTTTTTGTTTGTTTGTTAGTTCTCTGTGTGTTTTCTTTTTTCTTTTAGTTTTGGTTGTTTTTGTTTTTAAGTTTCTTTTGGCATTTTGTTTTGTTAGTTTTAAAATGATTTATTTAGTTTTGTAAAATGGTTTGTTTGCAGGTTTAATCAACAGCCCTATTGTACTAAATTTGTCATTAGATGTTTATTTGATCTTTTACAAATGGAAAAGGTTCATGTTTGGCACATGGAATCGTGTAAATGGCATCATGTTGCTCAATGAAACATCTGTCTCTTTTTAAGGATTTGGGAAGTAGCGATCTTCGCAAAGATGTGTATGTTGTAGCTCATATTTTTAGAATAGGTAAGAGCTGTTGGATGCATATTACTTTCCTCGCCGTGTGACCTGTCATAACGCCTCAGAGACTTGATACTGCACCACCAGTGCATTAATTTTTTAAAAAGTGACAGATTAGATTATTATTAAGGGCTGAATGACAGGCCACTTCAAGTCAAGATGGTGTCTTTTGTCTGTAAACGTCACTTTTGTGTCTGTGTAGCAGTCGTCGCTACATGCATGGCCTGGTACAGTGTAGATTAATGCTCATTTGCATGTACGTAATTCATGTCACTGTGGACTGGGAAGTGTTTGTCGTGTAGCGTATGTATGTATTTTTGTGCCATTATACATTACATGTGAAAAGTTTGGGATCATTACAATTTCTCTTTTTTAAAAAACAAGCCTATTCTGCTCACCAAGGCTGTATTTATTTGATCAGAAATGTAGTAAAAACTGTACAATTGTTCAATATTCTTTTTGAAATGTAAATTGTAAAATTTTATTTATTTTTATAATTCAAATCTAAATTTACAAAAAATCTAAATATCTAAATTTACAAATTTAAAAATATGTCACATGATTCTTAAGAAATCATTATAATATGCTGATTTATATAATCGTGAATGCTATTTTTTGTCTTAACTTGAACTTATCTTAACAAGCTATACATATATACAAATATCACATATAATTTTAATCATATAATCATATTAAAATTTGGGTTGGGAATCTTTGTTGAAAAGGAAGTTAAAATAATTTAAAATAAAATAATTTTTTGTCATTATAAATGTCTTTACTTTAAAAGTTGAGCAATTTAAGCTGTCCTTGATGAATAAAACTAAATACATATTTAATGGTGCTCCTTATCACAGTTTCTACTAAAATATGAAGCAGCACAACAGACTTTAACACTGATGATATTAATAAAAGTTTCTTGAACAACAGATCATCTTATTAGAATGATTTTTGAAGTATCATGAGAAATTCAGCTTTAAATCACAGCAATAAATTCAAATTTAAACTACATTCAAAAATAAAACAGTAATTTAATTTGTAATAATAATAATAACAACACAGTTTTATATTATATTTTTGATCTAATAAAAGCAGCCTTTGTGAGCAGAATAGGCTTCTTTTAAAAACTTAAAAAAATCGAGCTGATCCCAAACTATGTCTTTTTGTAAAGATCTGAGCGCTAAGCATTCTGCCATAAGAGCTACATAAAACTGACAAGTCAGCTGGAGTAAAACCCTTACAGTATGTCAAGCTTGTGACAGTGCTATGTGTTCTTTGAGGCAGAATAAAACAAAATGTCTGTGCTTTTGTTGAAGAATGACGAGAGTTTTTTTTTTTTATTAGCATATGTGTGCATAAACAAAAAAGCAGTGTGTAAGTTATATTGTGTTTGTGCGCAGGACGAATGGTGGCAGGGGAGAAGAAGAATGTGAGTAACACACAGTATAAACGCCCGTACGGTTGTGCCGTAATTAGTGTGGCTGACCTGTTGACAGCCGACTTCAAGGACGATCACTTGCTGAAGATCTACTCGTGAGTATCACTTTTTGAACTGAACCTAATAAAACAAATTAATGGGTGCTGGGGGATGGTGCTATTAGTATAATATTTTATATATACAATATACAGTATTAC
Source organism: Danio jaintianensis (assembly GCA_903798115.1). Lineage (NCBI taxonomy): Eukaryota > Metazoa > Chordata > Actinopteri > Cypriniformes > Danionidae > Danio > Danio jaintianensis. The sequence continues at coordinate 9,769,621 of CAIGQV010018127.1, read as the reverse complement.
CCTGTATATTGATAAAATATATCTGTGTGTTTATGAACTAAGATTTGTGAACTAGTAAAAAATACAATATAAATAAATATAATGCTGGGGCGGCACGGTTGATCAGTGGTTAGCATTGTCACCTCACAGCAAGAAGGTCGCTGGTTCAAATCCCGGCTGGACCAGTTGGCTTTTCTGTGTGGAGTTTGCATATTCTCCCCGTGTTTGCGTTGGTTTCCTTCGGGTGCTCCGGATTCCCCCACAGTCCAAAGACATGTGGTATAGGTTAACTGGGTAAACAAAATTGCCATAGTGTATCAGTGCGTGTGTGAATGCGAGAGTGTATGGGTGTTGCCCAGCACTGGGTTGCAGCTGGAAGGGCATCCGCTGCTTAAAACATATGCTGGAATAGTTGGCGGTTCATTCCGCTGTGGCAACCCCTGATAAATAAGGTACTAAGCTGAAGGAAAATGAATGAATGAAATATAATGCGGAGTTCACACCAAACATGGAATTTGTGAGTATATGTTAGTAAGTTACATACAAAGTCAATGCCATAGAGGTGAATTACTGTCGTGTGGCACGAATATTGCGTATGTAATAATTACCTAAAATTTTACCTCAAAATTCATATGAGGTAAAAAAACCATCCTGTATTCCGTATGTAAACTAGACAAAGTTTACACGCTTGGTGTGAACCCAATATAAGAATAAATAAATCCATCAATTAATTAACTAACATGTATGTATTACATATTTCATAAATATTTTATTTCGTTTTTTGTTAGTTCTTTGATTAGTTCTAATGTAATTTTTTTGGTTCGCTAGCTAGTATAAGTATTTTGTTAGGTTTTTTTAGGTTCTTTTTTTAATGCCGTACATTTTGTTTTGTTTAGTTTCTTTGTTAAATCTTTTTTGCTTTGATTGTTCTTTTGTTTTGATGTGTTTGTTCTTTATTTCTTTATTTTGTATTGTTTCGTTTGTTTGTTGTTGTTTGTCGGTGCTTTTATGAACTTGTGTTTTGGTCAGTTTTTATGTTTTATTAGTTCTATTGATTTGTTGTTTTGTTTTGATTGTTGTTTTTGTTTTGGTTCATTTGTTTTATTTTGTTTTGTTTGTTACCTTTTTTGTTTTGTTTTTGTTAACTGTCCACTGTTCCATCTGGGCTTACGTATTTCAAACCGTAATAGCATAGTCTAAATATAAAGCAATCATGACAAGCTATATATCATTTAAAAGTTAAGTTTTTATATTTATGAGTTTTGATAAACATTACTGAGACTGCATTTACACTAGTGCATTTTCATTGTAAAGCAGCATTTTAGAATTAAAATGCTTCTCATCCTCGTCCGTTTCTGTGTTTCAGATAAACAATCTCCATGCATACAGAGCAAAACGTGTGATACAGGATAATTTTATGTGTTCATTAGAGGCGAGATTAAAATCAAAAACGACCAAACTGTATTTAATAGTTTTGAATATGATGTCTACTTCATACATTTTGTGAAAAGTATGACAACATCTGGTTCATATCACTCAATCCATATGTAGAAACAGGGGCCCCCTTAAATGAACAGTTAATCTTATCCACATGACATCAGTGACAACTTACAGTCAATGAGGGAGCAAGATACAAGGCAAGGGAGTGTTCAGTTGCAGGTTGTAATATAGTCATAGTAAAATATTTTTTTCATTATTTTGTCAAAATCAAATTATAAGTCTTTCATGATGATGTTATAATATATCACACTGTACTTGTTTGTAACCAGTTGAAATGCATAATGATCTTGTGCTGCATTTTATTCACAGATGCAATGCCGAAAGTGAATGGTATCAAATCCATGACAGTATTATCAGGAAGGTCAGCTCAAGATACAGCCATATTGGCTCAAATACAGGTAAGATTTTATCAAGCTTGATTTTGCTTTGTAACTTTTTCTATTATTCTTGAGACAAATTTTTGTTTTTCCTTATTCCTTGGACAATCTTTTAGTGTATTTTTTTTTTTCTTCTCACAACTATATTTATTATTTACAAGCTAGTAATATGTTTTGTTCCTAGGAAAATCTTGTAGCTCTATTTAGAATTTTGCCTGTAACAATATTTGTTATCATAAACCAAGATGTGTTTTTGTTTTGTTTCTTTTGTTGCCTAGGATAATCCTGTGGCTGTTTTAAGGGTTTTATTTTGTAACAACATTTATACAATAAGCCAAATAGAGTTTTTCTGTCTTTGATTGTTTTGTTTCTAGGACAATATTGTAGCTCTACATAGAGTTTTATTTTATAACAGTATCTATTATTTAAGAGTTTTATTATTATTATTATTATTATTATTATTATTATTATTATTATTGTTGTTGTTATTATTGTTTTGTTCTGTTTTGTTTTGTTCATAGGACAATCTTGTTGCTGTATTTAAGTTTTGTTCAATAACTATGTACAGAATTCTATATACAGTACTATGTATTATATATAATATGTACTTTTTGTGTGCTAAATTCTTCCTAGAACTCTTGTAACTATATTTAGGGTTTTGATTTATAAAAAAATATTTTATATTCACAAGCCAGGAATTGATTTTTTTTCTTTATATTCAATTTAATTGATCTAATTGTAGGCCTACGGAAACTTTTTGGCAGAATGAACCATGCAAAGACACAGAATATTCATCTTTTCTTTGAAACGTTCCTCTAAAGAACATTTGTCCATCATAGCAACAGTGTTTTTCTGAGCCAAGCAATCCATTTAATTGAACTATTCAGATTGTACCAAATCATGCTGCAGAATTTCTTTACTTCGTGCTCTTAAGATATAAATAGCAGGACTCTTTACAGAAAAATACCAGCCTCTCTCCTAGCAACTGCTTCAGATTGGGCAGCAGAAAAGCCTGCAGTCGAAGCATACGCCAGTGTGGATTCAACAGAGCTGAGCTGTTATTCACACGCTTTTGTTTTTGTGACGTCTGCATGACTCAAAGAGCTGCAGTTTGAAGCTTATTGTGTGTGTGACCACTTTTAAAGCAAGACACTGCAGGACTAACAGTTATCATCAAAATTCCCCATGCAGTTGATTGATTGCATTAAGAGTTAAAATGTATTTTCTAAAATCATGTTTGAGTATGTAAATGAGGCATTGTTTCAAGAAGTGTGTGCTCATTTGCATACATGTCCAGCACAAAATTTCGAAAAAAAAATTTCAGACCATGACCACCAGGACAATTTTTGCTCATGCTTATCATTAAAGTTGAATGCCTCCTGAGTAAACAAAGGCAATTTGAGCATGCACACCGATAAACACCTCAGGTAAAAGCATCATTTATAAAAAAAAAGACCTTGTGCTTGTTTTTTGTTTTGACATGCCATGTTGAAAACTAGCAGACCAATGAGACTTTAAGCTGCTGAAATTACAGTAAAACACAGCTTGGTGGCGCTCAAGCAAGTAATGGTCTAGCCGAGCACACAGAAATAGGATTTGATAGTGAAACTAATTTTATTTTAGATTCACTTAATTTTAAGATTAAGTTCACTTAATTTTCTTTCATGGCTTGTAACATTTTGACAACAAACCTTTGACTATGTGTTTGTGCGCTGTAGTGGACAAGATTAAACAAGCGGAAAAGATAAATATGCGACATGTGATAAATACACAAGGGAAAAGTGTGAAGATGACTTCTGGTAATGGCTTTCAAAACTAAATGTACAGTTGAAGTCAGAATTTTGACCCCTTCTGAATTATTAGTCCCCCTGTATATATTGTTCCCCAATTTCTGTTTAACGGAGAGAAGATTTTTCACATTTGTAAACATAATAGTTTTAATAACTAATTTCAGATTTTTTTCTTTGCCACAATGACAGTACATCATATTTCAATAGATATTTTTCAAGATACTAGTATTCAGCTTAAAGTGCAATTTAAAGGATTAACTAGGTTAATTAAGCAAGTTAGGGTAATTAGGCAAGTCATTGTATAACGATGGTTTGTTCTGTGGACAATCGGAAAAAAATATTGCTTAAGAGGGCTAATAATATTGACCTTAAAATGGTTTAAAAATTTTTTAAAACTGCTTATATTTTAGCCGAAATAAAACAAATCAGACTTACTCCAAAAGAAAAAAATATTATAGGAAATACTCTGAAAAATTCCTTGCCCTGCTGATCATTATTTGGAAATTATTTAAAAAAGATAAAAAATTCACAGGAGGGCTAATAATTGTGGCTTCAGCTGTATGTTGAGTTGTGTTCTTAAATGTGTTGTGTTGAAATGTATAAGCGTTTCCCTTTTTAAAAACCTTCAGAGTATTAATATATAGAATAGATTAAAAACTGTCAAGTTTTGTGTAGGTAAAGATGCTGAAGCAGAGATTAGTGGCTCAATGCAAGGGACAAACTCATTTTATGAAAACAGCTTGAAAAAAAAAAATATATATATATATATATATTGTATTTAAAGCTGTTAAAGCGCAAGAGGAACTTTATATATGGAAACACTTAAGTGTATCTTGGATATTTTTTCGTTACATTAGTATATTTAAATTAAAACACTATGGAAAGCCAAAAATCTCAAAATTGATGTCCATGAAAAAACTGCTAATTAATAAGAAGACTTAAAAAGCGTATTTAAGGGTTGCACATCATGAAATGTGTTTTGATAGCAACTAATTATAATTAATTTAAAAAGTCATAGAGTTTTGCAGTTGCAGTGGATTAAAAGTGCAGTTTGTCATTTCTCCTGACAAAAGTCATTTTGTTTGCACAAAATACTAGCATTTACTGAAGAAAATGTGAGTGGTGCTTGTGTGTTGCCGGGGCTCTGCTGTTGCTAAGGTTTTAAGGATGCTGCTGCAGTAAATGCGGGCTAAGATGGGTTTTTTTGGTGAGTGTTTACCTGTCTGAGCCGGTACATGGAAGTTCAGTCTAAGATTTTCAGTAGTTTTATCATTTTGCTGTAAAACAATAAGTCAAAATCATAAATAATACGAATTAATCAGACACTAAGAGGTTAAATGTTTCAAGAAAATTTTTACTTTTTAATTTATTACTTTTCATTTTATTTAACTTTTCATTTTGTTTACATAGTATATTATTTTGTTTTATATTTAGTATTTTTATTTGAGTCCCTGATCTCAGCTAGTCAATTTTATTTTATTATATTTTAGATATTATCTTAGGAAGTGGTGTTAGAGAGGCCAGCAGGGTGCGCAGTGGGCACCGTCTTTCGGAAGAGACGTTAAACCGAGGTCCACTCTCTGTGGTCATTAAAATCCCATGGCACTTCTCGTAAAGAGTAAGGGTCTAACCCCGGTGTCCTGGCCAAATTCCCTCCATTGGCCTTTACCCATCATGGCCTCCCAATCATCCCCATCCACCGAATTGGCTCTATCACTGTCTCTTCACTCCACCTATAGCTGGTGTGTGGTGAGCCCACTGGCGCCATTGTCCTGTGGATGCCGTTGCATCATCCAAGTGGATGCTGCACACTGGTGGTGGTGTGGAGAGACTTGTATATATATGGCCATACACAATAAATGCGCTATATAAACACACATTACATATTTATTTTATTTTATTTTATTTTATTTACAATCGCAATTTTTAGTTTTGCTTAGCTTTATATTCCTTAATGATTTCTTTGTTATTTATTTATTTATTTATTTATACACTACCTGACAAAAGTCTTTATGCCTATCCAAGTTTTAGGAACAACAAATAATAACTTGACTAATAGTTGATCATTTGGCATCAAAAAGGGCTTATATGAAAGGCAAAGGCCTCTAGATTATGCTCATTTTACCAAAATAAAATGGTATCATGTCTTGATTTTTTTTATTGTTTTATTAGGACAGAGGTCAGACTTTGCTAAGACAAAAGTCTTGTCACATCTTTAAATGATTCACCCAATCTTGTCTTGTCATTTAACAGAAATAGTGTACAGTACAGTACAGAAAATAAAGTAATGGTTCAGTGGAAAAATAATTAATATTGTGTATGACTCCCATGAGCTTGGTGGACTGCATCCATACGTCTTGGCAATGACTCAAATAACCTATTAATAAGGTCATCTGGAATGGCAAAGAAAGCGTTCTTACAGGACTCTAAGTTCATCAAGATTCTTTAGTTTCATCTTCAATGCCTCCTTCTTCATCTTACCCCAGACATGGTCAATAATATTCATCTCTGGTGACTGGGCTGGCCAATCCTGCAGCACCTTGACCTTCTTTACTTTCAGGAACTTTGATGTAGAGGCAGAAGTATGAGAAGGATTGCCATCCTGCCCTCTCCTGTGGTTTGGAATGTAATGGGCAGCAAGAATGTCTTGATACTTCAAACTGTTGATGTTGCCATCCACTCTGCAGATCTCTCGCACGCCCCCATACTGAGTGTAACCCCAAACCATGATTTTTCCTCCACTGAACTTGACTGTTTTCTGTGTGAATCTTGGGTCCATGTGGGTTTCAATAGGTCTTCTGCAGTATTTGCTACGATTGGGATGAAGTTTCCACAGTCTATCCTTCCTGCAAGCTGTGGGCCTTGGCAAATACAACACGTTTTTTTAATTGTCTTCTGTTTAATGCTGGTTTCTGAGCACTAATTCGGCCATTGAAACCACTGCGTGAGAGAATTCGACTAACTGTTCTTTTAGATACAGGGGTTTCTGGAGACCAGTTGCTCTGCTGCGGCCCTCTCGAACCGTTGTCTTACGGGGTCTGCCTGGGCCTGTCATGAAGTTCGCCAGTTTTTTCAAATCTTTTCTTTTATCCTCTCCACTTGATGTTTAGATACATTAAAGATGTCTGCAGCCTCAGCAGGAAACTTGTGCTTCGTTCGAAACCGCATACTTCCATACTATATAGTACGCTAAAATCAGTATGCGAGCTGAGTAGTATGTCCGAATTCAAAGAATTCGTAAAACAGTATGCGAGAAGTACCTGGATGACCTACTAGTTCCGGCGAGATTCTGAAGTGCGCATCCCATGCACGCTGCGCTATCCCATGATGCCCCGCGAGAGAATTCATGAATGGGAGTGAAGCAACGCAACTCACGAGGGTAGGTCACGTGATCATGACAAAATGGCAGATGTAGTACGTCCAAATTCCATTCATACTGCTCACATTCACAACGTTAGAACGTACTTTTCTAACGGCCGGGTAGTACGTTTAAATTCAAATGCAGTACCTACTGAGTAGTAGGCAGTTTCGGACGCAGCCATGGTCTTCAGGCTGTTGATGATCAGCACTTTGGTCTGTGGTTGAATCTTTGCCATGCTGTCAGGTCAGGATACATTTCAAATGAAGGTTGGGTGTGCTGGGGTTCTTCTTTTACATACCTGGGAATGTGTTAATTGCAGTATTTGTCACAGGTGATGCTCTAATTTGTGATTGGGTGAATCATTTAAAAATGTGACAAGACTTTTGTCTTAGCAAAGTCTGACCTGTCTTTCGTAATTAAATAATTAAAAATCAAGACATGTTACGATTTTATTTTGGTAAAATCAGTGTAATCTAGAGGCCTTTGCCTTTTAATATAAGCCACTTCTGATTCCAAATGATCCACTAGAAGTCAAGTTATTATTTGTTGTTCCTAAAACTTGGATAGGCGACAAGACTTTTGTCAGGCAGTGTATATTTACCCTAGAGGCATTTATTTGAGTTTTTTATTTTATTTATTGTTTTAGTCATTGTTTTGTTTTGTAAAATGTATTATTTATGATCCCAAATATTTGTTTTACTTTGCTTTATTTTTTATTGTTATATTTACTTTACTTTGATTTCTGTATTTATTTTTGTATTCATTTATTTTTATTTTAGTTTTGTTTCCATTTCGTTTATACTCTTTTTGAGGCATTTATTTTGAATCCCTGATCTCAGTCAGCTAGTATATTCAATCAATTCATCTGTGGTAATTCAGTTACGATAATTGAATAGGCTTATCTTTTTAACCAATGACCATTAGAAGACGTTAATGAGTCGCACTCATCTGCTATCAGTGTGAAGTAAAACACCACATCGATCGCATGCACAGAAAGCAATTGACCCTTTTCATGTCATTATCGACACTTGAGATGTTTCGAATGGGCATATCGACAACAATTACAGCTAATTTTTTGTGTAAAAGGCAAATTACTGTTATTGATTTTGTCGCCTGTTTACAAAAAAAAAACTGGAAACAGGAAAACAGAAGGAACAATATTTTTATGTTTTATGTAAAAAATGCAAACAGATGAAAGCTGGAATGGCGGTCTCGGAGTACATGCTGTTGTTGATGCCATGTTTTGTGGAGGTGGTGGAGTAGTAGTTATGTAATCTTGGTGTGCATCATCTCGCAAGTGCTTGGAAAATGAATGGACTGCTGGTGATTTCACTCGTGTGGGCAGCTTAGTCTGAATATATTACCAAACCATAATGAAGATGTGGCTTTTGTAGAAGCTTGCAGACCTCGTAAACCCATTAAACCTGCAGAGGAGAAATTTTGAGAACATTTTGTAAACGCTTGAATTTTAGTTATGTGCTAGTAGAACAGTTTTTTGCAAATTAACGAAGGGGCTTTAACAAAATTTGTTTTGTGAAGAACACAATGTTTAAAATTAGAGAACAGCAATGATTGTAGCACAAGGAAAGATTAATTATTTCAATCAATACAAGTTTACAGCAGACAAAAAGGAGTCGGAGGACATTAACTCTCCTTCAGTCTCTTCTAGAAAGATTCAGTCATCATTTAAACATCATTCACATGTCACAAACATGTTTGAGTTTCTTTTTTCTGTTTGGGTTAGGGTTAGAGTTATTTTGAAAAATGCTGAAAACCTGTAACTATTGACTTCCACAGTATTTCTTTTCCCTGCTAACCATAGTCAATGGTTACAGATTTGTAACATTTTTCAAAATATCTTCTTTTGATTTCAACAGAATTTTATTTATAGAAGTTTGAAACCACTTAGGGTAAGTAAATAGTGAGTAAATTTTCTTTTTTGGGTGAACTAACCTTTTAAGGCGGGCTTACACAGTTTGATTTTTGTGGTCATACAAGTTCATACTTGTTATGGTTAGACAATTTTTTTATTGACATATCAATTATTTTCAGATTGTCTGTTAGTCACCAACTGATAACTGTTAGTCACCAAACTGTAACTGCTAACTGAGGTAAACAATTCAGGAAAATGTAAATTTCAAAAGCGTTGGCCACATAATGACAACTTCAAAGTCTGGGTGCTTGTGTTTCTTTTAATTTCTTTAAAAAATTTGAGGTAAATTATCCATTGTTGCTCTCAAAATGACTATTAATTCATGAAAAATTATATCCGAGCTCAAACAATGTTAATATTATGCAAAGCACAACAGAGCCTTGTTTTTTTGTTCATTATATGTCATGGAAATTCAGCTTTTAAGTGAATGAAAGTCACAGAATTTGACATTTGGCAAAGAGTGGGAACCCTGAAATGCTCATCCCATTAATTTGGACAACCTGATGTCGGAGGGTTTCAATGAGTCTCTAACTTGCAAAATAAGTGAAAACTAAAAAGTCTGTCTGCAGATTAAATTGGGTTTGATTTACATCAGTAACAGAAAGTGTTCTCCATTTTAATCAGTGTTCTTTTTCATATTCATTCATTCATTCATTCATTCATTCATTCATTTTCTTTTCGGCTTAGTCCCTTTATTAATCAGGGGAATAAACCGCCAACTTATCCAGCATATGCTCTACTCAGCGGATGCCCTTCCAGCCGCAAGCCATCACTGGGAAACATCCATACACACTCATTCACACTCATACACACACACACACACACACACACACACACACACACACTACGGCCAATTTAGTTTATTCAATTCACCTATAGCGCATGTCTTTGGACTTGTGGGGGAAACCGGAGCACCCAGAGAAAACCCACGCGAACACAGGGAGAACATGCAAACTCCACACAGAAATGCAAACTGACCCAGCCGAGGCTCAAACCAGTGAACTGAACCACCGCTCTGCCTTCTTTTAAAAAAATCACATGTAAATTTAATGCTGTGCTTCTAAATATATGTAACTAGCATAAAAATAACATAAAATCTGCTCTCTTATGCTGCGTTCACACTAAAAGCAAAGTTAATTATTCGCACAAGTAGATTGCATACAGTCAATGCAAATGTGCAAATATAGCCAAATTTCTGCTGGGTGTTTGTTGGGAACATGGAAAATTCACTTGAAGTGAAAAAAATCTCCTGAGTAAACTAGAGCAAGTGACTTGGTGCTCTGTATTTGGTGTGAATTAGGGATGCCACAATAGAATATTGAAAAGTCAGTACGACCCCCAAGATTCAATACAAATATATATATATATAAAAAAAAAAATATATATATATATATATATATATATATATATATATATTTTTTTTTTTTTTTTTTTTGCATTTTCTTCATGCCTTTTTTTACTCCCTAAACTGTCACTGTGTGTGTTTAAGTGTATGTCCATGCACTGAGACCGGTACACTGCTTGCCATGAGTAAATATCCAATCAGAGAGTTCTAAACTTAACACTTAATGCTTTGGAATAGGGGTGCAATGGTTCTCTGTTAAAAAAACAAACAAACTATAAAATAACTGAACCATACTGTTGGCCACCAACATTATGGTGCTTTTATTGTGCCAAAGTTCATATAGAATCTAACAACACATCTAGTCTACATTGTAGAAATAAATGACAACGTGTAAAATAGAGGTCAGCTAATGTATGTTTTATTTGATAAACATGGATTCTGGCTACCAAATAAGTTACAATGTAAGTGAAAGACATGTAAAGAAACATTTGTTGTCTGCCTCAGGTTTTATATGTATGCATTAATGCCTTCTGTAAATACACTAAACAATGTATTGAAAAACATTGTAAATAAAATGGTCATTTATCAATGTAACAGCAGTTACTTTGCTAACAATGTGGCAAAGATGTTAGCATTGTGTCTATAGAACATAGACAAGCTAAAACATGTTAGCGATGTACTAAATCATGTTATCAACTTTTTAAAACATGTTACAAGTGTGGTAGATTAGGCTACCTGTTTGTGTTATAAACAGGCAAGCAATGTGTAAAAATGTTAATGATGCTAGCAAGTGGCGTGCATAACCAAGTGGAATCTTTACTCTATATTTTACCCATCCAAATGCACAAACACTGTGGTGAGAAATGAACACACTATGAACACAACTGTTGTTGGTGAAGTATGAGACAGTTTTCCTGCAGAACGAAAGTAAAAAGACCCTGAGGAAGCGTTGGAATCTTAAGCAGGTAGAAGAGGGCCAGATAAATAAAAAATAAAGTAAAAAAAAAATGATCAAGTAGGAAGGAGATTATGCAGTGTTGGTTTAAACCACAGGCCATGCCCCTCAGCAGATGTACAGCAGGGTTATGTTGAGATGAAAGTCATTCAGACAAATGAAGGAATGGGAATGGGTAAAATTTCCATCTGTAAGAACTCAACATCTAGCTCTGCTTTGTGATTAAATTACTCGAGAAACAAAGTGTTTCTTCAAAGAGGCTTGGGACTTTAAAGTGTAAATCTGGTGCACGGATGTCAGAATCGTTGGCTTTCATCAGTCACATAAATGAGGGAGGCAGAGAAATGCTTGTCATCAAGTGCTGGAACACAATGAGATTTATTACTCATCCGATGGAGCTGTTATGGTAACACGCACAAACGTTACATATGAGGATTAAAGCAGCAGACTACTCATTAATTGAGAGGCAGTCAGGTTATTCCTGGCATGCACAATCTTTTGAACTCTGTAACTTGTGTTTTTATATTTTTTAAATTGTAATTAAGGCTCTGTAAATAGCAATTAATTGACTTTTCTTTAAAAAGTGAGTAAATCAGTGGCTTTTAAAGTGATTAGTTGACTTTACTTTAAAAAAGAGAGTTAACGCCTTGATTGTAAAGCAATTATTTGACTTTAGTTTAAAAAGGGTGTTAATACCTTGTTTGTAAAGCAATTAGTTGACTTTACTTAAAGTGAGCAAACCTGTTGTCTTAAAATGTTGTCTTAAAATGATTATGTAAGTGAACTATGTGCATAATTACAAAAATTAAGTCAACTTAAAAGTTCCAAGTTACAACAGGTTTACTAACTTTTTTAGGTAAAGTATATATATGTATATATATATATATATATATATCTTTTAGTATGCTAGCCACATTATATAATTTCACAATGTACATTTGGCTACTAGAACACCTAAATATTAAAAAAGGTTTACAAACATTGTAAATATGTATTTATTTATTTATTTTGTGTATCTACAACAACTCCTTTAAAAATTTTGTGTATACAGAACAGAAACATGAATAATGAAACGGGAAAGGACAAAACTAACCAAAACACTGAAACCAGTGATGCGGGGGTAATGTAGCATAAAAATACTGTTAATATGTTAGCAAAATGTTACATTATGTTAGCAGTTTTGCTAAAGCATGTTAACAACATAAGGGACATTCTACCATACCAGGGACATTTTCACTTATAAAAAAATGTGACAGGGCCTGACTTAAGCTTGTCGTCCTCAAAAAAAATCATACAAAAACAAGCATAAAATCATACAATTGAACAATAGAACGCATCCTTCATCACTGTCAGCTTCTTCTCCGTCAAATGATGTCACTTCCGAGTCATAACCTTAAACGTGTATTGCACGCATTTTATGTTAAATTTAATACAAATGTGACTGGACTGACAGAAACATGGGGACAATTGCAAATTTATTTGTATTATATATTTGTAGCATTTATTTGTAGAATTTATTTATAATTTCATGTTTTTAATCAATTTATGTAAATGATAACAATTTAAACTTGCTATTTCTGAAGTATTTATTTCTAAATAACAGTTTTTAGCATAACAAAACTATTAAAGCTGTAGGTTCAATTGGGCTGAGGACAAGGACAATGACAGGGTTTGTACATTTGTAAAGTGTTTTTAATAAAGAACAAAAATCTGAGAACCAAATGAATGACATATTCCTTTACAGAACAACTCACAGAAATCAACCATCTGTCCATTTGAAAAAGTTTTGGGATGAAATACATTTATTCACTGTATTTATGTTTTTATTTCAGGGACAGATAATGTACGTTTCTGGTAGAATGTCCCATAATAGAACTGGCTTGGAAAGTGTTTAATTAAGTTAGCTTGCTAAAGTGTGCTAGAACATGTGCTAGGAACGTGCTAAAACACAAACTTATAAAAAAGAAATAAATGCTAGAATGGAATTTTCAAGCCATATGCTACCTAGAAATATTATAGCAACATCACAAAACATTCTGGCAACATGCTAGCAGCATGTTAAACCATGCTAACAAGCCATACAAAATTAGCCATTTTAAAATATGTAGTGTTACATTTTGTTAGCAATTTGTAATTTAATTCTTAAATTACAGGAAATATGGCTGTTTTACTTGGCACTAGATGCTGTATGTTTCTATATTTTACTGTCAGATGTTACTGCAAAGGTTTATTGAAATGCATTTGGGTTTCTTTTGCAGGCCTTAATGTCTCCCTCCAGCTACTGCACGGGGATATGGAGCAGATTCAGAAGGATTACATGCGTCTTTTCACCCGCAACGTCTCTATTACTAAGAGACTGGGTTTCTCCGATATCATCATTCCAGGTGGGATAATCACATTTGGTTTTCATTGTGCTGCTCTTTTACATTACATTGCGTACATAATTTATAGTCGGAATTGTTATGCAAATTAAATCTGTATTTTTTACGATATCTTTTGTCGTCATATGGTAATGTGGGCCGCTCAGAGCCATTTGTAGTAATGGATTAATCATGTCATTATGTATTAAATGAATTGGTCAGCCGTGTAAATACAGGCTTAGCAAAATACTGTTTTTATTGAGTTATAATGAACTTTGAGTGTTTCTGTTTCTTCCATAACACAAGCATATCTTCCAAAGATAGCACAGTCTGAAAAAAAATCAATGCTCAACAAAATAGGATTGATTTTACCGGATGTTCTTCCTTTGCTCGCTGTCACATAATGCACATACAAGACAAAATAACAAAACCAGATATGTTCTGCCCCTTGTTTGACCGTAATAACAAAAAGACCTTTGATATTTTTCTTTTCCTCCCTCAAGACACCTTTGAGCCACATGTGTGGACAGAGTAATTAGAAATGCTTTGTTTTGTTTCTAACATCTCTGCGGATCTTTGAATGTTTTAGCTGAAGTTATTCACTGAAAAAAACATGGTAACATTTGTTTTCCACCTCAGGTTAGATATGTATAAATGAATGCCTTCTGTAAATACACGAAATAATGTATTGAATGTAATGCCGTTTATCAACGTAACAGCAGTTACTTTGCTAGCAATGTGGCTAAAATGTTAGCATTGTGTCTATAGAACATGCTATTGTTCGTGTTAATGACAAGCTAAAACATGTTAGTGATGTACTAAATCATGTTTTCAACTCTTAAAACATGTTACAAGTGTGGTAGATTAGTCTAAAATATGTTGAATTATGTTATAAACATGCTAGAAATGTGTTAAAATGTTCTATATGCATGCTAGGAATTTGTTTGAAATGTGCAGTATGTATGTATGTATGTATGTGGCCTTCAAAAGGTTTAAACTACTTTTAATTCTTTACTGACATTAGTCTTATGCAAATACCTACTGTACATCAATATCTGCTTGTTAAGTGTGACGTCAGGCAAAGCAGCTTCCGGGTCCAAGCGCTCTATCAAACTGTTTGGGGAGGCTCAACAGATGGTAATAATAAACGTTAATACTTTAGTAATACTAATTAAGTAATACTTTCGAAAATCGTGATTGCAATATATATATATATATATCCATACCTATTGTCAGACAGCCAGAAAGTGATAAATTTATTATAAATTGTTAAAATATTGGTGTCTATGATGTCTGTTTATAAGAAATTCACTTTTAATGTGTGATATGACTAAAAAGGGGGCAACGCGGTGGCGCAGTGGGTAGCACGTTCGCCTCACAGCAAGAAGGTCGCTGGTTCGAGCCTCGGCTGGGTCAGTTGGCATTTCTGTGTGGAGTTTGCATGTTCTCCCCGTGTTCGCGTGGGTTTCCTCCGGGTGCTCCGGTTTCCCCCACAAGTCCAAAGACATGCGGTATAGGTGAATTGGGTAAGCTAAAATTGTCCATAGTGTGTGTGAATGAGTGTGTATGAATGTTTCCCAGTGATGGGTTGCAGCTGGAAGGGCATCCGCTGCGTAAAACATATGCTGGATAAGTTGGCGGTTCATCCCGCTGTGGCGACCCCAGATTAATAAAGGGACTAAGCCGAAAAGAAAATGAATGAATGAATGAATGACTAAAAAGTGGTCATAAACAAATATTTTCTCAATTTAAATGAGTGACGACTTGGACCCGGAAACAGTATTCCATATGTCACGACTTAACAAGTGGATAGTATTGAAGAACTTTATAAACAAAGTGTTGTAGTTACTTATCAATTATAGTAGTGTGGTAAAACATGCTAGTGGAGTTCAAATATGGGGGGCAGTCGTGGCCTGGTGGTTAGAGTGTTGGACTCGTGATCCGAAGGTTGCTGGTTCGATACTCGGTACCAGCGGGAATTGGGGGTGGGGGGAGTGAATGACCAGCACTCTCCACCACCCTCAATACCACGACTGAGGTGATTCCCTTGAGCAAGGCACCGTTCCCCCCAACTGCTCCCCGGGCGCCGCAGCATGGCTGCCCACTGCTCCGGGTGTGTGTTCACGGTATGTGTGTGTTCACTAACTGTGTGTGTGCACTTGGATGGGTTAAATGCAGAGCACAAATTCCAAGTATGGGACACCATACTTGGCCACACTACACTTCACTTCACTTCACTTCATATGCTAATGACGTGTTGAAACAAGCAATAAGTATAATTGTTGCATGTAAAATGTTTGCAGTGTTTGACGTGTTAGCAACTAGCTAAAACATGCTATGAATGTACTAATACATCATCTTCTGTGTTTTTTTGTTGGTTTTTAGATATTTTTGTATGATGGGCTGGATGGATTTCAAACTTTGTTTAGCCATCAATCTAATTTAAAAATTATGCTTTTTTAAATGCTCAAGCTTTTAAAAGTACTTCCAGATGTTACTTTCAAACTGGAACAAGCCAAACTTTCTCTCTTTTTATTAATAATATGTATTTTGAATACTTTTAAAAATATCTCTGAGGATTCAATTGTGAATTGCCAAACAAAACTTTTTGTCCTTCCAAGATATTGTGTGTAGTGTGTATGCGTATATAATATATACATTCAGCAGTTCAGCAGTATTCGAGTACATTATACACACTTATCAGTGTATCAACACACAATACAAAGAGCAGCTCTGTTTTCAGCAGCCTCTCCTGATAGGCTGATTTCAATACCTGATAACTGCCTGAGATTGCTGTCCTGGTACAAAATGATTTCTGAGATACGGTTATCTTCCTCCTGCAGGTGAAATAAGAAATGATTTGTATGTGACCCTTGAGAGGGGTGAATTCGAAAAAGGAGGAAAAAGCGTGGCACGTAATGTGGAAGTCACAGTCTATCTGCTCGGAGCTGATGGGCAGCTTCTGAAGGTGAGAAAGTAATAAACTGTGTAATAAACTAATAGATCTACATAACATGAATTACAGTAGGACTAACAGTGTTTATTATTAGGGTCAGTTTCATGTTCTGTGTTTCTCTGCCTCTCAGGGTCTGGTTTGTTGTGGCTCTGGGGAACCAGGAGTGGATGAGCACCGCTCTTTTGTCCTGTACCACAGTAACAGCCCTCGCTGGGCCGAGCAGATCAAACTGCCCATTCCTCTGGAGATGTTTCGGGGCACACACTTACGCTTTGAGCTCAGGCACTGCTCCAGTAAGACTGCATTATTCACTTCACTCACACTTTTTTCCCCTTCAGATTGATTTTGCGTCCACTTATTATTCCACCTTCTGAGATTTTAGACTTTCCCATTATCGACTTGTTTCACGTAAGCACTGTTGTTTCTGCTCCTGCAGCAAAAGAAAAAGGTGAGAAGAAGCTGTTTGGCTTCTCTTTTGTGCCGCTGATGCAGGATGATGGGAGGCCACTGCCTGATGGGACGCATGAGCTCATTGTCCACAAGGTAATGGGCAGAGGCAATGCACATGACTTTTTTGGGTGCGATTCTGATAGGAGTCCCACAACCATAGTGTCATATTCAATTATTAACACCCATTTTCGCAATATTTCGAATATATGTTGCATATATGTACAGATATGACATAGATTTTTATATACATTTCAACATCTAAACATGTATTTCAAATATGTGATTTGCACATATTTTTTATAATCCCAGATTTCTATTTGTGGGACAGCAAGCTGGTGCTTTTGGCTAGATTGAATTTCGATTGAATTTTCTTGTTTTTTCTAACCCCTCCTAGACCAGTTTCACAATTTGCACAAAAAAACGAACTAAATCATCTAAAGACCAGGCTGAAAAAAGAAAATCTGTTCTTGATTAACACGTGATCAGATTAAACTAATAGCTTACCAAAGTGGATGTTACAATATCAAACATGGTGTGTTATGACAGACAATCATAACCTGAGGTTACCTGCACAGTTTTGGCATAGTGCCACCTAGTGGACAGGAGATATGGAAACATTAGTATTTTTGCTTACAGTTTCTCAATTTCTAAAAAAAAATGGGTGACATTTTAAATTTTGCTTTCAAATATTGCAATTCCATTGGCGCAATGTTATACATTTTGTCAACATGAAGGTATTCAAAACGTTTTGGCAGTACCAAGTTGTGGTAAAAAATGACAAAGAAATTTCCAAAAATCCCAATATCTTAGTGATTAGTTTTGCCTATTGTCATCTGACTGGTCTAGATTTCTTGACTACCAAGAACATTGATACCGATTTTGCATAATCGACCACAACCTATTTTTTTCAAACTCACACCAGATCGTCTTTAGATCATGTCAACAATTTTTTATTAAAACATTTTAATTATATAGCTTTTTAAAATAGAAGTTGACCCTATAATAATACAAAAACAAATTTCAAG
This sequence comes from Danio jaintianensis, assembly GCA_903798115.1. Lineage (NCBI taxonomy): Eukaryota > Metazoa > Chordata > Actinopteri > Cypriniformes > Danionidae > Danio > Danio jaintianensis. Next base: position 9,751,590 of record CAIGQV010018127.1, on the reverse strand, counting down.
TTTCAAGAAAACTAAATATATTACTTAGCGATAAAAATATTTTATAAACTGCAAAAAAATAATCTTTTTTGGTCTTGTTTCCAGCCTAGTTGTCTAGAAAAAAATCTTGAATCAAGAAATATTTTTAGACTAGTTAACTTTTTTTTTTTTTTTTTTAACTAATAAGCTATTTCCTTACAATAGGCAAAATAATCTGCCAGTGAGGTAAGCAATATATATATATATATATATATATTTTGTGTGAAATATTCACATTATATATTTTTATAAAATATTATATTTTTAAGGAAAATCTCCCTTAATTTTTACGTGTCTAGAAAATGCTTCTTGATTTAACCATTTTAATTATTTGAACCAGAAACAAGACGAAAAAGTAATATTAATGATCTGTGCTCAATTTTAGTTAAACATCTCCAAAATAACTGTTTTGTCACCTTTTTAATATTTAGTAACTCTCATATTCTCCATGTCTTTTTTTTTTTACTTCACTTTCTTCCATATAACAGTGTGAAGAGACAGCTGATCTTCAAGATCCTGCTCGGTACCTCAAACTGCCATTCTCCAAAGCCAGCCTCCAGCCGGGCAACAACCAGACAATAAAGAACAGCAAAGAGTCTTTCTGGATCCAGTCGTCTCTCTGCTCCACTAAACTCACTCAGAATGGTGAGACCGTGTTCCTCCTCAGCACACACCACAAAAGCTCATTTTTGAAATTAAGAAATGAACGTTTGAGGTTAAAAAGTTTGTTAACATTCTTCACTTGTTGCAAAACTGTTCAAGTTTCTTTCTTCTGTTGAACACAAAAGAAGTTATTTTGAAGAATGTTGGAAAACAGCAGACTTTCATAGTATTTTTTGTTTCTACTATGGATGTCAATGATCCCAAAAAACAAATCCACTGTTGTTTTGTGTTCAGCAGAAGAAAGAAAATCATAGACATTTTCACAATTTGAGTGTAAATTTGTTCTTTTGGGTTAATTACCATTTAAATCTAATCTGGGATAAGAATAAAAATATATGACTGTCAATTAAATAAAACATGTAATTTAATTACACTGTTGCAAAAAAATCACAAAAAAAATCTGAGCTATTTCACTCGAAAGAAATTGTTAAATGTGAAAAACTTCAAATAGACATTTACTAAAAATAGCTTTAGAATTTTTTTTGATTCAACATAAAATTTATTACACGTAGAAATAGCATCTAAATTGATATTTACACTGCAAAATAATGCTTTTCTTTCTTAAAGTTTTTGTCTTGTTTCTAGCCCAAATTTTCTAATTATTCATAAATTAAGAAACATTTTTTAGATGAGTAAAAAATATTGTTTTGTTTTCAGAAATAAGTTAAAATTAAGTGAGATTTTCCTTAAAACAAGCAAAATAATCTGCAAAAATAATCTTGTTGTCAGTTTTAAATTATTTTGCTTACCCCACTGGCCATTTATTTTGCTACAAGAATAACTTACTTAATAATATATA
>CAIGQV010018127.1:9725197-9749710 GCA_903798115.1 Danio jaintianensis | reverse complement strand
ATCTGTTAGCATTTTTAATTCATAATTTTTTTTCATAAATAATTAGTTGGATGAATGCATTAAAACAACAGCATAAAATTTCCTGCATGTCTGTTGGAAAGCAGTGATTTCAGAAATGCCTTTTGTCTTGGCTCCATATGGCCTCGTCTCTGCATCATGACCTTGACGTTGTGATATATTGATCTGAGCCCTTCAGCAGGTGAGTGTCATGGAAACAGTGGCAGAAAACAGAGAGGTCTGCGTTTTGGGCTGGAGATCACAGCGGGCTGAGCCCACACCTGCCTCTGTTGACCTTGGAGCTTCGCCCAGTGTCTCTGCGGCTCTGCTGCGCCTTCGTCCAACTGCACACATATCAACAGCCATCTGCCTCTTATTTAACCGAAGGCACTGAAACCAAATTAGACTCAGTTTATATTGCATCTTTACTCTGTCTTAAGCTTTAGGCTTTTTAATGTTTATTCGTTTATATTCAGCTTGATCTTTGAACTCCATCGGGCTGATTGTGAACTGTAGATTAAAGTGCTTGGGAAAGTACTTGGTTGAATATGTTATTCATACCAGATGATTCACTAATGGTCCAAACTGATTGATTCATCAACACTTAATTTACCTGCCATGGATTTCCCAATCATTAATGTGTTATCAAAGGTCAATTTAGTGATAATGACCGTTGATTCACCAACAGCTGATTCACCAATCTTTTATTTGGTACCAAAGCTTGATTCACTAATGATGAAGTTTGATTCAACTGCAGCTGATTCACCAATATTTAATTTGGTGTCAAAGGTTGATACACTAATTATGATGATTGATTCACTTACAGCTGATTCACTAATCTTTAGTTTGTTACCAAAGTTTGAGTCACTAATGATGATGGTTGATTCACCTACAGCTGATTCTCCAATCTGTAATTTGTTGATTCTCTAATGATGGCGGTTGATTCACTTACAACTGATTCACAAATCTTTAATGTGGTATCAAAGCTTAATTCACTAATGATGATGGTGATCCACCTAAAGCTGATTCGCACATCTGTAATTTGCTACCAAAGTTTGATTCACTAATAATGATGGTTGATTCACCTAAAGTGGATTTAGCAGTGGTTTAATAATTTTAGTTGATTTGCCAATCTTTAATTTGGGAGCAAAGGTTGATTCATCAATGATGAGCAGTTGATTAATCTATGATTAATTTGTTGGCAGTGGCTGATTTGTCAGCAAGTAGTTTGATTCAGTACTGAATGATTCAACAACAGTTGATTCACCAGCATTTGATTCACCAATCTTTATTTTGATACCAGTGATTTAAGAACTGTTGATTAACCATTCATTGGCAAATAGTTGATTTGCCGATGTTCTGTATTTGTTAATTTGACAGAATTCAACAGTAGTTGGGTTGAAGTCTTTAATTTGAAATCAGTTGTTTTGACAACAGTTGATTGGTCAATAGTTTACTGACCAAGTCGATTCACTTACAGCGGTTAGTTTGCAAACAGTGGATTCATCAGCATTTAATTCACCATTGCTTCACTCACAGTAGATGAATTGCCAAACACTGATTCACCTGTAGTTCGCCAATGATTTGTTTTATCTACAGTTGTTCTGCCAGCAGTTGATTCATCAATGATTGATTTGTTGGCAGTAGTTGATTTGTCAATGGTTGATTCAGCAATTGTTAATTCTAAAAGGTTGATACACCAGCATTTGCTTCATTAGTTAATTAATTAAAATTGGATCTCCCATAAGCCAGTAAAGGTGCACTAAAATGTGAATCGTCAGTTGTTGAATCAGCAACTTTATTAGCAAAATCCTATTTAAAATGCGTTTAACTAATGAGTGCATGTTTATTGTATTGTTTTCAGGTGACATGTTGGATCTGCTAAAATGGAGAGTCCATCCAGACAGAATCATTGACTGCCTGTCCAAACTCAAGGACATTGATGGCACAGAAATTGTTAAGGTATAAACTCATACTGTTACTGCTGAAACTACAGAAACTGGATTTTTTATAACAACTGGCTGTCTCTGTAAAGTTTTTACAGGACACTCTGGACACCTTGTTTGGGATTTTAGACGAGAGTCCCCAGCGATATGGTCTAAAGGTGTTTGACTGCCTGGTGAGTGATGCACTTATGAATATGAATGTGTGAAATACAGACACTGCACTGCTCTCAAGTTTCCAGTTTCCTCAGATACACTTCATATTTTGACTGCGAACTCATCCAAACTCATCCATCTCTTCCACAAGGAGACGGTTTCTTGCCGTTAATGAGTACAAGATGCTTTCCTCATCTCTTCTCCGGCGTGTTACCACGGTTACAGGCCGAATATGGCAACTCATAAAATCCATCTTAGACTTCTGTTGCTGTAATCCAACTTCTGTCCTCATATTCTCTTTATGTCAGGCAGAACAAAGCTCTTTATTTTAAATAAACTCTGCATGATTGAGCGTTCTTTAGGGTTGCGTGGGAAGTGATTTATACAATAACTTGACTTTTTAGATGATGCTGTGGAAAACTTGATTTTGATTGGCCACTTGCTGTATTCTGCAGTCAATTATTTATTTATTTTTTTGTCTTGGGCAGGCTATTTCTTATATAACTTGCTTGTTTTATGTCTCAAGTCATTCCTTGGCTTTCTTCTTGTGGTTTAACAAAGGCAAATCTGCAACACAATTGATTTGCCAGTGATTAATTCACAGATTTTGAAGGTTGATTTCATCAATTCATCAATTATGAATTATGAAGGTTGCTCTATTGAAGTTGATTTACCCTGTGGCATATTTTGCATATTACATATATGGATGACAGTTTATTCTCCAAAAGTAAATTTTTCAACTTACTTGATTTGACGATTAAGATATTTAATTCAGCTATATTAGTTGATTCACCAAACAATGATTCACCATCAATTTATTTGTCGGTGATTTATTCACCCATTGAAGTTGATTCGAAGTCGATAGTGGTAATTTCAGCAATTCCGATGGTTGATTCACCTATTGAACTTGAATTACCAAAAATGTATTTGCCTGCAGATTGATTTACCAGTGGTTGATTCACCAGTTGGAACAGTTGATTCACCTACATATGATGATTTGCCAAATGCTGATTCACCAGAAGTTGTTTCACCAGTTTAAACTGTTGATTCGCCAAATGTTGATTTGCCAATGATTGATTCACCAATTTTGACAGTTGATTCACCTACTGTATATATGTTGATTTGCCCAACAATGATTCACCATTTATGATTGTTGATTTACCGATTGAAGTTGATTCCCCAAAGTAGATTTACAGATAGTGGTCGATTCAGCAAATCCAATGGTTGGTTTTAGAACTTGAATTACCGAAAATGTTTTTGCCTGCAGATTGATTCACCAGTGGCTGATTCACCAGTTTGAGCAGTTGTTTCACCTACAGATGTTGCTTTGCCATTTGCCAAATTTTGATTTGCCAGTAGTTGATTCACCATTTATGACAGTTGATTCACTTATAGAAGTTGATTTTCCAAACATTGATTCACAAAGTATGGTGGTTGATTCACCTATAGAAAATAATTTACCAAAATGTATTTGCCAGAAGATTGATTCACCAGTGGTTGATTCACCAGTTCAAACTGTTGATTCACCTTCAGATGTTGATTCACCAAATGTTGTTTTGCCAGTAGTTGATTCACCAATAAAAAATTTATAGAAGTTGATTTGTCCAATACTGATACACCAATTATAATGGTTGATTCACTCACTGAAGTTGATTCCCCAAAGTAGATTTACTGATAGTGGTCGATTCAGCAGTTCTGATGGTTGATTCACCTCTTCAAGGTGCTGTATGTAAATTTATGACTCTTCTAAAGCATAAAAATACCATAATATGTTTGCAGATATTTAAGAAACATGCCAAGTGAACATACTTGTTTATCTGAAAAGCAATGCTGAAGTCAGATATTCTGCTTTAAAAATGTGTTTTCTGTGCCGTAACGCTGTATTTGTTTTGGTAATTTTAACCTGCCCAAAATGGGATCCAAAATAAGATGCAAATTCAGTTCCACATGAGATTATTAATTAGCAAATAATATAAATATTACGAACGTAAACATTAGGTGAGCAGGCTACATTGTAACCGCGTGTCCTAACAACACATTTCGAAATTCAGAAGCACAGACTATGTACTCACTCACGAAATGGTAAGGTTTATAATCTATTTAATACATATTAACCCTCTTTAACGTTAATAAATGTACATGCTGAATCACTCATATGCATTTAGTTCTAAAGTTTAATTTCAAATGGTTTATTTTATTTTCCAGATCTGAGGTGATCCGCTTTCAGTGTATGGCAATAAATGTCATGTAAAATGGCATTCAAACCCACATTGTTAGCATTTAACACTTAATAAAGCACATGAGGTTTAACTGAGGGGATCATTGTCATAATTTTCTGTTGTCCACCTGTGAGAAATAGAATCTGTTTCTAATATATCAATTCAAGGTGTTGGTTAGGAAAAAAAATACTCCTTTTAATATGGAAAATATTCCTTCTATCGGGTGCTGTTGTTTTTATTTAGAACACGGTTTAAATCACTCGCTCCTGTCCTAATCTGGCAACCTGCGCTTGCGTTTGTTTTGATACAGGAGTGCAATACCTAGTTCAACCACTGGGTGTCAAACTTACATACTGCACCTTTAAACTTTCATTCATTCATTTTCTTTTCGGCTTAGTCCCTTTATTAATCTGGGGTCGCCACAGCGGAATGAACCGCCAACTTATATAGCATATGTTTTACGCAGCGGATGTACTTCCAGCTGCAGCCTGTCACTGGGAAACACTCATACACACTCATTCACACACATACATACACTACAGACAATTTAGCTTACCCAATTTACCTATAGCGCATGTCTTTGGACTTGTGGGGGAAACCGGAGCACCCGGAGGAAACCCACGCCAGCACTGGGAGAACATGCAAACTCCACACAGAAATGTCAACTGACACAGCCGAGGCTCGAACCAGCAACCTGTGAGGCGACAGCGCTGCCCACTGCGCCACCGCGTCACCTTTAAACTTGAATTACCAAAAAAGTATTTGCCTGCAGATTGATTCACCAGTGGTTGATTCACCAGTTTAAACTGTTGATTCGCCAAATGTTGATTTGCCACTGGTTGATTTACCAGTTATGCATTTGATTCTCCTATAGAAGTTGATTTGCCAAACATTTATTCACAAAGTATGATTGTTGATTTACCAATTGAACTTACGCGCGTGCGTGCGTGCGTGCGTGCGTGTGTGTGTGAGTGAATGAGAGTGTATAGATGTTTCCCAGTACTGGGTGCGGCTGGAAGGGCATCCGCTGTGTAAAACATATGCTGGATAAGTTTGCAGTTCATTCCGCTGTGGCAACCCCTGATGAATAAAGGGACTTAGCCGAAGGAAAATAAATGAATGAACATTTATTGATTCACCAGTGGTTGATTCACCTATAGATGTTGATTTGCCAAACTTGGATTCACAAAGTATGATTGTTGATTTACTCATTGAATTGATTGTCCAAAGTAGATTTACAGATAGTGGTCGATTCAGCGATTCTGATGGTTGATTCACCTATAGAAACTGATTTACCAAAAATGTATTTGCCAGCAGTTTGATTCATCAGTAGTTGATTCACCTCCTGATGTTGATTCCCCAAATGCTGATTTGCCAGTGATTCATTCACCAATTATAACATTTGATTCACCTGTAGAAGTTAATTCGCCAAATGTAGATTTGCCAGTTGTTGATGTGTGAATAATTTTTTCTGAAGACTGCTTACAGCTTTACTGACGTGACAATTTTCATTTTCTCCTCAGGTACACGTTATAAATTTGCTGCAGGACAGCAAATTCCAGCTCTTCAAACCTGTAATGGACAACTACATTGAGAACCACTTTGCTGGAGCCCTGTCCTACAGGTAAACACTGTTAAAAATCGCTTCTGTTTTGAATGTTTTTGTGTTCAACTGTTCTTTCTTTCTATTGGCGTTTGCTTCTTTTGCTACATCTTATATATGAGGAAACATTTTTAAGATGTGTCAAGTTAAAAGAAGATTTGACTTTTAAACATGTTTCTCAAGGCATTCACCTTTTTATAAATATGCAAGTGGTCAAACAGTACAATTTAATTTATTCAATTTTTGTATTTTGAATTTTATTATTTATTATTTATTATTTTATTTTTATTTTACAGCTAAATGTCATTGTAATAATTAGTCAGGTAGTTGATATAGCAGTTCGCATTCATAGTAAACATGCCACACAAGTTCAAATGTTTCAAAGCACTTAGAAAAACTGTTGGATATCCCATGGCTTTTCTCTAAAAGTGTGTGTTATGCTTTTGTGAGTTTTGTTTGCTAACATAAAAAGATGAAAGGTGTTTTTTGTTGAACTCCAGGCCTTGTAGACTGAAACCCGTCAAGTTTCTCAGAGCCCAGAGCACAATGTATTCTTGCTTTAATCTGTCATAACCGGTTTCATTTTATTGACAATGCAGTTTTTGTGTGGTCTGGAAGGTGGTGTGTGCTGCTCTTGTCAAAATTCTTCTTTTTTTTTTTCTAATTCAGTTATTTCAGGGTGCAGAGTTAGCTGTTAGCTTTGTTTTTATTATTTGTATTTGTTTTAATTGTTTAAACTATTAAAGCAGAACTAAGAACTATATATTTACATTATTTTAAGTATAGTATTTATATATATTCACAACAGTTTATTATTTACTTTTTAGTTTACATTAAGTGTATGTGTACATTTGTTATAATGCGAAGCGTAATTCAAACTGTCTTTTGTCATATTATTCTGCTACTTTGTTTACATTTTAATATTACTTTTTATATTTTAATTTTATTTTAATTATACATTTAGTTCTATAGTTATTTTATTATTTCATTTTGCATTACGTATATTAAATGTTTGTTGATGTTTTTATCATGTTTATTCATTATTTAATATTGAAGTCTCGAAACCGAAATCAAAACCGAATTTTCCAACCTTTTTTTATTAAAAAAATAATAATTCTTAACTTTTTTATTAAAACATTTTTTTTATTATAATTTTGATATAAAAAAATGACAAAAATGTCGTTTTTGTTATGTTTTTAAATTTGTTTTGTGTTGTTTTGTTTTGTGCATTAACTTGTTTTTGTACACTATGTATTTCATTTTGCATTATGCTTATTAAATGTTTGTTAACATTTTTATTATGTTTATTCATTATTTAATATTGAAGTATCGAAATCGAAATCAACTTTTTATTTTAAAAATATTTTATTATAATTGGTATTATTTAAAAAATTACAGAAATGTTGTTTTGTTTGTTTGTTTTTGTTTTGTCTTTTGTTTTGTTTTTTGGGGTTTTTAATTTGTTTTGTTTTTGTTTGCTTTGTTTTGTGTTTTAATTTGTTTTGTTTTGTGTTTTAATTTGTTTTGTTTTATTAGTTTTGTTTTATTTTGTAAACTGCACTATGTTGTATAATAACATTTCTTATATCACATGTAATTTAATTTCATTTAAAGTACACCATTTTCTTGCTTCATCTGTCGTAACCGGTTTATTTTAATGAGAGTAAACTTTTTGTTCTGTAGAAGGTAATGCGTTTATGTTTCAAATTGAGCCTTTTTTTGTCTTTTCCTCATAATGTTTTTGTTTTCTCCTTCTCTGCTTCTGCTTTGCTCTTTCTCTTTCCCTCATCTTCACCTGTCTAGTGCGTGTGTTCTATCCGTCAGTAATTAGGTGCGTGTGTGTGTGTGTGTGGGCAGTGCTGTGCTCATTCTCTCTTATGTCAGATTGAGGTGAATGTGGGCGGCCTGTAAAACACTCACTCTCACACTGTTCCTGTCACTCAGTGCTGTAATGCTGTCCTGTGTTTCTGTCTGAGTATGTTCTGCTCTGGTGTGTCTCTCCTCTTGCCCCAACTTTCTTGTTTTCTTTTTTTAATAACTTTCTATAACTTATTTATTAATGTTTATTAATTAATTTAAATTGAATTATTGAAAACCTAAATCAAGATTTTATTTTATTTTATTTTATTTTATTTTATTTTATTTTGTGAGTTGCCTATTCTGTTGTAAGGCCAAACTTTACCCATTTTTTATGTGTGTGTGATGTGCTGTTTATATTTCTTATTGTTGCAACGCCTCAAAACAATAACACAAATATTTATTTTAAATTCTTCATTTTGCTTTAGATTTTGCATTTATTTTATTTTTTAATTTACATTTCATTTTGTTATTTCTTTTCTTATGTTTATATTTTATTTTATTATTTAATTTTATAATTTCTTTTGCATAGGGTTCATTACGTGTATATTTATTTTTTTTATTACATATTCTCATTTGTGTTTACATTTTAATTTATTTTTATTTTATTTAGCATTTTTTTTATTTAATTATTAGTTTTTTGCATGGGGTTCATTCAGTGTATATTCACATTTCTTCTTGTTATTTCTTATTATGTTTTTTTTTTTTTGATGGTTTGGTTTAGGTTTTCATTTTATTTTATTTTATTTTATTTTACAAAATGACCTAGAAAATCCTGCGCAAAATATCCCCTCTGGATTACAGAGTCTCTTTTTCACGGCCTGTTTTAAGTTGAATGTTTTTTCTTCTTTCACACACAAACACACACACACACACACACACACACACACATCTTGCACATATCCACACAGCGCTGTGTCTCTCAGCATGCTCAAAAAAACATTGATGGTCACACACTGGTTAATCTGATGGATGGTGCGGTGATGAAGGTCTGTTTGTCTGAGTCAAGAACAGATGTGTGTGTGTGTGTCTGTGTCTGTCTATCTGTCTGTCTGTCTGTGTGTCGGCGTGTGTGGGTGTGGGTGTGAAGTAACCTGTACCTGATGAAACTGGCTGGACATTTACTGAGGTTTACTGTTGCTAGACAAACAGTCAAGGTCACTGAATAATATTCACATTACGAATCGATCAGAGCAGTGTGAAATAAAAGGCTTTGTATTTTATGTTGGTCATTTATAGCACAATCTACATGTAGAATTTTGGTTATGGATTGAATCGGATATAACTGAAAGAATCAAAATTAAGTATCCCAAAGAGTTATTTGAAATAATATATAGTTTTTACCACATAGCCCTTTTTTACACAGGGCTTTGTAGTTTTGGATTAAGTTTGTTCTTAATAATAAAAACCTTTCAAAACCATTTCAAAACGGCATTTAATGAGTATATTTACATGGACGCCAAGACAATACTCTGTTTAAGAGTCTACCATGTAAACAGTGATTTTTGATGACCTTAATCTGACTAAAGTATAATCGAACTAAACACAAATCGATTTAAGACGTGGAGTATGCCTATTTTAGTCGCATTATTGAAATTCAGTACAGACATCTAAACATCTTAATCGAACAATTACCATCATGTGGGACTTTTCACCATATTTTGCAACAGGATAGTCCATACACACACGACTGTTTGACACTATTCTCTGCACCTACCGAGTCAGTAAAGGACCACAGCCACCTGCATACCCAAGTGCATATACACAGTGAACTCCTGGAGACTCGTCACACCCGCCATCATCATCACCAAACACATTTTTATGCAGTCTGGGAAATGCAGGAGTTTTCTTTCAGTTTGGCGTGCAGTATCAAATTCCATTAAAATAACACTCTTCTATAAGTCCTTACATCATACTATTATTGCCTTATTTAGATTAAGGTCAATAATTTGATAACTGATGTACATGTAAGCATAGTCAATGTCACCATATTTCATACGTACTGTACCATATTGACAGTAATTTCTTACTCAATTATTGTTTTTTGAGCATGTGCAATTATACCCTTCTTTAGTCGAAAAATCAAGTTATTATACAAGATATCTGAATAACAAAACACCCTGAAGCTTAAACTAAATTTAAACTAATTTCTCAATAAATGCATTTTTTTCTTAAGTTTCTGCAATCATCTTGAAACATTCATTCATTTTTCTTCGGCTTTGTCCCTTATTTATCAGGGGTCGCAACAGCGGAATGAACCGTCAACTATTCCAGCATATGTTTTACACAGCGGATGCATTTTCAGCCGCAACTCAGTACTGGGAAACACCCATACACTCTCAAATTCACACACACACACACTCATACGCTACAGCCAATTTAGTTAATCCAATTCACCTATAGCGCATGTCTTTTGGACTGTGGGGGAAACCCAACCCATGCCAACACGGACAGAACATGCAAACTCCACACAGAAATGCAAACTGGCCCAGCCAGGACTCAAACCAGCGACCTTTTTGCTGTGAGGCGACAGTGCTACTGAGCCACTGTGCCGCCCTCGTCTTGAAACATTTAGCCTTTTTTAGTCGGAAAATAGAATTATTCTGCAAAATAAATTTGTACAACAACAAAAAACACAGTTACTCTGCTTCTCTCAGTTGAATTATATACATCATGTAGAATTGATGCACTGTATTTTAGACAAGTATAAGTAACTGTAATTAAATGAGCTAAAATGAAAACGAATCTTTACTTTACCTTTTCAGCTGTAAAGTTACTAATTGCATCCAGCATGGCTAAAAGTAATAAGATTTTCCCAAGAAGAAGAAAAAATATTATAGGAAATACTGTGAAATTTTCCTTGGTCTGTTAAACAGCACTTGGGAAATACTTGAAAATTATTATTATTTTTTTTAAATCAAAGGAGCAGTAATAAGTTTGACATTGACTTAAACTTAACTGGACAAAACTGAATCTAATCAAGATTAAGTAAAAATGTACAAATCAAGTAAATATGCTAAATAGTATATAAAAATAATCTGTTATTGAGTAGCATTTACTTTTAAGCTGAATCAACTGCCCTGAAATATTACAATCACAACACATCTGAAGATTAGTGAGGTGGGACAGTGTGTTTAATTAAGATCTAATTGCTTTCTAAATGGGATCTTTAGGGGGAATTAGAGCTGGTATTACGCCGTGGTTAACATTAATTGCAATCCCATGCTGGGAAATGTTAACATTTTTCTCCTTATGGCCAAATTATACTCCTGGGCTTCCAAAAATCAACAACAGCCTCCTGAAAGACCTGGTTTTACTCCAATTATTATTGGGGGTTTTTTTTCTTTCATTTGTAATTATTCACAACAGCTTACATTAAAAATGAATGATGCGTGAGGCAATGATGCCAAATACAAAAGGTTTAACAAAAGGAAGCCATTCTCATTATTTCCTTCAAATATTCTACTGTGTATTATGTTAATATGTACAGTAAAACATGTAAAACATGGGGGTTAAGCCTTACAGTGTCAGTAGTTTATCACACAAAACACATTTCACTCAAAACATACGTATTAATGCAAATCCAGAAAATCAATAACTTGGTATATTATTTTACTTTATATACTGTATATTGAATAATATAGACCATTTTGTGTCAGATTATTAAACTAATTTGCATGTAATGACAAAACAAAAACCACACTAGACACTAAATCAGAATACACTCAAAAAATATTTTTTGTTCAAACTACTTATTTAAAACGAGCTGAACCAACGCAATTCTTGATTTATTTTATTTTATTTTTTTGCACAGCATAATTGTTTTATGTTCAATCTACTTAAATTTGCAAAAGCAATGAATTTAACTTCGATTTGTGTTGGGATGACATAAAGGAATTGAGTGGAACCTAGCATTTTCTACAGTGTAAACCTTTTTTTTTTTTTCAATTCTAACTTAAATGAATAACAAAATAAAACTAAATATATAAAAATAATGTGTACTGTAATATTATGCATGTTCCTGCTGGACAAACAGAAACGTATCCTCACAAACACAGACAGCAAAATGGAGCCAAGTGTCTTTCTCTGGCTCTTGTTGACTGATATGCTCTGCTTGTGTCTATAGGGATCTGATCCGTGTATTGAAGTGGTATGTGGATCGCATCATTGATGCCGAGCACCAGGAGCAGATCCAGCAGGTTTTGAAGGTGAGAAAAACCAAACATATGCTTCAAGCCTTTGTTCATTTCTGACCCTGACATATTGAAGGAAAAGTGACACCAAAATGAAGAGATTTAAATGCAAAGCAAAAAAAATGACCCTGCACAATTAAACTAATAATACTAGAAATGTTGCAATGAAATGTATTTGTGAAAATCATCTTTGTTTGTTTTGTTGTTGTTTTTTTGCTACCCCAAATTACAACCAATCACACAGGTTTCTGATGAGCTTATGAACACAAAAGCCAATCAGAGGCATTTAGTCAACACTGTTGAGGAAAATTGTTCTGGATTGCAAAAATATTTTCTAAGTTAAAAAAAAAAAAAAAGAAGTCTGAAGTCTTCAAAGTTGCTAGGCAGAAGCATTTATTGTTACAGTAAACAGTATAACAATAGAGACAACCGGCCGAAGGTCTGATGACTCTACCCAAATTAGCACACCTCCACTTGCATCTCCACCAATAGGATCAAAGGATAGGTTTTTTAGGGGCTCCATACCCATGGCCAGTTGAGTCATTTCCTTGCCACCAATAGAATCTAAGGTTTTTTTAGGCATCCTACCCATGACCAGTTAAGGTCTTTCCTTCCTGCTCCAAGTGTGGCAATTCAGCTGAAACAACACTCAACAAACCCTGTACACTGAGCTGTCAAATGTAAGTTCAGCTGAAGTTCACATGGGTAGTTTTAGGGTCATAGGATCTTGGAAGTGTCCGGCTACTGGTCCAGCACAGATGATGTATTGCGACTGAGCGTGGGTGTGGGTCTGAGTGTGCATGTGTGCACGTGGGTGCTTGTGTCTCAAATTGCAGCTTAGAGCTGATACTGATCCTTGGGTCTCCACAGATGTTTGGGTGTGTGCCTTGCTCCCTTGAATTCTTTACATGTTTCTGGCTGTCTTTGCACAGTGTCTTTGCATTTCCCATCAGACTACAGTCTGCTTGAACATGGCTTCTCCATAAAAGTATAAAGATCAAGCATACAAAGGATGATAATAACAATGCAACACATATAGGATGATAATAAAGTAATGGCATAAAATAGAAACATAAAGGATAATAATGAAGTCATCCAAATAAGCATTCAACTGAATGTAATGCGATCATCAGAAATTTATCAATACATCAATAAATTCCTCAATACCACTGAAAAATATTGTTGTTTTGTTCATTTGCAACCATTCTAAACGGTATTTTTTTTCTATGCGGTTTGGCCGGAACTTGCTGAAAACCACAGCCAGGATGAACATTTTCAGAAACTCTGGTTACAATGTGATCATGAGTTTTTACCTCATGACATCAGCATTTGCGTTGTTTTCTAATTGCTGATTGGCCAACACCGCTTTACTCTTATGCTGCGATTACATAATACATGGAGCACTGCGTCACTAGCTCTAATTAGCTTGCAGGATGTTTTTCATCTCATGCTAATTTTCTGGTTGAATTCAATTATTTGAATTTGCACAGTAGACGTGATTGAGGTGAATACCACAAATTTGTGGCAAACACGTCACCAATTCTGTGTCATTCACTCTGCGCAATGATATTCACCTTTGTTCATGTGTTTGGGTTGACCTTGTATGCAAGATACTCAGATGAACGCTTAATTCTGTGTTTGGTGTTAATCCAGCATGCCCTTGACAGTGCATTTTTATGTAGATTTTGTTTAAAACATTATTTTTTTTTGTGTATGTGCAGAGATGGCCTTAGACTACCCTAGCAACCATTTTAAAGGACCATAGCAACCAAATCATACATCTACCTATCAGTCTAGCAACTGTGACACTGTATAAAATGCAATGACAACTGTATACAATAAGATGCTGTATGTGCCCTAGCAAAAACATAGCAACTGACTAACATCCATTCAGAACATTCTAGCAATTACCTAGAAACACCCTAGCAATCACATAGCAATAGCCAAGCATCCACCAATGACTACCTAGCAACTGCCAGAACACCCTAGCAACACCCACAAAGTCATTATACCAATATTCAACAGCCTGCATTCAATTCTTTCTTTTTCTATTCTATCATTATTTTTTGATTATTTTAAATTAATCATTAAATTAAATCATTTTATTTAAGATGTATTTTTATACATGCACTATTAGCATATTTTAGTTTTATGTTTTTTATTGATTTCCTAATATGTTCAGTATATTAAATACACAAATGAATGAATGAATGAATGAATGAATGAATGAATAAATAAATAAATAATATTCCCAGAAATATGTGGAAGTATTTTGAGAGTATAGGAGCTGAAATCTTAAAATAAATTACATTACATCATCTTAAATAAAAGTTACGGAATTAAATTTTAATAAGAGAGAGCTGCTGTCCTTTTGTTTTCTAAACAAGACAGCAGGTCTCTCATATAATACATCTACTAAAAGATATAGGAAATATTTCCTTATGTTGTAAACAAATCATCTAAACAGTTGTATCTTATGCAATACTATAAATAAATAAAGATGTATTTTTATACACATTTCCAGAAATAAATAAATAGATTGAATGATCTGCAGATTTTTCTCAGCGCAAATTCCATGTGGGCTTACTAAGGCCCCGTGGAAATCAATTTAAAGGGGACAAGTATTGCTCCTGAATTTAGAAATGAGCTTTCGTTTTTCACTCTTTCTGTCGATCTGTCAAATTGAAAGGAACTCTGAATGAATCCTGCACGTTCTCTGTTCTGATCTTTTAAGCTTCCTCCCCTGATGCATCTGTTTTTCTTCTCCAGCCTTCTTTTTTTTTTTGTTAAGCTCTGAACATTGTCTTTTCTTCCTTCATTGGCTCATTCTGCTTTCATGACCTGTCGTGGGACCATCGGTGCGTCCATGCTCATTTACACCCTTCAGAGGTGCTGTTTGAAAGCAATTCCCGCTTTCTTACCTTCAATCCTTCAAAGCTCTTTGGGCGCAGTGTGTGCCATGAATATTTGGGTATTTTTACTCATTCTGATTGAAATGTAAAAAAAAATGTTTTAAAATTTTTTTTTAAAAAAACTAAAAAAACCAAAAAAAAATGCAAAAAGACTTTCTCCAGAAGAAAAAAATATTATAGGAAATACTGTGAAAAATTCCTTACTTTAAGGAATTTGAGAAATAGTTGAATAAAAAAAAAAAACTCACAGGAGGGCTAATAATTTTGACTTCAACTCTACATATCTGTATATATCTGTATATTTATTATTTTTATATGTATATTAATATATAATATGTGTGCGTTGACAAAAGTTGTCAGAATATGTCAGGTGTGTATGTAACAGTTGATTGTTGTCATGTGTCCCGCAGGCATCAGAGTACTTGTTTAAGTACATCGTTCAGTCTCGGCGTCTGTATGCAGCGGCTACTGGAGGACAGAATGAAGAGGAGTTTCGCTGCTCTGTTCATGAACTCTTCAAATCCATCCACCTGTTCCTGTCCCATGAGAGTAAAGGCATCAGCCCCATCACACACACACAGGTGAGACACACACTCTAGTGTTGCATGATACACTGGTACTAGGATGCCATCGCAATACCCTGGCCATAGGCACCCCTGTCTATAGTCAATTTTACTTATTATTTTATTTAATTATGAAACAGCTCGGCTGAACTGCTGACAAAATATACTTTATTATTCATTTTTTTATTTGTATATTTACTGAACTTTTTTTAAAGAGCCCCTATTTTGCATTATAAAAGGTTATATTTTGGTTTTGGGGTCTCCAACAACAGGCTGATATGCATGCAAGGCCAAAAAACACTTTCATTGTCTTATAATGTGCATTTATTTTTACCTAATTATCCCAACAACTCCCATATGATTCGTTCAGCGATTCATTTGTTCCCAAACCCCTCCTTTGCATGAGACTAATCCGCACTGATTGGTCCGATGACTCTCACTGATTGGTCCGATGTCTGTTGTGATTGGTCGACTGGGTTCTGCGCGAGACAGAGAGAAATGCCCACTATGGCTAAGAAGTAGCAGAGTATGTGAGAGCCCAATGCAGGAATGCAATAAAGCACTGCAGTTAAACACCAGCATATTACTCTATTCCTACCCCTAACCCCTAGTAATAGCAAAGACACACATTCAGTATTAATCCACACAGTGGCAAAAGTTTAACTATTTCGAAAATTGACAGCGCCACGCGTGTGAGGAACAGCTGATGGTGGCCACAGCAAAGACAGACGGCAGAGGATCGGAGGTTCAGAAACGCATTTAAATCGGTAACGGAAAAAGCATGCGTCACGTTTTCAACATGGTTTTGGACGCAATATGTGAATAGCCCCATACAGATTTAACCTGAGAGATACAGTACAAGCATTAATCTATAATAGATAAGCGATTACAAGCCACGTGGAGCGATTAAAACTTACAACACACAATTACACACATATTTTGCAAACAAAAAACACTACACAAAACGAGGCAACAATTTTAATTACACTTACATGTTATGATCTGGAGGAAGAAGAAACTGGTCCATAGGAACTGTAACAGTTACTGACAAAGTCCCTGTCAAAGTCTGACAAAGTCCCATGCATAATAGTCTCTGCTGCTCCTTCCTAAAATAGCAAGCGGCGCGTAAATTCCACGTTGAAAAATGACAGGAACAAACACAGCACTAGGTTGGCTACACTGTGGTATTGTTGTGAAAATGAACTTTAACCGTTTATTCCCCGCAGTTGAATCTCCATCTGTCAGTGATCGTCATCTTCGTGTCATGATCAATCCCATGATCCCCCGCACTCCGCTAGTGTCTGAAGGGAAAGGCACGTTCACATTTTACCGGATCTGACATAATTGGTGCTGTACCGTATCGATGTCGATGCGTTCTGGCAAAAGATCCAAAACCCAACACGATTCATTTATTCGACTCTGAGTTGACTATTTCATTGCAGAATCAATAGTTTTAAACACAGTGCACTTTCGGATTTAAACCTCAGCTGGATGTTTTCATTCACTTAGAGCTGTGTTACACACTGCATGGAAGGTAATTTTCAAAAACCCATAATAGGGGCTCTTTAAATGTAAATCGTTCGACTCTGTTTCAGCTGACAGCAAACACTGGGTTTTAAAAAATAAAAATAGTTCTATTCTGAGACTTTTCCTGTGTTTTATGCTGTAGTATATATTTAGTATTGGTATCATGATATTGCATTTAGGTATCATGTTGAAGACAACATTTTGGTATCGTAACAACACTAAGGGCTCGATTTTAACAATCTAGGCACAAAGTCTAAAGCGCAGGGTGCAAAAGCATTAAGGGCGTGTCCGAATCCACTTTTGTTTTTTTAAGGACGGAAAAATACGCTCTGCGCCGTGGTGCATGGTCCAACAGGGTTGTGCTTATTCTCTTAATGAGTTATGGGTGTGTTTTGAGAATAAACCAAGCAGAGTCTCATCTCCCATTCCCTTTAAGAGTCAGTTGCATTATGCCATGGCACATTTGCTATTTACATGGCGGACTTTGTAAGTGGAAAAACTGAATGCTTCACTAGCGAGAAAACAGTTAAACAGAGCATCTGCAGCGCGAGGATAAAGAATGAGCCTCCTCCAATCGACCTTTACTTTCTCTTTCACTCTTTTGTGGATAAGGAAACGGTGTTGTACGCACTCCACTGAAGACATCCATTAGCCTACATAATTAATTTCGTTTGTTAAGCGCAAAGATTTGTTTCAAAACTATTTCTAAATTCAGTTCTAATTTCTAGCAAACGAATAAATGAGCATTAATAATGAAGTGTGGTCAAAAAACTGAGTTATATCCAAACACACGTCCTATGCCCCATATTGTCCAAAACCTGACAGGTAGACAAATCTGAGCTTGTTTTTAATAAAAACAAATATAAATATGCATATAATAAATAATACTAATAATAATAACATTATACAAAAGCAAGTTGTCGTGAATAAACTGAAAAAAAAAAACCCAAGATGAAGAAGGCATAGAGGCAGTGGTTTTTATTTTTATGTAGAAAGTAATAAGTTTTGTAATATTTTATTCCTTTAATTCTTTTTCATTTTTAAAGATATTTGTGTATTGCTGTACATCCTGCGTGTATTAAGCAATGTGTAAGCGAGGCACACAACTAACGTGCTCTGCGCTGGACTTTAGACCTGCTTTCAGGTGGTCTTTTTTAGTTCCTCAAAATAGCAACGCGCCAACAATGCGCCTTAACACACCTCTTTTCTAGACCGACACACCCATGAGTCCACAAAGTGGTGCAAATGGATTTGCTATTTAAACAACGTGGCGGAAAATGGGAAAATTAGGGTTGCGCTGGTCTGAAAATAGCAACACGTTGGGCAAAACATGTCTTGCGCCTTATTGCGCCGGGTGTATGATAGGGCCCTAACACACACACATACACACATACACAGAAATGATGTGACGTATGTGTGTCTGTTGTTATTATGTAGTAAGTTGGGGCCATGTTTATTTAACAGGGCAAATTTGCCAATTAGAGTCTAGATCTGCACTTTGTTGACTGTTTTTGTCAGTTCAATTCAATTCAATTCAATTTATTTGTATAGTGCTTTTCACAAGAATTATTGATTTGAAAGCAGCTTTACAATCAAAATAAAAACAAATTAAGGAGTTGTGTATAGGACAGACATTGTTTAAACACTTAACCTGTTGTTATACAGCATATAGGTGATATCGATATATGTGTAGATGTTCAATGAAGTATATTAAGAGTATGTGTTGTCCTCGAAGTCCTCGATGGTTGGCATCATCTCTTCACAGGTCTTGGATCTGATCAAGTGGCGCTGCACAATCTCTAGAGGCCTTGGGATGGGCAAATGAGTACATTAATAGTCAAATAATTAGCTTGGAAATAGTTAACCAATTTGCAAATACGCAAACCTTATATCTTATATAACTTATATCTAACTTAAATCAAACTTCAGTCACACATTCATACGGAGTTATTCACTTCCAGTTTGATTTGTCACCATTGACTTCCACTTCCCGTTGAAGGGTCACCATTGACTTTCATATTATTTTTCCCCTTCAGTCAATGGTGACCATTGACTGTTCAGATACCAGCATTTTTCAAAATGTCTTCTTTTGTGTTCATCAGAAACAAGATACTCATTGACGTTTAGAACAGTGGATGGTGAGAATAATATTGTTAATAATATTACACCAATACATATAGTTGAAGTCAGAATTTTAGCCCTACTGTATATATTTTTCCCCCAATGTATGTTTAACGGAAAGAGGATTTTTTTCAACACATTTCTAAACAGAATAGTTTTAATAACTAATTTCTAATAACTGATTTCTTTGATCTTTGCCATGATTACAGTACATAATATTTTACTAGGATATCAAGATCCTAGTATTCAGCTTAAAGTGCAATTTAAAGGCTTAACTAGGTTAATTAGGTTAACTAAGTTAGGGTAATTAGGCAAATCATTGTATAACAGTGATTTGTTCTTTAGACTATCGGAAAAAAAAATATTGCTTAAGTGTGCTAATAATATTCACCTTAAAATTGTTTAAATAAATTAAAAAAAATTTTTTATTTTATTTTATTTAAATAAAATTAAAAACAGCTTTTATTCTAGCCAAAATAGTACAAATAAGACTTTCAACAGAAGAAAAAAAATATTATAGGAAATACTGTGAAAACTTCCTTGATCTGTTAAACATCATTTGGGAAATAATTGAAAAAGAAAAAAAAATTCACAGGAGAGCTACTATTTTTTGACTTCAACTGTATATGGACATGCAGCCTAAATCAATCAGTTCACACACTAGCAGTACACAAATTAGCAATGTTTATCAAGCACTGCTCTTCGTTTTTCAACCCGACCCACATTTGTTCCGTTAGCATAGTGGCGTCTAAAGCTCAGTGAGCCCATGGAGAGCTAATCCGCTCTCGATATACACAAACAGAGACACACGCTGAGCTTGCTAAAAGCCCAGCACACACACTGTCATGGCCCGTCAAACTCTGCGTGTCCATCGGGCCGCCGTTCGCACATTCACTAACACCGAAACCCTCAGTCAGGTCTGTTCTTGTTCTGGAGGCCCAGCAGGAGAGCAGATTTCAATTAACACGGCCAAGAAAACAAAGCGTCTTTGGACACCGAGGCATAATCCAAAAACACATGCAGACGACTGGATTTGGGCCAGGTTTATGTGTGTGTTCGTGTGTGGTTGTGAGTCTTCGTTTACATCTGTTGTTTGACGTCTCCTGCTGCGCCAAAGGAATGTTTTTCACTATATCACTGTGCAAATGTGTTTGGAGGAAGATGATAGTGCTGTGGTGCTGTGACAATTATTCTGCAAAATATTGAATTGCATATTGCACACATTAACTTCGTCCCTTGGGTTATAATTAATAAGTGTTAATGAGCGTTTGGTTTTTAAAGGAACACTTAGTCAATTGTTGATCAGGATTCATTTTCAAGGCTTTGTCGTGAGATTGTTGCCAAATGTGTGGCTTAATTTGTTGAAAATAATAAACAATTATCTATAAAAATAAAAAAAATGAGTTGACAACTCTTGTTAAAATCTTATTATAAATAAATATACAAAACAAAATTTGTTAATATAATTAGAATTAGGGATTATTAATTCATATTAAACATCAAACGATCACATCAAAAGATTTGCATCCCGTTAGTGCTCTAATAGAATGTTATGTTAAATATGAAATATTCTTTACTGTAGTTTATTTTATGCAGACATATAATATAAAATATTAAATTAATAATAATAATAATAATAAAATTAATAAAATAACAAAATTATTATTATTATTATTATTACAACTCTATTTAATTATTTCTAAAATTATTTCAAATGTGTTTATTATTATTTTATTATTATTATTATTCAAAACAATTAATTGATTGACATGTTTAGTAAAATATAAATAAATTATACAATAATGATATCATAAATCACACAACATTTGTTTAAACTAAGGATTATCAAATCATAAATTCACGAATAAAATAGTATTTTAAATACATAACAAATACAATACGCCTTAATCCCTTTAGCTATTTTTACACCATTTTTACACATTTATTAGCAAATATTAATCCATATAATGTGTATAATTGTAATTTAACTTATAATTTTTTTACTCATCATATTATACTACTATCTCAAAACATTAAATATTGATTCATGATTTCATTGGCTATTTTTGATTTCATAGATTTTATTGATTAAACACTGAATAAAGATTTCTTATCCTTACCCTGCCACACCAGAGCAGCATTTTTTTCACTAAATCAATGTGTAATACAGATAATACAGAAGATGCACAACAAATTAAGAATCTGTATGTCCTGTGTTTGCCTCACGGAGCTGGACGGTGTGTATTAGCACTCATGGCTGTGTTTCTCCAGGCCGTGTTCCTGCGATCCTTCCCCACTGTGAGCTGCGAGCTGCTAAAGATCTTCAGTATGAGAGAAGTGGCAAATGTGGCCCGAGACACACTGAACAGCCTGCCCACCCTCACACACACCGACTGCCCCCTGCAGCCCGTCAAACTGCAGTGCATGGCCAAAACTGTGGAGAGCCCACTCTACACCAACACAGGTGAAACACACACTGCAAAACAACACGTAACTTTTTTTTTTCATTATTCACTTGACAATTTTGAGATTTGGGGCCTTTTTGGCTTTCTATAAAGTTTTTTCTATTTACAGCTTTAGTGAAATAGCATTGTAAATATAGTAGTATTTAAAAAAATTAAAACAGAAACAGAAGTTTATTCAATGATCTCCTCATCTCCCATGCCAATAATTATAAGACATTTATTAGTGAATATTAATAAAAGTTGCTAATAGTCATTTCATTTGATTTATTTGTTCATCATATTATAAAACTACCTAAAAAACGTAAATATTGACAAATGATTTCATATTTGAACTGTGCTGCCATACCAGAGCAGTATTTTCAATTATTTCATAATTCAGAGGCCTTAGAAATTGTGTATAAATTATGATACAAGATTAACAGATGCTTGTGTGTGTGTTTGTTTGGATAGAGTCGCGGTGTGTGCTGTTGCCTGTGGTCCTGCGTCTACTACACACACACCTGCAGGAGCAGAAAGAGCTGGTTCTGTGCGCGAACATCCTCAGCAGCATGTTGACTCTCCACACTCCTGCAACGGTCAGTCTCTCAGCACTGCTCACCTGCTAAACTCACTCACTGCAGCTCATTCCACACTCAGAATATAGCTTTAAAAATATATATATGGTCATTTTACTTCTCCCCTAGAGTTAAATTCTTGAGTTTTACCATTTTTGAATCCATTTAGCCGATCTTCGGGACTGGCGGGGCACTTTTAGCTTAGCTTAGCATAGGT
Organism: Danio jaintianensis; assembly: GCA_903798115.1. Taxonomy (NCBI): domain Eukaryota; kingdom Metazoa; phylum Chordata; class Actinopteri; order Cypriniformes; family Danionidae; genus Danio; species Danio jaintianensis. The sequence goes on along the minus strand of CAIGQV010018127.1, from coordinate 9,727,383 downwards.
CATTGAATCGGAATAGACCATTAGCATCTCACTAAAAAAAAGATTGGATGGCTTTACTATTTAAAGCTTGACTCTTCTGTAATTACATTGTGCACTAAGATGGCTGAAAATGAATAATTACAATTTTATAGGCCGAACTATACTCTCATTCTGGCGTAATAATCAAGGAATTTTATTGCTGTACCATGGCTGCAGCAGGAGCAATGAAATTACGCAGTGCCTGAAAATACAAACCCGATTCCAAAATCGGGACACTGTACAAATTGTGAATAAAATCTGAATGCAATGATGTGGAAGTTCCAAATTTCAATATTTTATTCAGTATAGAACATAGATGACATGTCAAATGTTTAAACTGTGAAAATGTATCATTTTAAGGGAAAGATAAGTTGATTTTATATTTCATGGCATCAACACATTTCAAAAAAGTTGGGACAAGACCATGTTTACCACTGTGAGGCATCCCATCTTCTTTTTACAACAGTCTGCAAATGTCTGGGGACTGAGGAGACAAGTTTAGGAATAGGAATGTTCTCCTATTCTTGTCTAATACAGGCTTCTAGGTGCTCGACTGTCTTAGGTCTTCTTTGTCGCATCTTCCTCTTTATGGTGTGCCAAATGTTTTCTATGGGTGAAAGATCTGGACTGCAGGCTGGCCATTTCAGTACCTGGATCATTTTAAATGAGTCTTGGTCCAGAGAAAATGCTTGTGCTTCTAGATCATGTTTAAATATGGCTTCTGTTTTGACCTATTGACTTTAAGCCGGCAATGGCGAATGGCATGGTGGATTGTCTTCAACAATGTTTTCTGGAAGTAGTCCTGAACCCATATTGTGATTTCCATTATAGTAGCATTCCTGTTTGTGGATGCAGTGCCGTCTAAGGGCACGAAGATCACGGGCATCCAGTATGGTTTTTCGGCCTTGACCCTTACGCACAGACATTGTTCCAGATTTTATGAAACTTTGGATGATATTATGCACTGTAGATGGTGATAACTTCAAACTCTTTGCAATTTTTCGGTGAGAAACTCCTTTCTGATATTGTTCCACTATTTTTTGGTGCAGCATTGGGGACATTGATAATCCTTTGCCCATCTTGACCTCTAAGAGACACTGCCACTCTGAGAGGCTCTTTTTATACCCAATCATGTTGCCAATTGACCTAATAAGTGGAAAATTGGTCTTTCAGCTGTTCATAATATGTACATTTGACTTTTCTAGCCTGTTATTGCTACCTGTCCCAACTTTTTTTGGAATGTGTAGCTGTCTTGAAATCCAAAATGAGCCAACATTTGGCCTGAAATTTTTTTAATTTCTCACTTTCAACATTTGATATGTTATCTATATTCTATTGTAAATAAAATATAAGCTTATGAGATTTGTAAATTATTGCATTCCTTTTTTTTATTCACAATTTGTACAGTGTCTCAACTTTTTTGGAATTGGGTTTGTAGTTTTGTAGTTTGTAGTTCAAAATATTGCGAAAATTATCAAGAGTTTTTTTTTTTTTGAGCGAGATGCTAATGGTCTAAAAAAAATTCAATGATTTATATGCAGATAATTTAATGTGTTAAAATTATGGCTCAATTCAGATAAAAATATATATTGAATTGTATAAAGACTTTAATCACTTTACTGCTCTAATAGTCTAATTTACAATATTGATCCATATACAAACTACAATTATCTAACCAAGTAAGTTTTATACAACCAAATAATAATAATAATAATAATAATAATAATAATAATAATTGTGACTTCCTGAACTCTATGTACATTTTGTAATTAGAAAATGTATGGTTTTAAATATTTTAACCTTAGTAACATAAATATATAGGACAAAGTAATGCATATTGAAGGGATAACTTAATATTTATTATTCTTTTTAATTATTAAATTTTTTTAAAATCGTGTTTAGACTATTTTAATCATAGAAATAAAATAGCATGTTATTTAAAGAAAATATTTTTGTAAATTAAAATGATTTTCATAGTAAGCATTGATATGTGGAGTTTTATTGTATTAAATTTGATAAAATTATGAAAAATACAAGTTTATATTATTTGACAGCCTAAAAAAATATTAGTGAATGAATACATATATATATATTTAGGCAGTCAAATAATATAAACTAGTATTATTCATAATTTTATCAAATTTAATACAATAAAACTCCACATATCA
>CAIGQV010018127.1:9664338-9684024 GCA_903798115.1 Danio jaintianensis | reverse complement strand
TTATTATTATTATTATTATTATTATTATTATTATTATTATTATTATTGTGTTCTTTTTCAAATATTTCCCAATTGATGTTTAATAGAGCAAGGACATTTTCGCAGTATTCCCTATTATATATATTTTTTTTTATGGAGAAAGTTTTCTTTCTTTCAGTTTTGCTGGAATAAAAGCAGTTTTAAAGTCTGTTTTTTTATATCTGTTTTTTAAAAAATGTATATCTGTTTTTATCCGTTAACCTAATTAACCTGGTTAAGCTGTTAAATTGCACTTTAAACTGAATACTATTATCTTGCAAAATAAATAGTAAAATACTATGTACTGTCATCATAGAAAAATACAAAAGATATTAGTTATTAGAAATTAGTTATTAAATTTATTACGTTTAAAAACATGTTGAAAAAAAATACTATCTCCGTTAAAAAGAACTTAATAAAAATATCACAGGAGGGCAAATAATTTTGACTCCAACTGTACATTTCATGCTTGATTTATTTGTATTATTTATTAACGGCTCTAGTTTATGAAATTATTATTTATGAGTTTAGTTATGTTGTTCATTTCATGATTTATTGGAAATATCAATAAAAAGTAAATGTGTTCATCAATTATTTAGACACATTTCAAGCTTTACTGATACTATTTGTGGTTAAATAAAGTCATATTTATTATATATAATTTTATTTATCAAGAAAGTTCATTTAGAGAGAAATATAAATAATTGTATTCATTATGTATTGAGTTATTCATTTGACACATTTCATGCTTTATTTATACTATTTATGATTAAATATAATTATATATTATATGCATGGTTTATAATTTTATTTATCAATTAATGCATTTTATCAAAAAAGTGAATAATTATTCATTAGTTTTGATTTGATACGTCATGCTTTAATAGTATTTGTGATTTAAATACCAAATTAAATCAATTGAATTGATCAATAAATATAGTATAAATAAATATCAATTAGATAATCATTTCATGATTTATTTATTGCCTTTTCACCGAAAGATTGATCTGTTATTAAATCTCACTCTCAGCCCATAGATTTAGATTTTTAATTCAGCTATTTGTATTATAAAAAAGGAAATGAGAGTACAAGGGAATGCACCCGTGATGAATGTTTTCCATTTTCCGTTTTTTAACTAGATCATCTTAATTTCATTTACAGCTGCGTATTTTGCTGATTTGGTGACTTACTTTTGTGGATCTGCCCTTTAGACGACATCTAAAGCGCAGCTCAAATGCTCTTCGCGGAGTCCTTCTGATATGCAGTTACAGCTGGAAATGAAAATGTACAAGAGAAGCCATGAAGAGATTATGTCCGCTTTGAAATGGCATGTAATTTACAGCAGAATCTGAAGATCTGGCAGGTCCATATCCCATTTAGAGCACTCTGAAACATATTGCTAGCAAGGTATTTTTGATAGAAGTACACAAAACAAAAACAAAACAAAAAACATCATTGTTGTACAGCTTTTCTTTCCACACTATGGCAGTTTTTCTTTTTGGTTTGAACACAAACGGAGATGTGTGCAGCTAGACCTGCAGCCCGTTTTGGACCGCTTTGTACTTTCTGGAATGGCTAAAAGGTGCTACATTCGGTATTTCTTAGTGTTTGTTTTCCTTTTCTAACGTAGCCTTGTATCTACCGAAACTGCCTGACCGTTTAAATGTGCCATGTGATGAAATTGTGTGGTCTCCGAGTTTTGTGCCAAAGATGCAAACAGTATTAACTTCTTTGTCAGTGAGAGTAGTTAGGAAAGCTTAACTGAAGTTAGCGTGATCGCTAGTGCTCAACAATGTGCTTCTTAAAACCGTGTGCAGAGGCGTAGATCAGAACTGCATGGGGCATGAGCAGTACACAGCAATATAACCATAGTAGTTTGCAAAGAGTGATAGAAACAAACATCATCTAGTTCTGAGATGAACTTTTTTTTTTTCACCCTGCAAGCCTGATGGCAAATCGGGTTGTGCCGCCGCAAGTCACTTCCCAACAATATTGGCTAGATCAAATCTGTTTTGCTTTCTCCTTTAAATGTTAAATCCGACAGAAGTTTTCGCACTGAGCTCCGAGATTCAATTTGGGCTCTTATTTGGAGTCGAGGTCAGAGAAGATAAACACGAAGCTTAGGAAATGCTGTTTAGGTGGAATTGGTTTTCTTTTTATATTGTTTTAGCTTTTGTGTTGTTTCAGTATTAGTTTTCTTCCTTTGAAAAATCATTGTCACTTCTCATTTTCATAAAAAAAATGTGTCATTTTATTATATTACGGAAATACGCAGAGTGTTTAACAAAACGGCTGATTTGAGACATTTACAAACTTTGTTAAATGCCACAAAAATACTTCACAGGAATACTACAGTATATGTAACTATTTTTCAAGATCATATGAATCATATGAATTCGTCTAATCTTACACTGTTAAAAAAAGCAGTTAGTTACTTTACTTTAAAAAAGTGAGTAAACCCGTTGCCTTATAAGTAGGGCCAGACAGAATCTGTGGACTTTTTTGCTATTTCTGCACATTTTTGTACAAAAATCTGCAGATTTATGTGGAATGATTTTGGGATTATTGTAACTAAAAACTTAATATATGAAATAAAAATAATACCTTTTTAACTGTTAATATTTACAATGCAAATCCAATTAGATCCACTTCTTTGCTAAACAAAGCAAGTCTCTCATATACTATATCGACTAAAAGACAGAAAATATTACTTTACAAACTGTATTGTAAATAAATCAAATAAACATTTTCATGTTAGTCAATAATATTACTGAAATTAATTTAAAAACTGAATAAATATAAATTTACACCCATTTACACAAGTAAATAAATAGACTCAATTGGGCTAAAAATCTGCGGATTTCTGCACGTGCAGATTCCGTGTGGGCCTACTTATAAGCAACAAATTGACTTTACTTTAAAAAGTGAGTAAATATGTTGTAACTTGAAACGGTTAAGTTGACTTAGTCCCTTTATTCATCAGGAGTCCCCACAGCGGAATGAACCGCCAACTTATCCAGCATATGTTTTACACAGCGGATGCTTTTCCAGCTGCAACCCAGTACTGGGAAACATCCATAGACACTCATTTACACTCATACACTACGGCCAGTTTAGTTTATTCAGTTCACCTATACCGCATGTCTTTGGACTGTGGGGGAAACCGGAGCACTCGGAGGAAACCCACGCGAACACAGGGGGGGACATGCAAACTCCACACTGAATCGCCAGCTGACCCAACCGGGACTCGAACCAGTGACTTTCTTTCTTCCACTGAGCCATCGTGTCACCTTGATTTTTATAATTATAATTTTCTTAATAATTTTAAATGAGACCTATTGTTACAAATTGTAAAATACGTCTCTGATGTCCCTAGAGTGTGTATGTGAAGTTTCAGCTCAAAATACCACACGGACAATGTTTTACAACTCTTTGATACTCCTTGTGCCATTTTGGTGACTTTCGCTTTAAATTCAAATGAGATTGTGCTCTTTTCAAAAGAGGGCAGAGCTACAAATGCCTACGTGTCAGCATAGTGGCAGATTCAAAAACAAGATTAACGTCTTATGCTAATGAGGGAGAGATCGGCACTCACTTTAAGTAAAGTCAACTAATCGCTTTAAAAGCAATGGGTTTACTCACTTTTTTAAGTGAAGCAAACTAATCTCTTTTTACAGTGTACCAAAATGTACAAGTAAGCTTATATTCAGAACAACCACTGATTATAGCCTTCACTGGTACATAAGCGGCTTAAATGAAATAATAAAATTGTACCCATATGAATTTGTACGTTAGCCACCAATTATTAAAAAAATTGTTTAAGACATTAACATTAACTATATTACATGATGTTGACTTGGTATGAATTCATCCAATGCTTTTTTGGGGGGAAAAAAGTGTGAATGCAGATTGTACAAAAAACAATTTATAACAGCTGACATTCAAGCTTTAAAAGTTTTATTTTAAAGAAAATACTGACCCAGGCCAATGGGAAAACAACTATTTTATAAGGTGGTGATTTCTTGTGGATTTTCTCAAATTAAAGTCAAATAAAAAAAATATATCTTTTTTTGGAATGAAGGTCAGTCATCACTGGCATGTAAGCAAATTGTACAACAAATTAGATATCAATCAAAAGCGAGTTGAATTATTTGAACTTATACTGAAGATGCGATTGAGTCAAATTTAACGTGTTCTCTGCAAATACATTGTGCATTCTGCATCGTTCGTGCCGTCTGGTGGAAATTCGCCTACAGTATATCCCTGCATTTGCATTGACTTTGTATGTAATATACTCATTAGAATACTTCATTTTGCTTTTCGTGTGAACCCAGCATTACTATCAATGGCGCATAAGCAGATTGTTGTGCTGGGTTACGAATTTACGAATATGAATTTAAGTATTCCCGCAAGTAAATTACATACAAAGTCAATGCAAATGCGCAAATAGAGGTGAATTTCTGCCACTCTGAGTGAATTACATGGATTGCGAGATGCGATTGCAACTAACTTGCAGAATTCGCCGCAATGACATTAAAAAAGTAAAAAAACTCCAGCTGAAAATTCACACAAGGTGAAAAACATTCTCCCAGTAAGCTATAGCAAGTGATGTGATGCGCGTGCTCTCTTTGCATTTGGCGTGAACCCAGCAAAAGTAAACAATACAAGAATAAGAATACAAACGAGATTGCACAAATTCATACAAATTATCCATCAATTTTGAACAGCTGACTTTAGACATAAACAATGTTTCATTTCAAAGAAAATACCAACCCAATCTCACAGGAAACTAAAATTTTGCAAAATAGGGATTTTGTATGAATTCACCCAATATGAATGTTACAAAAAAAGATTTTTTGATTGTATGAACATGTAGGATTATATCAATTCTTGACTGATTTAAAATTCACGTTTCAGCTAAAAGAAAATATCAACCTTTCCATGGAAAAACATAACTTTTAACGAAATTATTTCGTATGCATTCTATTAATGCAAATCTTACAAAAACATACATACATTTTAGAAATAAAACACATAAAGGTCAACCTCTTAATATAGCCAAATACAATTATATTAGGCCACTAGTTCCAAATACCTGGTTTTAAGAAGTTTAATTTTAACGAAAATAGCAACGCAATCTAATCTTATTGGAAAACGTAACTGTTTTACAAGATTCTATGAACTTGTCCAATGTGAATTGTATCAATCTGATCTTAGAGGCAAATGCAACTATTTTACGAAATACAATTTCATAGAAATAAGAGTTTTTTGAAAACATATTATTTTTATTATATTAAGCATGAAGTTCCACTCCTAAATATAACCGTCAGTGACATTTAAGCAGATTGTATACTGAAACATACTGCATCTATAAAGTCTAATTTATACGAATTCGCCAAAAACGTTAAAAACGTTAACGTTAACGTTGATAGTAAGCAGCTTTGAAAGAAATATATGGAAAAAACAACAGCTTTTTCACTGCCAGCTTGATAGCCCACAGTGGTTTTATTAAATATTGTATGATGAAAAGTTGATTGACTTAATTCTTAACTTAAAGACACAGCAGCCTTTGTAAATATTGGCTGCCAGTTTACATGATCATTCAAATATTCATTGATAATAAAAATGTCAAAAATAACCCCTTGTGATTTTATTATATCATTACATTTTGTAGCTGAATAAAAATATTTTTTTTTGGCAAACTAAAAAGTTGAAGAGTGAGGAATGATACCTAACACTGGATTAACTGCAAAGTACGTACAGATGGGCACCTTAAACAATTCCTTTGTAAGATATTTTATTAACAGCTTCGCAGCTACATGCTCTCATATTTCCATATGACGAGAGTTGCTCATTTTTAGGCAATCATGTTTTGTAATTTCGATAGATTGCTGATGCTCAAACACTTCAACTCTAGCCACGCTTGCATTTCTCCTCTCCTGTTCTTTCCTTTCACCCTCCTTTTTATGGATTATACTCTTTCTGTTCAATTTTTTGAACTTGTAAAGTTGTACTTTATATCATACGATGGGATGAAAGTATTCCATATAGCCTGTGTTACAGATTTTGTACAAAAGGTGTTTATATGAAAATGTAACCAGTTCATAGCTTTGAATGTTGCAACTAAAGTTTTTATTTGTAAATGTTGAATATTAACCATCAAACAAATAAAGATTGATTGATGTAAAATGTGACTTTTTATGTATTATTGAATCTGTTTTGGATGGATCCAACTGAATGTGGTAGTTAATCAGCTGGTGTGTGGTCTGGTGCAATATGGCTGCCGTCGCGTCATCCATGTGGATGCTGGTGGTGGACACTGGTGATGGATGAGGAGATCCCCCCCATTGTGTAAAGCGCTTTGAGTGTCTAGAAAAGTGCTATATAAATGTAAGGAATTATTATTATTATTATTATTATTATTAATCAATAAAAAAAATAGCTGTTGATTTACTCACCATCAGGCCATGATGCAAATTAGGCTCAATTTACAGCTCCCCTAGAGTTAAACAGTTGAGTTTTACCTTTTTTTTTTAATTAATTTAGCCAATCTCCAAGTCTGGTGGAAGCACTTTCAGCTTAGCTTAGCTTAGCATAAATCATTTAATCGGATTAGGCCATTAGCATCTCGCTCAAAATGGTCATGTTGGAAATTACCTATAGCTGGGGACTATTTTCAGGTGCTGCGTAATATCATTGTGCCTGCTGCAAACATGGTACAAGCGAGATGCTAATGGTCTAATCCGATTCAATGATTTATGCTAAGCTAAGCTAAAAGTGCTCCCACTAAACTTCGTTAAAGATAGGCTGAAAGGATTCAGAAATGGTAAAACTCAACTGTTTAACTCTAGGGTAGCTATAAAATTAGCCTATTTAAAAAAAAAATGGAGTTTTCCTATATCTACTGACACATTGAGAGTAAAACAAATGCATACATGAAAAAGCTAAATTCATTCCTATGATTCCTGTCATTCTGTGGAAGAAATTAACGTTATTTTCATTTAGAAAATTATGTAAATAAATAATGTTCAGTGTCTTGCACAGCCTGATTGTTTTGTATCATGATACATCAATGTATCGTCTGGAGCCTCAGGTATTAAATTTGTGTTTCCTGCATGTGTTTCTTTTTTTTTTCACTGCTGCTAGCTGCTGTCTCGCAATTTTGGCTAACAAAAATACTGAAAAAAACAAAAAAGTCTGCTACATCTGGGAGGGATTAAATTAACAGCACATTTTCGAAACACACCTTTACTATTTGTTGGAGTTATTTCTGGTGGAAACCTTAGAATATTCAGTGATCTTTGAAGGACCAAAAAGTTCCCTAAAAGCTACACAATAAAAATGGTAATTGTGTGTTTATTGGACATAGAAGCATAATAGTTTTGTGAACACAAACATAACATGACATAACCTGTTATTAATTATTAATTAAAGCTATTTAAATATTCTAATGACTTTGTCTGGAAATGCGCAATTGTCGGACAAATCTACTCTTCATTATTGTATAGAAAAATATTTTAAATAATTTTAACAATCTATAATTCAAGCCTTGTTGACAATAATTTAAAAATAAAATGGCGTCTTATTATTATGTAATAATATGTAATTAGCGACAAAGTAACTATAATTAAATTACTTTTGTGCTGAAAAGATAAAGTAAGAGATTGCTTTTTATTTTAGGTATTTTGTAGAAAGTTGAAAACCTGTAACCATTGACTTCCATAGTATTTGTTTTTCCTACAATGGAAGTCGATGGTTAAAGTACAGGTTTTCAGCTTTCTTCAGGATATCTTCTTTTGTGTTTAACAGAATAACGAAACTCATAAAGGTTTGGAAAACATTGGAGGGAGAGTAAATACTGTGTACATTTACATTTTTGGGTGAACTGTCCTTTAAGAAAAGAATGAATTTAGTCATAAATTATTCAGAGTGTTTAGGTATTCAGATATGTTGCATAATATATACTTGATAATGTATAATAATGCATACTGGATTTCTCAACTAATGTCATATTCTTGTGGAGCTCAGGATGAATGACTTTAATCTGACGGGCTTTAAGACCGGGAAAGAGCGAGCGTCAGCGTGGCGTCTTACTGAACGGAGGGACGCACAGCACGTACATAAGACATTAGGTGAGTGTTTTGACACGCGACTCAAATCATTCATACTCTGCAATAAATTCTTACCTGTGCTGAAGGGTTTGTTCTTAAGTTTTGTGTATGCATTACAGTTGTATCCATCCATCACGAGGTTTTCCACTCGCCCACTGTTTGCCCTTTATAGTAGAAGCAGCAGCGTGTCCTGTCAGTCCAGCGTGGTCTCCTTACACTAAACTACAGGTGCATTCACTTTTGTAGTGTGAATTATTGACTCCGTTTTCAACCTAGTGCGCAACTAACTGACAAAAAAGTGAGATGTAAGAAGAGGTCGACGACATATTGCGCATTTGATAATGTTGTAATTGTGTAGTTTGTACACCCGACCTGATTTCTGAGGCTGTGGTCAAAATTTCTAATTTGTATGGGCGAATAACTGACTACTACAAATGTGTAGTACGCTACGAAATAACTTTACTGTATACTATATCCCACAATGCAATGCATACTTGACTTTACTGTGCAGATTCATAAAATAACTGTATTCTATACGCTCTTTAGAAAAAATTGACATTCCTTGACATTGATGGTTTGAAGAACCTCTTATATTAAGTTCTTTCTAGTGAAATAAGTGTTTTAGATGATTTAAATGTTCCTGGGGCAGCACGGTGGCGCAGTGGGTAGCACGTTCGCCTCACAGCAAGAAGGTTGCTGGTTCGAGCCTCGGCTGGGTCAGTTGGCATTTCTGTGTGGAGTTTGCATGTTCTCCCTGTGTTCGCGCGGGTTTCCTCCGGGTGCTTTGGTTTCCCCCACAAGTCCAAAGACATGCGCTATAGGTGAATTGGGTAAGCTAAATTGTCCATAGTGTGTGTGTGTGAATGGGAGTGTATGGGTGTTTCCCAGTGATGGGTTGCAGCTGGAAGGGCATCCGCTGCGTAAAAAAACATATGCTGGATAAGTTGGCGGTTCATTCTGCTGTGGCGACCCCAGATTAATGAAGGGACTAAGCCGAAAAGAAAATAAATGAATGAATAAAATGTTCCTCGCAGTAAAAGAATGGTTATTTTGGGGGGAATCAAAAATGATTCTTCAATGGTAGCGCTGAAAACTGTTTTAAAAAAATTGTAAAAGGAAAATTATTATTATTATTATTATTATTTTTTGGAAATAGGCTCATTTTACAAGGCACCTGACTTTTACCATTGTTTAATCCATTCAGCTGATCTACAGCAAGTCTGGAAGGAACACTATCAGCTTAGCATAAATCAGATTAGACCATTAGCATCTTTTTTAAAAATATGAAAATAATAATTTAATTCAATAGTTTTAATAATTTCCCAATTAAAGCTTGATTCTCCTGTAGTTACATTGTTTACTAAAACGGACGTAAAAATGATATCGATATGGCTAGGAACTATTCACTCATTCATAATAATCGAGGAAATTTACTGCCGTTCCAAGACTGCAGCGGGCAGATTGATATTGCGCAGAGCCTGAAAATAGTCTCCAGCTAGGTAACTAGATAACATTGCTGCGTAATATCGTTGCGCCTTCCACAGCCATGGTATGGCAGCAAAGTTTATGAGTATTGTGAATTAGTAATTATATCCAAGGTTGCTTTTAAGTATTCAATTGCAAGTTCATTTGATCTTATTGTCTTCTAGGTTTTCTTTTGACTAGCCATTGTGTGTTTACTCCGGTCAGGAGGAAAGATAAGCATCTTTCGTTGTTTTTTTTTTGCCATATAGATGTCATATAATGAAGCTGCTGACACAAAAAGAGGTTGTTCTCCCATATGAGAGCTGGAATTAGTTTCTAGGTTAATTTGTTAACCAAGCTGCTCTGTGAAGGTGCCCCGATGAAGAAGATTATTTTGCATTTCTAACATCACTGTACATTGGCTTTCCAGTTTAAAATGATTGTTTCACATTTATTCCCATCGTTCGTTAAGCTATAATTGGTTTAATCATTTCAATAATAATTTGAAAATAAAATAATTAAAAGAGATGTAAAATCATATATGTAAAAAAAAATTAAAAACATATTTATAGTTGATTATAAAAATGTTTCCTATATTATTAATTATTAGTATTTTATAATGAAATTTTTGTTTATAAATATTATAGCAACTTATAATATTTATAGATGCTAAAAACTAAAACGTATTCATTTAACAGATATTAAATGTATTTTCTATTTCAGGTATTAAAGACCACCTTTTATAATAATTATAATAATGTTAATAATAATATTTCAATAAATTACTCTTTTTACTGTATTTTTATGAAACAAATTCAGCCAAGTTATATTAAGACACTTTATACCCTGTGTTTGTATGTGTGTATTTTACAACACGTATGCAAAATCATTTAAGGTCAACTGAATTACAACTGAAGTGTGTGCAAAATTTTACACACGCATATATAATAGTAATAATATGCCATTTAGTAATTAATTATATTATAAGAAGAACATTATTATTATTATTATTATTATTATTAATTATTTTCATATTTTGAAAGGATTTGTTTTCTCACCAAAGATATTTGAATATTTTCTAAATCATCATATGATATTGAAGACCAAAATCTATTCCAATAGAAAACAGTTCTTTTAGACGGTAGTAAAAAATCACAGTTTTTACCATAGCTACAGCTTTGCAGCACATTTAGAAGAAAAGCAAAACTTACAATAAATTTTTTTTTGTATCAACAGATTAAAACAAAATGATGATATACAAATTGTTTTAATCTGAATTGTCTTACACAATTCGTGTAACATCATTTCATTTTAATCTGTTAATACAAAATAATCGATTTTAGGTTTTGCTTTTTTTCTTAATGTACGTCCTTAATTTAGTACATTTATTTTTGTTACATTTTAAAAAAAATATCACTTAATTAATCAGTTATCGGCAAATACGGTCCATCCTAGCTATCGGTATCGGCAAAATCCAATATCGCTCGACCTCTACCTATTACAACAACTTTAGCAAAGTCATTTAAGGTCATGCTAATAAAAAAAGTCAAGTGTGTGCAAACTTTTGACTCATGCATACTTAAAAAAAGAAGCTAGTTTTAAAAGTTGTCCCGCTGGATGTTGTGAGTGAGTGAGTCAGTCTGATTCCTTTTAGTTTGCTTGTCTTCAGCCGTCTGGAGCACATCATTAATCTTCTGGCCGCTGTGATGCAGACTAATGGTCAAGCTTTCCAGCTGAAATCATACTTACAGGTGCACACATTCACATCATTTAATCAGATTCGGTCTGTCAGCATCCTGTTGTGAAACGCGCCGTTAAAATAAGCCCATGCATCAAGGGAAAGCCGAAATTGCCTTGTCAAGAGTGCGAAATCTGTCATGGCGGTTTCAAATTAGCCTAAAGCTGCGAATTCACTAAGCATTTTTTGGACACATTTGATGACTGGTGCAATTAAAATGGTTACGCTCAGGTATGCATAAACAACGCTGTACCAGGCTACGCTTCTACATTATGTAGGTGGCATATTTGACAGTGTTAAATGGCTTAAAAATGGGAAGCGTATATGATGAATTAATTGTACGAGACCACTGTGTGTTTCGCATCTGGAATGGTCAGCTACTACGGTATTACAGTATCAAGGTGTTTGCTTTTAACTCTAGAATCTGTGGGAGATTATTAAAAAAAAGTGCCTTTTTCTGAGGTGCAAACTCAGAATTCTGATGTAAAAAAAAAAGCTTAACTGTGAGGAAGCCAAAGCCAACCAAGCATGAACTTTATTTTTATTTTTTATTTTTTATTGAGTAATAAAATGGCAGTTATGAATCTAATATCACACAATTCTGAGAAACAAGTCAGAACTGCCAGATTTAATCTCAGAATTCATTTTTGAGAAAGATTTGAGTTTTTTTTTTTTTTTCAATTTTATGGGTTATAGTTTGTTTGTTTTTTACCTCAGATTTCATTTTTATTTTATTTATTTTTTTCAGATAAGAAATTTTTGTATGAGTTTGTTATTTGTGAGTGTATGTTTTGTAACTCCAAAGAAAATCTTGCTAGAAAGCCTTTAAACTCCCAGTCACAAGAAACTACGTTACCATTTTAAGGGCAAAAAAAGATATACAATCTGAACTCAGACTTTATCCTCAAATGTTTGAGTTTATGTGACCTCAGAATTGCAAGAAAGCCTTGTAACTCCTAACTGAAAAAAAACCCCGTCAGAATTTAAGATGCAAGCAATTCAAGAAAATGTGAGAATCATGAGATTTTAAATTCTAAAAACAAGTTAGAATTCTGAGTTAGAATATCTCATATACCGTATATACAGTGCTCAGCATAATTAAGTACACCCCATTTTGAAAATGAATATTTTTGAATATTATAGGCAATGTATTTTGGTGCATTTAAACAAAACAGATTTATTAAACAGATACATTTATTAAAATAATATTTAAGTCACCAAACATATTTAGAAATTGAAAGATAATACAATTAAATTCAAGCAAAATATTGCAAAAATTAAATTCAAGCAAAATATTGCAACCTACAAAATTTCAACTAAATCTTTTTTTTTTTTTTCCTCTTTTTTTAAAAATAATATTTTTCCCTAACATATAAATTTGAGCTACTAATTTTTTGGCTGTTATTGTAAACTTTCGAACAATCTAATGTGTATGCACAAATATAACATTGTAAAGATTCCTATAGAAAATATTAATTTAAATGAGAGATTTGTGAGGTGTTTACTTATATATGCTGAGCACTGTATATATACACAGTGCATCCGGAAAGTATTCATAGCGCTTCACTTTTTCCATTTTTTTTATGTTACTTATTCCAAACTGGATTAAATTCATTTATTTCCTCAATTCTACACACAATACCCCATAATGACAATGTGAAAATTTTTGTTTTTAATTGTTGCAAATTTATTTAAAAAAAAAAAAAAAAAATCACATGTACATAAGTATTCACAGCCTTTGCTCAATACTTTGTTGATGCACCTTTGGCAGCCTAAATTTTTTTTGAATATGATGCCACAAGCTTGGCACATCTGTCTTTGCGAATTTTTGCCCATTCCTCTTTGCAGTACCTCTCAAGCTCTATCAGGTTGGATGGGAAGCGACGGTGTACAGCCATTTTCAGATCTCTCCAGAGATGTTCAATAGGATTTAGGTCTGGGCTCTGGCTGGGCCACTCAAGGACATTCACTGAGTTGTTGTGAAGCCACTCCATTGATATTTTGGCGGCCATTGTCCTGCTGGTAGATGAACCGTCGCCCCAGTCTGAGGTCAAGAGCACTCTGAAGCAGGTTTTTATTCAGGATGTCTCTGTACATTGCTGCATTCGTCTTTCCCTCTATCCTGACTAGTCTTCCAGTTCCTGCTGCTGAAAAACATCCCCACAGCATGATGCTGCCACCACCATGGTTTTTTCCAAACGTAACGCCTGGCATTCACTCCAAAGAGTTCAATTTTAGTCGTATCAGACCAGAGAATTTTGTTTTTAGATGCCTTTTGGCAAATTCCAGGCGGGCTGCTATGTGCCCTTTACTAAGGAGTGGCTTCTGTCTGGCCACTCTACCATACAGGCCTGATTGGTGGATTGCTGCACAGATGGTTGTCCTTCTGTAAGGTTCTCCTCTCTCCACAGAAGAACGCTGGAGCTCAGACAGAGTGACCATCGGGTTATTGATCACCTACCTGACTAAGGCCCTTCTGCCCCGATCACTCAGCTTAGATAGCCGGCCAGCTCTAGGAAGAGTCCTGGTGGTTCCAAACATCTTCCACTTACAGATGATGGAGGCCACTGTGCTCATTGGAATTTTCAGAGCAGCAGAATTTTTTCTGTAACCTTCCCCTGCCTTGTGCCTCGAGACTCTGAGGTCTACAGACTTCTTTCTTTGTCTTCATGCTTGGTTTGTGCTTTGACATGCACTGTCAACCCTGGGACCTTATATAGACAGGTGTATGCCTTTTCAAATCATGTCCAATCAACTGAATTTACCACAGGTGAACTCCAATTAAGCTGCTGAAACATCTCAAGAATGATCAGTGGAAACAGAATGTACCTGAGCTCAATTTAGAGCTTCATGGCAAAGGCTGTGAATACTTATGTACTTGTGATTTTTCAGGTTTTTTATTTTTCATAAATTTGCAACAATTAAAAAAAATCTTTTTTCACATTGTCATTATGGGCTATTGTGTGTAGAATTTTGAGGAAAAAATTAATTTAATCCATTTTGGAATAAGGCTGTAACATACATAAATAAATGTGGAAAAAGTGAAGCGCTATGAATAATTTCCGGATGCACTGTATATATCATTTTTCTCGGAATTGCAAGTTAGTCTCAAAATTCTGAGTCATGAAATAACAAATGTGAGTTTATATCTCAGTTATGAGAAAAAATTCTGAATTGTGATAAAGTCAGAATTGGATGAAGTTGCAGTTTTGTAGAAAGAATCTAAAGAGTTTATACCTGGAACTTCTGACATTTCTGACAAAGAAATTAAGGCTATGGATTTATTTTTCTCAAATTTATTTATTTATTCTCAGAATTATGAGTATGACTTTTTCTTGCAATTTTGAGTTCATATATATTTATTCTATATTTATTTATTTATTTTTAGTAATAAAATGGCAATTGTGAAGTTATATCATTCAAAGAGCTGCAGGGTATAAACTCAGAATTCAGAGATAAATAGTCAGAATTAAGATTTAAAGAGTTTTTTTTCTCTTCAATTCTTGGGATATATTTTGCCATTAATGCAAACATTTTACCTCAGACTTTTTTTTTTTTTTAGATACAAAATTGCAATTGTGATTTTATATCTTTTAATTCCAAAAAAGCTTTAAAGAAAGCATTTAAACTCCTAGTCACAAAAAAATGATGTTGGGATTAAAATTTTAAAAGGCAGAATTAAAAAATAAAATTAAATCAGAACTCAGATTTTATTTATCTTTGGTAATTTTGAGATTATTGGAGCTCAGAATTGCAAAAAAACCTAAACTTTTAAACTCCTAACTGCAAAACTAAATATCAGAATTGCAAGAAAAAAATCTAATGTGAGAATAGTGACATTCTGTAAACAGAATTTAGAAAGTAACAGAAATAACAGTTTACATCTTACAGTTTTAAGGGGGAAAAAGTGTGAGAAATATAGTCAGAATTGAATGAAGTTGCAATTTTGAGGGGAAACAAGTCAACCTTGAGATGCGAAATCATACTTGTAAGATTTGCCCTTTTTTTTTTACCTCACAATTCCGAGTTTATAACTTACATTTTTGACTTTTTCAGAATTTGGAGTTTGTAACTAGAACTTCTGACATTCTTTCCTATTTGCAAGTGTGTATCTTGGTTTTTTGAGAGGCTATAAAAATTTACACTGACAAAAAAAAGCATTCTAAGTTTGTGATTTACTTTTTTACTTTTTGTGCGAGATAAACAAAATTGCAAGAAAGTCTGTAAACTTGAGATCACAAAAAATAGTTGCAATTCTGAGGAAATAAATCTGTTTAAGTTCTTAAGTTTTAAGTTTTTAAGCTTTCGGTTTGTTTGTTTCTTGTAAGAAAAAGTTCACAAATAACTTAAAAAAAACGAAAATAGTCCTCCATAAGAAACGCATCTTTAATTTGAGTCGGCCAAGGAAAAAAAATCTATGTTGCACACCTGCTGTGCCAACCTTGGTTTTTACTGCTCACAGTTTTATTTCCATCCACAGCACATTGAAAATGGTGCAAAATACTCTCGACTCACATCTAAAAGGAACCTTTGATGAAAAATGAGCTCTTTTGATCATCCCGGATTCTGACCCTTTTTAGGAATAAACTATTAGATGCTCCACTTTACGCACCTTTGAGATCCCGTGGCATGTGCCAACCGTGTTATATTTAATATATACCGTAGAACCACATTGCACCATTCTATCG
This sequence comes from Danio jaintianensis, assembly GCA_903798115.1. Lineage (NCBI taxonomy): Eukaryota > Metazoa > Chordata > Actinopteri > Cypriniformes > Danionidae > Danio > Danio jaintianensis. The sequence continues at coordinate 9,668,005 of CAIGQV010018127.1, read as the reverse complement.
CTTTCCTGATGCAGGAAAAAATATATGTGGCTCAGTGGAGGGACAAGCAAAAATAGAAACCTTTTTATATAAAAAAAAAAGAAGCTGTGGAGTGTTTTGTGGCTCCAGGGTGATTGGCAATCTCTCACTCTATGTGCGGGTGAGGGATTATTGTTAGAGAAATCTGACAGCTGGCACTTGGCAGGTCTGCCCGGAACAACCATGGAGAATTTAGCCACTCGTTGTCATAATAGTTCATTAGTGGCACTCTTGTGTGAGATGCCTCTCCGTGTGAACTAAGTGAATAAATGCTTAATAATAGAGGACGTTTCTGTGTACAAGATGAATCTAAATCAGAATTGGATTTAATTCGGGACATGTGAATTGTTCAAGATAAGAAACTTGGATACTTAATCAAAATTTAGTGAGTTTTGACACTTATTGGAACACTTATTGTTCCTTGTTGGGTTTATAAGATAATCTCAGTTACTCAAATACTCTCAGTTTTGCATTATTCATTTATATGACCAAAATACATATTTGATCAGTAATTAATCATGTTGTTTGAAAAATTCAGACTGTTACTTTTGTATAATATTGACTAGTAAGCTTCTATTTCATTTTGCATTCAAATTTTATAAGCCAAATATTGAACGCAAAATTTAAATTTTAGTCAGGGTCATTTTTTGGGAGATTTCAGGCTGAGATGCCTTTTTATATAGAAAAAGAATATCTATAATATATAAGAATATCTAAAGAATATCTAAATATAGAAGAATATCTCAAATTGAATATCTAAAATCTATTGCTTAAAAAAAAAAATCTAAATATTGAGAAAATTACCTTTTTAAATTTGTCAAATTATATTCTTAGCAGTACTGCATACAGTGCTCTGCATATAAGTACACCCCTCACAAATCTATCTATTAAATTAATATTTACTATAACATGCCATACAATATTTTACTAGTGCATATGCATGAGATTAGTCAGTACCGAGCCAAATGGGGAGCTAATCTAACAAAATAATTTACAATAATGGTCCAAAAACTAGTACACACAAATTTATATGTTAGAGCAAATTATAAAATAAAAATGTAAAAAAAATATAACATTTAGTTGAAATTTTGTAGTTTGTAATTTCATTTGAATTTAAATGTATTTTTGTTCTATTTCTAAAGATGTTTGGTGACTAAAATATAATTTTAATAAATATATCTGTTTAATAAATATGTTTTGTTTAAATGCACCAAAATATATGACCTTTATTCATTGACAAATGGATAAAAACATTTATTTTCAAAATGGGGTGTACTCATTTATGCTGAGAACTGTATTGCTAATCAAAAATTAAGTTTTGATATATTTACATTATAAGAAATGGCAAAATTTATATTTATATTTTCCGATATTTTCTCTTAATATTTACTTGATATAAATACAAATCAATTATTTTGATCTTTTTTTTTCTTTTGTTTCTCAACTTTTTTTTGTCACAAAATCCCATGCGAATGCTATAGCATTAAATGTTAGTCGTGTTTATATTATATTAAAATGTGCATAGCCAACATGCACAGCAGAGACTCAGGAAAGTGTCAGTTTACTTATTTATTTAGTTTCATTTATTTGGCGACCACAGTGCCACCCTGACAAATCCCTCTCTTGATTGTGATTCGCTCAGCACTTTTCTCTGAGCCTCAATTCTCCCAGATCCTCTTCTCAGTTGTTGTAGCCTCTGATTTCTGAGCCTCTTGAATGCCCTCCTGTGAGCAAATGGCTTCAAGTGTTTCTTCAAGTGCTTACCAGTAAGTCTGCAAAGTTGCTGCGAGAGACCTTGAGGGCTTTGTTTGGGGGAGAAATAGTGCAAGCCGCTCTTCATCTTTTTGCTACTGTGGCGAACTGTACAATAAATTAGAAGCCTAATTGCGTGCCGTGTATCTTCAAATCAAACATCACACCAGCAATTAATGGTATTAGAGCAAATGCACTCTTGTCAGATTCAATTTCAATGCCTCAGTAGGTTTTCTACCCTAATGCGTTGGGTGTACAGGGTTTTGTCATTTGCAAAAGCGGCCCACAGATGTTCGCAGATAACTGCAATTACTACGTTCATTATTTAATTGCTTGCTTTATGAGTGTTTTCTTCTTTTTGACCTCGCTAAAGCAAGACGGCTCACGGTTAGAAACATAGTTAAACGTGTAGCACTTGTGCTCTCTTAGTTTATTTAAATGGGTTTTATTATGGTTTTTACACATTGTGTTTTCTTTAGTGTGTAATGTTGGTATTGAAGCAATGAAAAAGATAGATAGTTATAAGGTATTTAACCTCATTTATGAATTTAATAGTGCACTCTACTTTTTTCATAATAGGCTCATTTTTAACTCCACTTAGTTAAGTTAAAAGTCAAACAGTTGAGTTTTACCATTTTTAATCCATTTAACCCATATCCGCGTCCAGCAGGAGCACTTTTAGCTTAGCTTAGCATAAATAATTGAATCGGATTAAACCATTAGCATCTTGCTATAATTATAAATTTCAGACAGGTGAAAAATTATGCTAATGGTCTAATCCGACTCAATGATTTATGCTAAGCTAAGCTAAAAGTGCTCCCGCCAGACCCGAGACCGGCTAGTGGAGTGTTCCTTTAAGAATTATTTTCAAGTATCTGTACACTGTAAAAACGTATTAGTTAGAATTTAGAATTAGAATTTACATAAAACAGTGAGTAAACCCATTGCTTTTAAAGCAATTAGTTGACTTTACTTAAAAAAGTGTATAAACCTGCCTTAAAATGATTAAGTAGGTTAACTATGTGCATTTATAGTAGTAAATTATAATTAATATTACACTAATTATAAAAAATATTTAAGTCAACGTAACAGTTCCAAGTTACAAAAGCTTATTTTTATTGTGGGAAGCTTTTACTTCACTACATTTCCAAAAAATAATATTATACTTTTTAATCAATTTCAGTTTAAAGGAAAAACATCTCATTTTGAAGGGGGTTCCACAATCTACTACATTTTTGTAAAAATCATCACCAATTCTTCTGTCAGTTGGATTGATCTGACTGTATCTGTTCTTTAATGATTCACTGATTCAAATGATCCAGTCAGAGCAAGTTTCTAGTTAACATTTTACTGATTCAAAAGGTCTGATACGGTCCTGGGCTGCACTCCAGTCCACTTTTAGACACGCACTTCGCAAACTTCCCTTCACTTGTTCCCTCGGGGGAATCCCTGTCATCATTTTAAAATGCGTTCTACTTCATCAAGCGAACGAGGGAAGTTTACATGGACATACCCTTGATTTTGACTGAGGGAGAGGGTGTGCTTCATATATCCTTTCCAGCACATACTGTATATGTCCCAGAATGCAATGCGACCGTGACGTCACAACAGTATATTTCCCAAGTGCTCAAAGGTTTGGGCATTCCATTAAACTCATTCCTGCCAGTAGTGGACACTTCTGTAATGTAATCAATGACGTACATACAAGTGAACAAGACAGAGGGAAGTTAGCGAGGGAAGGGCATACAAATTGTACTGGAATGCAGCCCCAGTCAAAGATACTGATGATTTGCTGATTCAAATGATTTGGCTACTGTGCATCTCCAGTTAGCGAATCACTGTTTCAGATTATCTGGTTTAAGTGAGTCTCCAGTTAACGTTTCACTGATTTAGATGG
>CAIGQV010018127.1:9551588-9662889 GCA_903798115.1 Danio jaintianensis | reverse complement strand
TTTTTTTTTTTAATTATAGATATTTTTCTGTGTGTGTCATGCCAGATTGTGAAGCCTTGGCAACAAAATGGAAGACGGTAGATGCAATATTAAAGGGGATCTATTATGCCCCTTTTTACAATATGAAATAAGTTTCTGATGTCACTGTAGTGTGTATGTGAAGTTTCAGCTCAAGCTACCACACAAAAAATGTTTTATAACTCTTTGAAACTGCCCCTTTAACGCTTTGATCCAAATTGGGCCATTTTGGGGACTGTCGCTTTAAATTCAAATGAGATTGTGCTGTTTTCAAAAGAGGCTTAATCTACAAACACCTATGCATCAGCATAGCTGCAGATTTAAAACAGGACTAACGTTATCTGTGTGAAAAATGAAAATGTAAAAAGAAGAAGGCAGCCTATGGAGACTACAGGGTTCATTTGTGCATCCTAAAACTCCACATTTATAATCCTCTTAGTCACTGACATTATCTTTAGCAGGTGAAAACTCTAATGGCAGACAGCTGCTTCTCACTTAGGGCTGTTTATGCTAATGAGAGTGTTTCTGCAGACTGTTTTCTTCAACTGTGATTATAAAAAATAATATTAATAAACTTTTAACATTAGAGGTTGGTTATATTCACACACTGTTGCCACACAACTGTTTAAACCCTTATAAAAGTGTGTTTTTTTTTTACATAATAGATCCCCTTTAATGGGCTTTAATTTTTTGTCCTCGATATCCTGGACTGCTTTTTGTAAAATGTTCCGTAAAAATATTCCTTGGCAAAATGTATTCTGTTGGCATTAGCTACTACAGTGATCCCAAAAAATCCACAACGAGTGAGTCCACAACGAGTGAGTTCAGTGATGATGCAGAGGAAAATTGAGAATTGATGGATGGACACTTGGAATAAAATTATGGAAATGTAATCAAATTTATCAAGCCTTGGACAATTTGTTTCAATAAACATATTTTGTTTACTTAAAAAAAAATGTAAAATGACAGTTTAGAAAGCTTTTCACCCAATAAAGGTCACATTAAAATCATCATATTCACAGTGTTGCTTCAAATTTAGATTACTGTCAAAATAATTGCAAATATTATGATCTTTCCTTCAACAAACTCCTCTATTAAAACATTAACACCCTTTCTCTAATTTTAGGACTTTTGCATTACTGCTTAATCAAATGAAAATTTCTAAACATCACACTAATAGCTCTAAGACGGCAATGAAAGACACTTTTAATAATGAGAGAAAACCATCTGAATGCAGCACTGCTCATTACCTCACTAAACACAAGTAATGGCTCATTGTCTACCTAATGAACGCTAACTAACCAAAACGCTGTTGTTGTTTTTTCTTCCAGAGTCCAGTTTTCTATCTCGCTTCATACTGTTATGTTTCTGCTAATGGCTTTTCTCAGTCCATCCACGGCCTTTGAATCCAAATAAGTCACTCCTATGAACAATACTGGAAGCTGACACCAATACCCAATGAGAAGATGTGCGTGAATAAAAAAGATAGAGCGCCCAGCTGTGACAGATAAATTCTCCAGGCGCGAACGTTCCGTCGGGGTATTTATTTTAGAAGGACAGATAAGAGATATTTCTGTCAATTATCCCAGCAAGCGTGAAATGGCTCATCGAGATCTCTCTTAATGATTCATTGGAGGCCTGTGTGTCGACTCGCATGCTTGAGAAAGTTTGTCATGTTAAAACTGTTTGATACACCTCCACAAAAGAGTTAAGAGAAAACAAATAGTCTGCAGGGGGAAAAATGAAGTTAACATGTAGATGTTATTTTTAGCCTCAGGATGTCGTCAATCAAAAGGCTGAGAGAACAGAGCAATTCTTTTCCTGAACTTGCTAAAAGCAAAGTTGCTTCCGCTGAGTTTATTCTTAGCATTGGGCTCAGTAGTTTAGGAAGTTTTTGTGGAGGATTAAAGCGATAAATCACAGAGATAACAGAAGAAGAGTTGATCAAACTTAAAAGTTTCTAATCTGTCACGGCTTTGCTAAACTAGAGCTACAAAATGTTGTAGGATTGCATTGTTTTCTGGCACAATATGTGAGCTGCAAAATATTGGTGATGCTACTGTTTTTCTGAAATGGCAGAATCATAAATGCACTAAAACTGTAAGTCAGGTTGTATATGCAGAAGTTAAGCTGCTTAATGTGTTGATTTGAACATTTATTTGTACAAAAATATACTTGATAGTCTTTTTCTAAGTGCTGTGTGTATATGCTATTGAATGTTTTCTGATAAACATAAATTTTTTTTGTTTTCAGTTTGCATTGAGTTCATATTTCTTATCATATTGTTCGTATTTCAGTTCACGTGGAGAAAAAAGTATATCAAACATCATTTTTTAAACATCATATCTTTATTCCAAATTGTAATTTGTCCATTGTGCGTCAGGGTACCACAAAGGGTATTCAATTGAAAGTAAAAATGAAGTGAAAGTCATGATTTTTGGCCAAGTATGGTGACCCATACTCCGAATTTGTGCTCTGCATTTAACCTATCCAAGTGCGCACACACAGCAGTGAACACACACCTGGACGCCACATTGCTGTGGCATTTAGGAGATCGGTGCTTTGCTCCAGGGACTCACCTCAGCTGTGGTATTGAGGGTGATGAGAGCACTGGTTATTCACTGCCGGGAATCGAACCTGTGACCTTCCGATCACAAGTCCAACCCTCTAAAATAGGCCCCGGTTGGGGGGACAAATTCATTGTTTTATGTTCAATCCACTTAAATTTGTAAAAACTATAAAGTTAACTTAATTCTTTCATGTTGTCCCAACAGAAATAGATTGTGTGGAACCCAGCATTTTTTACAGTGTACCGTGTGCACTTGATGCAGAAATATCATTTGGCCTTACGTTTTAGCTTCACATTTAAAAATAAGCATTTTTAACCTTTCCTATTTCAAAGGTAAAACGAAGGTGGGTTTCTGCAGACTTTACTAGTAATATAAAATAAAAAAAACATTTAATAGAAAAAAATAAGAATTATAAATAATTTGAGAAAGAGGAACTTTACAAAGTTTAGCACAAATTAATATAGGATCACAAGCCAAATCAAAGAAACTAACAACAACAACAAAAATAAAATTTTTAAGGTTTATTTTTTTGCTCACACTTATCGTCTGCATTGTTCAAGACATTTTTTTGGCATTCCTACCCAAGCTGTTTTCACTGGCGGTGAGCAGAGGGAATGTGCAACATCAGTTCCTGACTTTAGATGATGCTTAATGGAAAACAGAAATACTCCGGTACACAAGATGGCGCTGTGCAGCTTTACATATCTGACACTCGCATGTTGCACAGAAGACACTGCACTATGAATCCACAGAATTACAGAAGAGTCAAATGTTAAATAAGAAATATATCAAAACTCTTTGGTCATTTCTGAGTGAGATGCTTATGGTCTAATCCGATTCAATGATTTATGCTAAGCTAAGCTAAGCTAAAAGTTTTCAGACCCGTGGATCAGCTGCATGGATTCAAAAATAATGAAACTCTAGGAGAGCTGTAAAATGATCCTATTTATTTAAAAAAAAAAAAAAAAGTCCTTTAAAATGGTACAATGTCATTTTTGTATGCTAAATCTATTTATTATTAAAGCATTTGTAAATAGTGCAGTTAAAAGCCACTGTTTTTTTTTTTTTGGTATGTTTGTGCTCCTAGATTAGTGAGGTGGTACAGTGCTTCTAGTAAAAAAAAAAAAAGATAAATATCATGTGGTTCTTTTCCCAGCCGTCCTTAAACCCAGATGGAGAGTCTTCCCCTGATGTTGTGCTGCTCAACCGCTGGAGTGTGAGGAACTACCACGTGCAGCGAGGGGACATTGTGTCAGTTCTGTGAGTAGCTACATGTTAAAACCCATTTTAAGCCGTCCTAAACTGGTATGACCTGCTATGTGAGATTTCACTGTCATGAATACCCAGTGCACCGCTGTTGAAACTGTAGAAACCAAGTGACTGGAAAAAGTGTGTTACTTGTCAGCGCTGGTTGGACCAATCATTTTTTGTATTTTATTGGAATGTGCATGGTATGGTGTGTAGTAAAGACGCTATATGGCACAGTTTGGGATGCATAATATACCAGATAAATGTGATGAATGTAGTTTCTGCTCTAGTAGGGTCACATAGCAGAATTACAGAAATAAAGTACATGTAAGGGATAATGTACATCTAGGCAGTTCTTCTCACAGAATAAAGCCTGATGGACTCATTGGCAGTTGTAAAAACAACCACCTATGTACATTTTACTGCTTATTACACGGCTCCTTGCCACAAAATGAAACCATTAGACACAAAATAGTGATCTGAGCTATAATAATTTAATGAAACGTACAGTAAAGATGAGAGAAACAAAAAAGGCTAAATGGAGCAAACACTAACTTATTATAAATGTATTATTCAGTCAAGACAAACAGTCAAGAGACACACAGTGACAGGCAAACATATAAATATGGATGTGAACTTATTCCCTGATGGTCATGATGATTTAAAGTACCCGAACAAGCTCGTGTAATTAGTTTTAGCAGTTGTTATCTGGGAATAACATACTTTGGAATGTCATGATTAACCAATCAGAATCAAGTATTCCAGTGAGCCATGTAATCATTTCAAATACCCTCTGCAAACACATCTTACACTCACCACTCCATTTTGTGTGAAGATATATATTTGAGATTATATATTAGGGATATTAATGATTAATGAATGATTAATTCATTGTTATTAATTACTTAATTACAGGTATTAGATGGTGCTGACTGTAATCTTGCAATCACTTAAAGTCATAAGTCTATCAAACTTTAAAAACACTTTTAATATAACATAAAAATAGTAGCAAGTGAATATATGTTTATAATACTGTACATTATAATGTTTAGTTGCCAAAATTAATTTGACAGTTTAGTTTTAGTGTTTTTTACTTATTTAGACTTTCAAGTTTCATTTATTTATTACTGGTTAATATAAATACAGTCATGCATATAATCTTGTAATATCAATTTATTTGTATTTTAAATACTATTACTACTACTAATAATAATATTGGCCATTTATTAGTCATAACATTATAATTATTTTCTTATTTTCTTCTTATGTCTCTCTAAGTCGTCTTTTGGTGAGGTGTTGAAATCTTTAAAAATGGCCTAAAACGTCAGGCTATTACCCTGTAATTTGGCAGATGTTTTTTTTCTAACCAGAACATCATGTTGATCAGTTGAGCCCGTAGACCTCCTCTGCTCCACGGTTGACATCTTGAGTCCTCACGTCCACTCAAGTTTTCAAATCCTTGACGAAAAATAGTGTGTTCGTTCAGAAAATTCCCACTGAGATGTTCTCCATCCCAATAAAGACATCTGTAGCACTCCAAATTGCTAATTGGAGCATTTTGGTCCCTCTCCAGTCTGACACGGATCTCCTTGACCTTAAACTCAGCTGTTGTGAGAGCACTAACTCAAGGGGAATCCTCTTCAGTGTAATGAGCCCAATCTGTTTTAAGGGTTACTGTCATCGCAAGTAATTGGCATGGACGCAATCATCTGATATACTTTAATGCGGTGCTCAACACCAAGAGCCTTTTGACACAGGCCCGGCAGAAGCTATCATCTATATTCTAGTTAGGTAACTCCTCTTCTCTTTTATGCACGGTCTGTGTTTTGAAGCACCGGGGTTGGAGGGAGAAAGCATTCATTTCGGCCAAGTTGGTGATCAAACGTTCACCCTGCTGTGTTTTTGGCTTTTATATGTTTGATAGGCCAGCAGATGGGTTTAACGCTTTTGGCTGTTCAGATGAGGTTTTGATGAATCTGAGGGATTTGTGTATTATTATAATGCGACCACAGGATGTTTATCACATTTAAAGCATTACTCTGTTGGGCTGCATCCTAATAAGAGAGAAACGCTGAATTAAAGTGGTAGTTCTCCTAAAAATAATTTGCTCAAGTTTTTCCAGCTGAAACTGTTGGTGATTCCATCATAAAAAACTCTTGGGGCTCTATCATACACCCGGTGCAATGCAGAGACAGGAGTGACGCAAGTGTTTTTTTCTAGTTTCAGCCCCGTGCAGGAATCATTTTCACCTGCTGCACCATGTTGTTTAAATAGCAAATACATTTACGTCCATTTGTGCACCCATAGGCATGCTGGTCTGAAAAGGATGTGTGGTAAGACGCATTGTTGGCACATTGCTATTTTGAGGCAACTGAAATCCATGCCATTGACGACTAAAAGCTAAAGTCAATGGCGCAGGTTTCATCATTCCTCGTACATGAACATCTGTTTCCTAGCAAGTGAAGCATTCAGTATTTCTGCTTACAAAGTCCACCATGTAAATAGTGAATGCGCCATGGTGCGCCATGGAGTATATATTATATAAGATAATGGTAGATGAGAGTCTAATTGGTTTAATGCACGTTATGCCCAAAACACATCCATAGCTCATTAAGAGAATAAGGACAACCTTTTTAAGACCATGCACCGGGTGCGCCGACCATTTTTCCCCTCCTTAAAATAGCAGAAGTGGATTCGAACACTCCCTAAGTGCACTTTTGCCATGCGCTTTAGACCATGCTCTTAGATTGTTAAAATAGAGCCCTTGGAGAGATATGGTAATTAGTATGGTATGAATTGGTGCAGAGGACGTCTGAAAATATAACACTGTTGCTGCAAACATAACATGCATGTAACCCCTGTAGCAGGTCTATACACAGATGGAGAAAAAAACGCTTCAGATTGCTAACGAAAATGACACTGAGGCATTTAAATTTAAAAGGTCATTGCCGCTGAGTCAACAGCAAGCAGTCATCTGCGCCATGAGTTGATGATTTGGTCAGAAGCAGATTGGATAAATCCTGTCAGCCTGAGCGCCCAATAATGTTTCATAATAATAATTTGTATTTAATGGCTACCTGCACTTTGAGAGTGAGAAAAAATTGTAACTTTATTTCCAGTTTTGACGAATACATGTGCGTAAACTGACACAAGCACACACTTTTGTTTACAAATGAAGCATCAACAACAAAAAGGTTGTGTGTCCATCCACCAAAGCATTTTTTTCTGAGCCGAGCATACTGTTGGAAGCGCTGCGTTTTTTAGCAGTGTGGTGTCCATTTTATGGCAAGCACTGCTCAGAATTTTTTTAAAATCTCCAACAGTTGGAGAAGTGCTCACAGCTGAGCATTTTTGGAAGAATGCTGGCATTTTCACCTGCGCAAAAACCCTTAAGTGGACACACACCCTAACTGCGGTTGTAATTGTGCTTGATGTTATACTGTAAATAATAGTCAGATTCTTGCACAGATCAATCAGTTTACTTCACAAGACCTTAATGTATCATCAGAAGCCATTGTATAATTGTTTTTGTTTTGTTTGTTGTTGTCTATTACTTTCAAAGTACTGTTAGTCATTCATTTGCATTTTACGAATCACCAATGATAGTTTCAAAATCTCCATTAATGTTCTACTGTAGAAAAAGTAAGCTACATCTTGGATGATTAAATAACCAGCAAATGCTCTACAATCAAGTGTGTTCATGACTATACACAAAAAGTAGAATAATATGATAAAAAAATATCAGTTTGCAACATGATATCAACAGAAACCTCAGTTTACAACTGTTTTTGAGTTGTTTCTAAAAAACAATGGAAGTAAATGTGACCAGAAGTCTCGAGCCAAAAAGATTCCAATGGCTGCACCTGCTCGTACGTGAAGAATGAGGTCAATATAAAAGTATATTTCTGTAACTTTTTTCTGTAGGAGTTCCGGATGAACCAAAAATAATGACAGTTTTCAAAAACTTTTTCCTAACACCTCTTATATCTGCCATTGGTCAAACAAACTCATAGCTCCATCCCCCTAACTCACATCATTGGCTGAGCCACTGTTGCTATGTCAGGCTGGCTCAAATACTCAAATAAACAAAAATGTTTTCTAAACTTCAAGGGATATCTGCGTTTTAATGATTTAGAGAGTTTGTGTCTGAATCTGGAATAGGAAGAAGCTTTTTTACTTCAAGCCTTTTTCTTTTTTTAATAAATAGAAGAAGTATTGATTTTAAAGCAGTATACTGTTTGTTTAGTTTTGTGTAAATCCCTGCATTGAGAACAGTATTGAGAGTATGGTAAGGCAGATTCACTCTATTATTACCCAAAGATGGCACTCTTCCTCTGCTGGGAATTCAGTGCACTGGGAACATCATGTTCATCCTTTGCTGAATTATTCTGAGAGGAAAAGCTAGCGCTACATGGTAATAACCCTGACTTTGATTGTTTTAGCCTTTTTCAAGGCCCATATAACATTATACGCTATGTAATGGAGTGTGATGTGCTGACAAGGAAAATGTTAATATTCTAAATGAGCTAACTAGGTGAGCTTAAAATCACAATTATGGACCTATCTATCGTATAAGTAAATATAATATTAATATATATTTTATTTTTACATAATTTTTTATCATTATTTTATAACCTTTTTCTAGAGATTCTAATACAAAAGGAAAGTGTACAAAAATGTATTCACCTCATAAATTATTGCTTTACATAAGTGATTTTATTTTTTATTTTATTTCATTTTATTTTATTTTATTTTTCTGATTTGAACCCATGACCTTTGTTGCTAGCATGGTAATATGCTGTTTGAGCCACAAAAAGGCTTATTTCAATATACTTTTACGTCAGGATATGGTTATTTTATCATTTTTCTTGGGATCTGTACCCACAACCAGTGCTTTGCTAGTGTGATGATCTACCAAGCAAACAACAGGAAGGCTACTTTCATGTTAACAAATCCAACAATTCTTTGATTTTAAAAGAACATTTTTATCACACATTTGATTATGAAAATTTTATCACACATTTTGTTTTATAGTTATTTAATGACATTTCATCAGTTCTGGCTGTCCTTGGGATTTGAACCCATGACCTTTCCTTTTCAAAAATTCTAATATTTTATAACATGTCATTATTTACTGACTCCATAGTATATCATTGTACATTAACATGGTTTATTTTTATGGCATTTTGTCAATTGTGGTTTCCATGCCTTCAAACGTATGACCTTGCCATTGCTATTATTCTTATTTCATTGCTTTTATTTATTTTATATAATATATTTCTTCTTTGAGTTTGACGCATTTTCAATCTATATCATGTTCCGTGGCTTGAGTCTCAGGAAAACAAAGGAATGATTGATGTTTTTACTATTAGTTATATAAAATAGCACAAATCAATCCCAGCTTTCAGATTTCAGTAGAATTCGAATGTTTTTATGCGGCTGCATGAGTTTTGTTTCCCTGCCTGTTTGGATCAAATGTAGATCTAATTGGGACTCATTTCAGGCGTTGTCTAAGGAAATCTCTGAGCCCACAGAGTAATATCTTATTTAGAGAACATTCCTCATCTTCAGACAGCAGTCGATAGGGAATAACATCTGTCAGGGTGTTTTATGCGCACAGAAAGCATTTTGTCATGCTTTTGGTGTAAACAGGGACAAACTTGATGATTTAACGAATTGCCATTTGTACGTTACCACTTCCTTGGAGCAACCAGAAAACGTCTGTTTCCACAGCAGGTTGTTGTTGTTGTTTTTTTAAGTCAAAAATGAGGTTTCAGATGAAACAGTGCACAAATTTTTATAGTGCTAAAACATTTCCAAACATTTTACAAATATTCACGTTGTGAAAGAAAGTGTAGGTCATAAAAATAGTTGTTCTGACTAGAAACGTTGATAGCGAACACAAAAAGAAGGTACATTTTCATTAATTCACAGCATTTTTTTTTTATTATTTTTTTTTTCTGAGGCACTTTGAAGTGTGCTGGGCAGAAAATGGAATCTGGATTGGACTGAATGTAATTAGCCTTGTGCTGTACATGGAAACCAGTTTACTTCAGGTGTCCTCAGAGAGGTTTCGTAGAGCCCAAAACTCATTCGCAGAATTCTGTTTTCAGCTCAGGGTGAACCAAAGCAGCTGAGGTGTTTTTAGGACCAGCATGTTTCTGCTTTTATAGGCAACCTGCTTGTTTTTTTTAATGTTGAGGCAAGCCAGGAAGCCTTGATAGGGACGACCTTATTGTTATATAAGGGTGCTAAAGGAAAGTCAGGGTTTGAGGGTCCCGTAAATGACCAGGAATTATTATAACTTTTTTTTACCCTGAAAACTTCTGAAAAATATGTGTGAAAAAAGTGTTAAAAATGTATTCATCTTATTACTTTAACTGGTATTATAAGAAAATTATTTTTTGTGTATTGCTTAATTGTGCATAATTGTTCAGGGAGGTAAACAGTTGTTTCAAACTAATGAAAGGGCACAATTATAGTGAACATTAGGGAATGTAATAACTAACATCAACAATGAGAAATGGCAACAGTACTTGTTTTATTAATGTTATTTAAGAAATTGTATTAGTCATTAACTCCATTTCTGTCATGACACCACTCTGAGAGTTTGCTTGGCTTTTTAAAAAAAAAAATTTATGATGTATATTAATATTTCTAAATGTATTTTAATCTATTTTGACCGGAATTTAAATCTAAATTGTATGTTTTGATTTGTTAGATTTTTCTATGTTGCTGTGGAGGCTGTCTAATTTTTACAGCTATTTAATTTTCCTCTTTTTAATCTTATTTTGTCTGCTGTTTTAATTAACCAAATGCTGAAGTTTTAATGTGACCGACTCTTATGTTATATTTCTTGAATAATTATGAGCATGTGTTGCTGTGGAGACGATCCACCTCTGCAGCTGTTTTTACATCCAGGAGCTTCACTTAACAATACACACACTTCTGCAGTGCCCTATTTAATGTGCCCATTATATAATTTTTAATCTCAACAGAAAACTACATTAGCCACACTCATGTAAATATATCTGCAGTCACAGGCACGGCAGTTATTGGTGTGTCACAGAGTCTGATTTGGGCATAGATGTGTTAAAGTGTTGGACAGACATCAGTCAGCTTTCTCTGGCTCTCACTTTTGTCCTTTAAAGTGAATTAGCAGTGCTGTTGAGTGTTCACAAACTGTGTTCTGCCCACATTCGCTCAGGGGTGTTTTATTAGGACGATTCTAAAGGCCTCGATATACCTCAAATGAACTTTTATATTTGAGGGCGAAAAGAAGTTTGAAAAGGCTGAGTTATGAGACACTGTTTTCGAACACTCCAGCTTCCCCACACTACAGTAGACAGGGTTGTAAATGTGTCACACTGCTCACGTGTACCCCTAAACACAACAATGATGGCGGCTGTGAGAGAGCTGTCAAAAAAATCTGATAGAACAGCCTTTCTTCAGCCTGTCGCATACCAGAGGAGAAGCACCACAACAACATGCCACATCTTTACATTGTTTTCTATTTGCCGCAGATAGACATAAATGGCACTATGAGTGTGCACACGCTTATAGAAAACAATGTTTAGAACTTTAAAAGATGTGGCATGAGCAGTGCTGCTTCTCATCCAATGTGTGACCCCTTTCGAGTCTTTAACATCTCTCTGCGAGCAATTGTACAGGTGCGTATATATCTGTACCAGCTCTGCTACTCCACTCTCCAGTGTACTCCCGTTTTCATCACTTGGTGTTGTTGTTCGTCTCTCTGACCTTTGTGGATGTAAGAGACGAATCAGTCAAAAAAGGCGGAATTCCAGGACACACCCACCAATTGCGTAAACGCCATGGACCAATGGTAGCTGAAAGGTGTTTAGAAGCCAAAACGAACTCCCCCAAAAGGTTTACTTTGGTGAGGTGTTTCAAACTGCTGAAACAAATTCAAAACAAACTTAATTGTGACCAGATTTTGTTTTAATTGACGTAATTTCAGTTTCATTTGAAGTTTATTGGGGCTGTGTTTACCCATTTTTGTTATGGTTACGCCTGGTGTCCACACTATTCAGACATATTTGATCTACAAAAATAGAGCGTTTTAATACACTAAAGATCCCATTTTTGTTTGGAAGTGCTGGAGTTTCGTTTTGGTGTTAATAGACAGAAAACCAAACTTTTAAAAAATGTGGCTATACACAGTTGCTCTACAACTGGTCTTCTGGACTGTAGCATATTGTACACGTATTATGCTTTTTACACTGGATAGTATGGACTGAGATAATTTTTCGGAAATGCAGTAAATACTCCAATATGGATGTGGTGTGTTTTCATTTTAAAACTCTGTTAAAAAAAACAAACAAACAAACACACACACTGGTCACACAGGTGTGGGCCCAGCGGAACCCTATACTTTGGTTTATGTTTTTAGAATTTAAATTGCCTCTTCGCACAATAATCTATAAGGACGCATGCTATAATGAAAGCACCCCTCTGTGCCAAGTGTGTGTGTGTCCAGACTTCAGAGGGTTATTCTGAAACGTGGCACTTCAGAAAATCCAGTTCTGAACTTCATGCATCATTCAGGTAGATGGCAAGATGCCAAGCAAAACTCAAGAGAAAGAATAGAAGAATGGAGAAAAACATGGCTTTTGGCACATGAGGAATAATACAGCTTATAGGATATTAAAAATGTGTTTCAGTGTATGTGTATGAGAGACAGTGCAACGATGTTTTAATTACCCATACTGTTTACAGTATATAATTATTTGTATGTAGCTATAAATGCAGCATGATTTATAAAATATTTATAAAAGTGATTTATTCAGATTTAGTTTCTTACTGTCTCTGATTGAATATGCAATATTTTTAAGGCTTACTTTTATTGATTGTTGCTACATGTGGCATAAGATAAGAAACTGGGGTATGGTAACTTGGGATTGGCAGCCCAGAGTCCCGTTCTAAACCTGATTGAAATTCTCTGGAAAAACCTTGCTGTATATATATGTATGTATATATATCATATGTATATATATATATATATATGAGCAATATCACACTCGTAGCAGTGCGATATGGCTGTATATCAGCACTTGTGGGAGGCGTGCCTTAGCGTCCCACCAGTGCTGATATACAGCCATATCGCACTGCTACGAGTGTGATATTGCGTTTATACAACAGTTCAATGACACATTCATGTATATAAAAAAGAAAATCAAACACGGAGAGTCTAAAAACCCTTTTGTATTAGGAACTACTTTCTTCCGCCATTCATTCACATCTGCAGCTGACGTCAGAACAGCAGAAGCCGTTACTGATTCACCAACGTCACTTTAGAGCTAGTGTTTAAGTGGTTCTCTAGCATAACGTCTAAAGTGATGACAAAACAGGTGATTTTGCTGACATTTTAAGATTATAAGGCTGAACGTGACATGAAATGCCATCCGTCTACAGTTATATCTCCTTACAGTATTAGTCTATTACAGTCTACAGTATTTCTCTGTTGCAATCGGGATATCACAACAATTAACCCCGAAAAAAGCAGCGCAATCACTACCAGATTGCTGTTGTGTTTGCGATAAGGAAAAACGCTAAACACACGCGGACATTTGTTCTTTCTTTCTGCCAACACAACACACATTACTGATATACGAGTCCCATCTCACACTTAATACGCTACAATTATATGGTATAAATACAGCACTACAACATACAAAAGAGAGAGATTGACTTAGAATATCACTTACCAGTTTAATAATGATTTGATCAGCTGTAGTTAGAAATTACGCTGTTTTAATCTTCTAAGGGCTTATTATGCGGTCCTGTCGCCATCTTGTGGATAGACAACGTCAACCGTCTTTGGTCTGCTCTGTATGGCAGGCTAATGGCCGCTGACCCGCTGTCTCTCAGAAATTATAAATATTTTAAAATAGGCACTATCCTTATAAATAAACTGCATAGTTGCAATCTAAACAACTACGTTCTCGACTAAAAAAGCCTCAAAAGTACTTTATGCTGCCCAACAGCAGTAATATTTGTCAAACTGTAGAGTGTCCTCAGCTTGTAATACACAAGGGTGAAGAGGCGGGTCGAGTGCTGTTACTGGCAAAATATCACCAATAAAATATCAGCCAATCAGATTCAAGAACCAGACAGAACTGTTATAAATATATATATAATAGTTTTTATATTAATTTCAGTTTTCACAGTTCTGGGTTGCGGCTGGAAGAGCATCCGCTGCGTAAAACATATGCTGGAATAGTTGGCGGTTCATTACGCTGTGACAACCCCTGATAAATAAGGGACTAAGCCTAAGGAAAATTAATTAATTAATTTCAGTAATATTATTGAATAATATGCAAATGTTTAGATAAATTATAATACAATTTATTAATTAATGTAGTCTGTTTTTTAGTGTATGTATTGCTTGAAAAAAACTGCTGTAGCTTTGTTCTAGTTGGTAATTGGTTAGCTGTAGCTTTGTTCTAAGTGGTTCTAATTGGATTTTCATAGTTTTTTTATGAGTTATTTTTTATTGTTTTGTGTTAGTTTTTCAGTTCCTACAATCTCAAAATCATTCTGCATAAATCTGGCAATTTTTCACAAAGTTCTGTGCAGAAAAAGCAAAAAAAAAAAAAAAAACTGCCCCTGGTTTAGGCTAAGCAGGTGAGAGACTAGTAATGTCCTGATGAGCTATTTTATAGCTACAGCTAATACTTGAAAAAAAATCAAGTGTTTAAATTGTTAAATTGTGAGGTATGGAATTCTGTTTCTGAGCTCAATCCTCTACTCGTTTGAACTGAGAAAGCTCAACAGCCATTTACGAGCAGTGTTTATGCCTAGCACACTTTAAACAAAATCTTTGACAAAATCGTGGTGTAACTACAGTCTCTGAACTTGCTGCATCCCAGACACTAATATATTAACCATTTATTAAAGATGAATCACTGTCTGACTGTCTGAGATTGGGCATGGATATAAACATTATGATCATGAATTTCAATACTATTACAGCACACTATGAGCATTTATCATTTGTTGTTACTTTTGTAGACACTGTGTTCTAACAACATGTGACATGAAAGATTCCAGCAACAAACAGTTAGGATGTCTGCACCAGACGCTATCTGACAGACACATTTAAATACCAGCCATTCAGAAGCACAGAAAAAATGCACTACTCCCCAAAAAATAGACAAGTTTTTAATCAAACTAACAAATATTAAACCTTATTAACATTATTAAAAATACATATTAAGTGACTGATATCGTTGTTTTGCACTGAGCCACAGTCTATCGTTCATGTTTAAACAATTTCTAAGCAATTTTCACTTATTTTTTGGAGTGCCTTGGACTGATTTTGATGCACATATTTTTTGTATATGCATGCTAGCTGATTTTATTAATTTTTTTTTGTAAAGATGGGAGTAATCTATCTGCTGCCGCTTTCAGTATGGCTATAAATGTCACGCAAAATGGTATTTAAACTCGCATTGGAAAAGTTAACGCCAAATAAAGCACATAATTAGCACATGAGTTTATCATTGTCGTAGTAGTATATGTTGTTGCAGCCTTGACAACACATAGAAACTGTTTCTAATTAGAAATTTTGCAGATGGTTAGGACTTAAACTCCGATTAACATGAAAATGTTTTTATTGCACATTGCAGTGCCTCATCATGTGTAGTTAGACCAAGTCCACACCAATACATTTTTGTTTCAAAACGTATATTTTTCTCAAAACAATGTTTTCAGGCAACGAAAAAAAAGCATCTCTCCAAAATGAATACGTTTGAAATTTTGAGACACAGTGTGGACTGTGAAAATGGAGGCTTTTGAAAATGACACATCTTTAGTCATGTGACCATGATTAATGTCAGTTTGTACATGCTCCAGATTGAAATGTCTACTCAGAGATGCTGTTTAGGCACGTGTCACAGTCTATATTCTCACTCTTGTGGCGTTATACTCAGCAACAACTCGACCTCACTCTCAGCCCATTTAAAAATATAATAATAATAAATAAAAAAAACTGCCACTTTTCCCTGACATATCGCTGCAACGTCTGAAAAAGCTGGAAAATACAGTAAATGCATGCCAGGTAGAAATGATGCGGCTCTAAGGGATGAAAATGTTTTTTCAGTGTAGATGAACAACTTTAAAAAAATATATATTAAAAAGGTAGTGTGGATGTGGAGAGTTTTTATATGAAAACACATATTTTATAGTTGATCGGGATTAGTGTACTGTATGTAATTTTCACCACTAGAGGGTGTGCATTCACAACAACAAAGGCATATTTTGATGACGCTGTGACTAAGTGTAGAATCATGGGAGTTGTCATCTTTATTATATCCCAAGGGAATCCTGTAAATGTCATGATGTTCATGAATTAGCTAAATTATTCAAGAGTAAAGCTGAAAGTGGTCGAAGCAAAACAAGATCACAGAAGAAATTGCTGATTAACAGCAGAGCTTTTATTATGTCACAGTCAAACACTTTCTGTTCATCCAGTCATGATCCTTTGGAGAAGAAGCAGCGCTGTTTTATCATACTAAATACATTTTTAGGTTCTGGTAAAGGATGTTATTTGCAGTCTAACAAAACGTGCACATATTAAAGCATATTTGGTGTTTACTTGTTTTCCATAAAAACAAAATGCAAACACATTAGCATGGCGAAACAGAAACATTTGGGACAATGTAAGTACACATGTCAGCAAAATATATAACGCTATTCTAGTGTTTTGTTGGATATTTTAATGAGAAAATCATATATATTGTGCCTTTACCAAGTAAATAATTTGCATATCAAAGCTGTGAAAAAACCAACAACAGCATAGAACCTTCCAAATTGTCATCCTTGGCAAGTCAGAGCTCTCAGTGCAAGTATTTCTCAAGTCACATGAGTTGATGAAGCCCAAAAACAGCCGTGTCATCACAATCCTCATGAGTCCCTGAGCAGCAGAGAGACACTCATTACAGTCCGGCCGTCTGCTCACCTACTGCTCACTGTATTATCAGTATCAGCACTGTTACAATCCATTTCCCCAATGGCCAATGGCTGCTATTAAATTCCCTGTCATAGTCGGGAGGGTCAGCGCTGTAGAGGAGTCATGGTAATGGCCATGGCGGATTAAGACAACGTGTCAAAACGCTAAGCCGCTAATAAGAAAGATACTCTGTAGGGGAATTACAGTCTGCTTTTAGACGGCCACAATAGAGGTTCAGGCCCAGAGATAGCGGCCATTTGAATGAATTCGTTAATTCATTTCCCTGCTTTTCAGAGCTTCTCGTTTGGAAAATTTGGGACATTCGAAGATAATTTGTATTTTTATAAGCTGCGAGAGTAATACAGAGAGTGAAGAACAGGAGGTCGGATGGTGCAGGGACATTGGGAAAATTTGTATTTCTTAATTTTTTTTATGCCTGACAAATAGAACTGTTTATTTATTTATTTATTTGTTTGGTTTTCTTGTTTTTGTGTGTATTATGATTATTTTAATGTGTTATTAAGCTAATGTTATCCATACAATTAGCATTTGAATGCAAATTCTTACGGAAGAAGCGAACCAATTAGTATTTTTTTGTCATTTTTGCTCTTATTTGCTTGCATGGTTGTGAGTTCATTTGTTACAGACTACAGTAATTATAATGTATGATTACTAAGTAATCATAAGTAATACAATTATTTTTATTTTCCCCTTTTTAAGTTTTTAAAAAGAAACTTATATTACGTCTTATTAATGTACTTGAACATTTAGTTTACATACACTGTTTAAAATAACGTAATTTTAATCATTTTTAAACTAAATAATTTGAAACTTTACATGAACAAAAAAATATTACATTGAATATACATGCTTAATTTAAAAAAGCGTTTATTATATTATATTATATTATATTATTCATTTAAATTAGGCAATTATTAAAATATACATGAAAAATCATTTAAAATTAACAATATTCATAATTTTTGTCTACTTTAAAAATACAAATAATTATTATGTTATTAATAATGAAATATGATATTATTATTATTATTATTATTGCATTAACATTGATATATTCTGAAGCATGTAAAGGGATAAAAGTGACTTTTTTGGGGCACAGTGAAAATATTGGTAACCTGAAGGGGCAGAAAAAAAGCTTAAGCCCTGAAAAGGGGGGGCTCACACCGGTTTATCTTGTGATTATTGGAACATTTTAATCTTGCGACCTTCATGAGGCATACTGACAAAAAAGGTTTTAATCTCAGAGGTGCAGCCATTGAGTTCTACTTGTTATTGAGTCTTTTTTGTGCATCAACAGAGCTTCTATCTGTATGGGTTTGCTTCTTCTTCTTCTGTCATTACCTCACAGCTATCGTGGAAAAAATGCTCTCGTCCTACCCAGAGACTCGGATAAAGATTGATGTTTCTTTTTCTTCCAAAGACATTTTTCTCTGCACTCAATATAGCTTAGAGCCTTTTTTCAATCCTGCCCCAACTGAAAACAGTGTGTGTGTGTGTGTGTGTGTGTGTGTGTGTGTGTGTGTGTGTGTGGAAAGAGAGAGAGCGATACAATACAACACTCAAAACATCTTGAGAATGTAGAATGCTGTCCTCCAGTCTAGACCTCACTTATTTATAAACCATTATTAGCCAATACAAACCTTTCGGGCTCTGGGATTTTTTATTTATATAGGTGGTCTCTGCATAAATTTATTTCGTTTTGTGTATAATGTACATTATCATAAGCTAAAGGACAGCTTTTGAAAACATGCTCCTTTTGAGGGCATGCACAAACACAGATTATTATAAACATTAGCACTTGAAAGATTCATCCTTGTCCAGTGTTTGCAGTTTTTGTCTCCAAAAGTTAGAAGCGATAAAAATGTCTTTGTAGTCATTTCACTTTCTGTGGTCTGAAGAGGTTTCAAGCCCCTGGAGAAGTTAGCGTTTCATATAAAGAAATTAATGGCTAAAGTCTAATGACTTGACTCTTTTTAGTACAAACATGTTTTTCGTTTTGATTTGCAATCAGTACTCTTGTCTAAATTCTTCTCTGAAAGATTTGATGTGTTTGTTCTTGAGCAAGTCACGCAACAAACTCACTTTTGTATTAGTTTACTAGGTTTAGGAGAGCATGCTATTTTGTTTATGATTGGTTTTAGTTAGAAAGTTTAGTTAAGACTCTCTGTACGTTGAAGATGTTTCTTTTGATAATAAGTTTAGTTTATAATAACAGTTAGTCAGTTTTCCATTTTCTTTCTCTACCTTCGTGACACACAAAATTATTATAAGCTACGTCATATAAATATTCCAAGCTTAATAATAACATATGAGTGATGTCACGTAACAATCCATATATGAGCGATCTGTTGACTGATCCTCTGATAGACGCGGCTTTCAAATGTGAACACAACAGCTAATCAGATGTGTTAAACAACCCAACAGCTCTCAAATGTTAGAGAATATGGACTTTTTTTATTTCAGCACCGACTGTACTTTCGACATCCCTAATGTACAGTAGCCCAAAGTATACTTCAGGTTTTATATTTTAGCACCTCATGACTATAACGATTGCCATATAACGATGTGTAAAATGTTCTGTATGTTCAGCTCACACATGTGGTTTTGGATTTATACCTAAAGCAGTGTGTCATTTCCTGCTTTTCATCATGAGGCTCTGTACAAAAGACCCTTAGTGTCATCATCTCATCAACTCTTGATGTTGTTTGCAGTGGCGATCCCGATGGAAATGACCCCATGGTGGATGAGGGAATCACAATTCACCTGCTCTATTATGCAATCATGACCACAATCAAATCCACAAGTGGCGCCGAACCTTTAGCCAAGTTGCCATCCTCATTTGGATGCCGGCAGCAGTGACAATGGCCCCTCAGGTGGAGTTAACCCATTTCCAAATTTGGGAAACTAAATGAGAGTTCATGCACTTTAGCAGAGATGATGGTTTCCATCATCATCATCATCATTATAATGACCATGCATTGTGGAAAGAGGGGGAAGGGTTACTTTTAAAGTCTGGTGCAAACATGACACATACAAAGTATGCTACATTCATGTTAGTGATGAAAGTCTTAAATAACATGACAGTGAGTGACATGAAGCCCAAGTATAGACCCATCCTTGGAATTTGTCGTCTGAATTTAACCAAACCAAATTTACGTAAAAACACACATTTTTGATTATTTTATTTGGAATGATTAATACTGATCAAAACAACACAGCATCCAAATAATCACAAAGAGCCCATTATGTTTTACAGTACAAAAAATGTGCAGATAGATAACATAACTAAATATCTTTTACAGTGCACACACACACACACCCACAGCATATATTATATATGTGCTGGTTTTGGTGGTTTATGAGGACATAGGTGTAATGTATTTTATACTGTACTTAATAATACTAAGCCACTTAGTATTTTGCCTTACCCCTAATCCTAGCCCTAAATCCAACACTCACAGAAAACATGTGGCAATTTTTGAATGCTAAAAGGCCCTGTTAAGCATGATTTCAAAGCATTTTGAATTACGATAACACAGGGCATGTCCTCATAAATCACCTCAACATTTTAATACCTACGTCATACCAAAGTCGTTATTCAAAATTGTTTCCTCATAAATCACCCAAATCATATGCGCACACACACATTGTGGGTGTACACCCTGGAGCTCTGGCCAGCCTGTGGTAGCGATTGGGGGTTGTGTACCTTACTCAAGGGTACGTCAGTAAGTGCTGATTTTTTGCTCTCCTCAACTCCTGGAATCAATCCTGCAACCTTTGGGTTACAAGTTCATCTCTCTAATATATCAATATTTTAGATGAAGTCCTAGAGACCTCTGATCAAATATATCTAATCAAAAGATATCTGACCCTCCATAATCACAAGTTAAGATATTTTAGAAGAAATCCTAGAGCTCTCTGACCCTCCATAAACACAAATAAAATTACATTAGAAGAACTCCTAGAGCTCTCTGACCCTCCATAAACACAAATTAAGTTATTTTAGAAGCAATCCTAGAGCTCTTTGACCCTCCACAGACAGCAAGACCCCTGAAATGTTGAAGGCCAAAAAGGAACTACCAAGGTTTTTTTGTTTTTTTTCTTCACTTATGTCAATTGGTGAAGTTTGTTCCTCGCCACTGTCGATATTGGCTTGCTTGGTTTGGGACTTGTGGAGCTGCGCATCGATGGATTTGCTCTTCAGTGTTTGGACTTTCAACAGTAAAATTGAAACTACACTGAACTGAACTCTGAAAACTGGACTGACGCAGTTTAATGTTACTCGAACTTCTATGTTAAGCTGCTTTGACACAATATACATTGTAAAAGCGCTATAGAAATAAAGATGAATTAAATTTAATTGAAAAAATAACATAATCAAAGCAGTCCACGTGTTTCAGTAGTAATTTGTAAATTTATTAAGCTACGAGAATAATTTTGTGCAAAATAAAAGAAAGATAACGACTTTATTCAACAATTTTTTCTTTTCAGTGTCAGTTCAGGATACACTGTACATGTATGATACTGAAGGGAAGGGTGAACGATAGTAATCTTGCCTAAGGTGCCAAAAAGTGTTGAAACGGACCTGACATATTATATATGTATATCTGAGTCTTTCAACAAAAGCTGAATCAATAGATTTTCCAATGTTTTGACTTTCTCATTTCTCATTAGTGTTGTATTTGTCAAGCCTGCGAGTGTGTCTGTAGTGTTTCCTCTACACACTCAGCTGCCCGAACCCTCGTGTTGTTGCTAGGGAACCTGTTGAGGGAAGGCAAGCACATCCTCATCTGTGTGTCTCCATCGCTGCTCACTTCCTAATTTCCAGTCAGTATGCGAAACGTATTTAATGGCGGGTAATTTATTTATTGCCATTTTTCATCTGCTGGGACTCCAAACGTCTTCCTCGGCAATGGAATTATCTAAAATGGTTATTACTTTGCATGTGCTGAATTTAATTAGTGCATTATCTTTGTGGACAGAAATTCTCTTAATTACGTTTTAGATTAAATTAAAGTTGCACATTGCCTCAGGTTCTTGTTTTTTTTGGAGTGAAAAGCGAATGCCTTGGCATTACTACTTTTTTTGTTTTTGACTTGCCAAAACATTTGATAAGGGCTGAAATGCTCGTTCTCTTGGTTTGATGTTGGTTATATAATAGTGAAATTGTAGTATGGTTTAAGTTTACATGATGATGAATGCGCTTCTGGGAATAGTGCTTTTGTCCTTGGAAGGTTGCCTGCTTTTTAAACAGCTCTTCTGGTCTCTAAGTTGGATTGCAAGCACACTCTTGAACACATATTTATGTTTAAATATTTACTATTTAATATTATCTTGAAGTGGTTAAGGAACTGGGGTTTCACTAATATTAAGAAAGAATTTTAATAAAATAGAATAATAAAGTAGTTAGTTTTTGTGTGTATGTAGACAAAATAGAATTATTTATTTATTTAATGTGTATATAATTTAAATAGGCGACGCGGTGGCGCAGTGGGTAGCACGTTCGCCTCACAGCAAGAAGGTCGCTGGTTCGAGCCTCGGCTGGGTCAGTTGGCATTTCTGTGTGGAGTTTGCATGTTTCCTCCGGGTGCTCCGGTTTCCCCCACAAGTCCAAAGACATGCGGTATAGGTGAATTGGGTAAGCTAAAATTGTCCGTAGTGTATGTGTGTGAATGAGTGTGTATGAATGTTTCCCAGTGATGGGTTGCAGCTGGAAGGGCATCCACTGCATAAAACATATGCTGGATAAGTTGGCGGTTCATTCCGCTGTGGCGACCCCAGATTAATAAAGGGACTAAGCCGAAAAGAAAATGAATGAAAATGAATGAATAATTTAAATAATAAACTAAATTACAACTTATAATAATGTAATTGTATTATTAAAGTAATGGTACAATTCAATATTATTTTAATTGTATATTAAAATAATGTTATTGAATTGAGGTGAATGTATGACCTCCATTCATAATAATAAAATAAGCAATAATTAATATTCATTGTTATTCAGTAATAATCAGTTATTAAAATAATAAATATAAAAAGTATGAATAAAATAATACTTTAACACATTCAGTATAAATTGTATAAAATGTGACAGTTTTTAAATAAATGTGAATTATTTATGAAGGATACATTGATAAAATACAAGTATAAAACATTATTATTTATAATAAAATATAATTATACTATATTTATAAATAATATAAATATAATATAACAGTGAAACTGATAAATTATATTAATTTTATCACTAAAATCAAAACTATCAATGAATGCCTCTTGAACCATTGTCATTAAGTAAAATAATTTTTGAAATAAAATGTAACATAATAAAAATGAAAATGTAAAAAAAATAGGGTACAGAATTCTGATTTCAAGTAAAGAGACACCTGAGAGCATTTGTTCACTCTGGTGTTACATTACCACTTTCCAGTGACAGTTTACCCCCCTTCAGCAGCCGTTATTCCCAACCACATTTGACGTTCAACACAATTACAGTTTCAAATCCATCCACCCCAGCCTCCCTCGCTAATTAACTAATTGATTTGCACTCGTTCATCCGTTCCATTTTTTTTTTTCTTCTCCCAAAGAAGACTGCTGTTCAGGCCAGCTGGTGGAGGCCAAGGTGAAATATGGGCTAACGTGACTTTGACTAATAGCTCGGAGGAAGAAAGATGGCCCTGGCGCTCCTGACGCCGCAGATCTTTCTGGAGGTCAGTCCTGGACCGGCCTTGATTAGAAACTTTCCAAAACAGTCACAGTGCGTTTCTGAAGAGGAAAGAATGAACTGGAAACATTAACATAATAATCTCGATAATAAAGGAACACTCCACTTTTTTGGAGCATTTTAGAGAGTTAAACTGTTGAGTTTTACCATTTTGAAATCCATTCAGCCAATCTCTGGGTCTGGCGGGAGCACTTTTAGCTTAGCTTAGCATAGATCAGAATCAGAATCAGAAAGAGCTTTATTGCCAGGTATGTTCACACATACGAGGAATTTGTTTTCGTGACAGAGCTTCTACAGTGCAACAAAATTACAGAGACAGGACAAAAAACAGATAATAAATATATTTAAAAAATGAAAGTTGTAGTGAATGCAAATATACAAATTGACAAGTGTATGTACAGGAATATTACTATATACAATAGCAGCTGTTATGTGCAAATTAGCGTGTAAAATATGTTGTTAAATAAGTGTTTGTGTATAAAAAGTGTATAGCAATTAGTGATGTTTGTTCCATAATTACTATCATTCAAGTGTTCATGAGATGGATTGCCTGAGGGAAGAAACTGTTTCTGTGTCAGGCTGTTCTGGTGCACAGTGCTCTGTAGCGTCGACCAGAAGGTAAAAGTTCAAAAAGGCAGTGTGCTGGGTGTGAGGGGTCCAGAATGATTTTGGCAGCCCTTCTGCTTGCTCTGGATAAGTACAGTTCTTGGAGAGTAGGGAGGGTTGTACCAGTGATTCGCTCAGCAGTCCGAACTATTCGACGTAGTCTTCGGAGGTGGGATTTCGTAGCTGAGCTAAACCAGACAGTTATTGAAGTGCAGAGGACTGATTCAATGATGGAAGTGTAGAACTGTTTCAGCAGCTCCTTTGGAAGGTTGAACTTCCTCAGCTGACGAAGGAAGTACAACCTCTGTTGAGCTTTTTTGACAATGGAGTCAATGTGAGTGTCCCACTTCAGATCCTGAGAGATGGTGGTGCCCAGGAACCTGAATGACTCCACTGCTGCCACAATGCTGTCCATGATGCTCAGTGGGGGGAGAGCAGGGGGGTTTCTCCTGAAGTCCACAATCATTTCCACTGTTTTGAGCGTGTTCAGCTCCAGGTTGTTGTGACTGCACCAAACAGCCAGCTCCTTAACCTCCTGTCTGTAAGCAGACTCGTCACCGTCCTGAATGAGGCCGATAAGTGTGGTGTCGTCTGCAAACTTCAGGATTTTGACAGAGGCGTCCTTTGAGGTGCAGTCATTTGTGTACAGTGAGAAGAGCAGAGGGGAGAGGACACACCCCTGGGGGGTGCCAGTGCTGATTGTGCGGGTACTGGATGAGAATTTTCCCAGCTTCACCAGCTGCTGCCTGTCCGTTAGGAAGCTGTTGATCCACTGACAGACAGAGTTGGGCACGGAGAGCTGAGTTAATTTGGGCAGGAGAAGTTTTGGGATGATAGTGTTGAAAGCCGAGCTGAAGTCAACAAACAAGATCCTCACATAGGTCCCTGGTCTGTCTAGGTGTTGCAGAACATAATGCACTCCCATATTGACTGCATCATCCACAGACCTGTTTGCTCTGTAGGCAAACTGAAGAGAGTCCAGTGAGGGTTCAGTGATGTCCTTCAGGTGGGCCAGCACCAATTTTTCAAAAGACTTCATGACCACAGATGTTAGCGCCACCGGTCTGTAGTCATTTAGTCCTGTAAGTTTCGGTTTCTTTGGGATGGGGATGATGGTGGAGCGTTTGAAGCAGGAGGGCACTTCACACAGCTCCAGTGATCTGTTGAAGATCAGGGTGAAGATGGGGGCCAGTTGGTCAGCACAGGATTTTAGACAGGCTGGTGTTACAAAATCTGGGCCTGATGCTTTTTTCCTCTTCTGTTTTTGGAAGACCTGGCGCACATCATCTTCACTGAACTGAAGTGTGGGGGAGACGGGGGGTGGTGGAGGTGTTAATGGTGGTGTGAAGAGCAGTTCAGAGTGGGTGTGGGGTGTTTTCTCAAACCTGCAGTAAAACTCATTCAGGTCGTTTGCAAGTCGTTCGTTGTCTACAGTGCTGGGGGATGGTTTCTTGTAGTTTGTGATATTTTTCAAACTTTTCCACACGGATGCTGAGTCGCTGGAAGAGAACTGACTCTTTAGTTTCTCAGAATAGTTCCTTTTTGCCACTCTGATCTCCTTTTCCAGTGTGTATTTGGCCTGTTTATACAAGGCCCTCTCCCCATTCCTGTAAGCAACCTCCTTGGCCTGACGTAGCTGTCTGAGTTTTACAGTGAACCACGGTTTGTCATTGTTGTATGTGAGTTGAGTCCTGGTAGGAATGCACATGTCTTCACAGAAACTGATATAAGATGTTACAGTTTCTGTAAGCTCATCTAGATCGTTTGCAGCAGCTTCAAAAACACTCCAGTCAGTGAGGTCGAAACAGGCTTGTAGATCCCGCTCTGTTTCATTAGTCCATCTTTTCACAGGTCTTAATACAGGTTTGGCTGTTTTCAGTTTCTGCCTGTAGGTTGGTATAAGATGAATCAAACAATGGTCAGAGTGCCCCAAAGCTGCTCGTTGGACAGAGCGGTATGCATCCTTTATTGTGGTATAGCAGTGATCCAATATGTTACTGTCTCTTGTGGGACATGTAACATGCTGTCTATATTTTGGCAGTTCGCGGGATAGTTTTGCTTTGTTAAAATCCCCGAGAATTATTAAAACAGAGTCCGGGTGTTGTTGCTCGATTGCCGTGATCTGATCGGCTAGTTTCTGTATCGCCAGGCACGCGTGCGCGTGCGGAGGAATGTAAACACTGACGAGAATGAACGAGCAGAACTCACGCGGCGAGTAGAAAGGCTTGCAGTTAATAAACAGTGCTTCTAGGTCGGGACAGCACATCTTCTTTAAAACTGTTACATCTGTACACCACCTTTCATTGATGTAAAAGCATGTCCCACCACCCCGCGATTTCCGCGTTGATTCTCTGTCGCGATCCGCTCTGAACAGCTGATAGCCCGGTAGATGAAGCACGTTGTCCGGTATGGCGTCGTTCAGCCAGGTTTCCGTGAAACACAGAGCAGCAGAATGCAAAAAATCCCTGTTTGTCTGAGAAAGAAGAATGAGTTTGTCTATTTTGTTGGGTAGAGAGCGGAGATTCGCCAGATGGATGCTAGGCAACGCAGTTCGAAACCTGCGCTGTCTGAGTTTCACAAGCGCGCCTGCTCGCTTCCCTCGTCTGCGCGCTCGACAGCGTTTGAGCAGCACCGCGGCTCCGCCGACAACAATGTCCAACAAAACATCACATAAATCCAAATCTGGAAAAACATTTGGTGGTGTATGTGTCCGAATGTCCAACAATTCGTCTCTGGTGAAACTAATTGTATGAATGTGACTCAAGATGGGACAAACTAACAAAAACATTAAAACAACAGCAGAGCTCAACACGGAGGCGGCCATCTTCGTCGGCGCCATCTTGATAAATAAATTGAATCCGATTGAATCCGATTAGACCATTAGCATCTCGCTTTAAAATGACCAAAGAGTTTTGATAGTTTTATATTATTTCTATCATAATTCCTATTTAAAGTTTGACTCTTTTGTAATTACTTTGTGTACTAAGTGATGGAAAATGAAAAGTTGCAAATTGTTAGGTCATTATGGAACTATACTCTCATTCTATCGTAATCAAGGGACTTTGCTGCCATACCATGGCTGCAGCAAGCACAATGATATTACACAGAACCTGAAAATAGCAAAGACTATAGAAGACATGTAACTCAAATAGTTTAGAATATGATCAATAACGGGGGCTGCACGGTGGTGCAGTGGGTAGCACGTTCGCCTCACAGCAAGAAGGTCACCGGTTCGAGCCTCGGCTGGGTCAGTTGGCATTTCTGTGTGGAGTTTGCATGTTCTCCCCGTGTTCACGTGGGTTTCCTCCGGGTGCTCCGGTTTCCCCCACAAGTCCAAAAACATGTGGTACAGGTGAATTGGGTAGGCTAAATTGTCCATAGTGTACGTGTGTGAATGAGTGTGTATGGATGTTTTTTGTGGATTGCTGTGGACTAACGATCCACCGGGGAGGGGCTCAGTCCAAACGTGTGTTATTTATGACGGTTTCTACAGCTTTATTGTTATGAACACTCTAGGGTCGCCAAACACCGTAATCTCAGCGGATACTTGCCTCACAGACCAACCCAGTGTATCTACCTAAAACTTCTCTACTCTCTACTTTTAAACTAACCACCTGCACTTGAATACAAATGTTCTCTGGTTTTGTAATCTGTATGAAACTAACATGAGGTACAGTCAGTCCTGTCTGACCTCAAGAATTCCCGCCCTGGCATTCAAACACAAATCACATGACAGAAACGGTTTGAAATCCCACAAACTTGTAAACAAAGAGGCTGCTGTGATTTTGGAAGGAGATGTGCCATCAAGACCAAGTTGTAAATTACTTCAGAACACTAGAGCAATCGGACAAGGCATTATTCAGAGGATTAACAAGTAATTTATCGATTCTTATGGTTGTAACATAGTTTTATTGACTGGATGACATCTGATTGCATCCTCTAGAAATGGACATAAAGAAGGAGGTTGGTGTCGTGGACTTGTTCCCTTCTACTGCTCAAGCGCATTAGCTTGGGCAACCTTAAATGTTTATAACGGCCTGGAAACATTAACCTAATAAGCTCAATAAGAAAGGATCCTCTAGATTTAAACAGTTGAGTTTTACCATTTTGGAATGCATTTAGCCAATCTCCGGGTCTAGTGGGAGCACTTTTAGCTTAGCTTACCATAGATCATTGAATCCGATTAGGCCATTAGCATCTCGCTTTAAAATGACCACAGAGTTTCAGTAGTTTTATATTATTTATATATTAATATATTATTATTATTATTATTATTATTATTATTATTATTATTATTTCCTATTTAGAAGTTAAACTTAAGATACAGTTGTTGTAAAATTTTACTGGTGATTCCAAATCTGAAATTTTATTGTAAGCTTGGAAATCAGTTTTGGGGAATTTGATGTTTCCCCATTCAAAAAGAATGCCCGAAAAATTGGCCGTCAAAGTTGGCCATCGAGAGAAATGACTTGCCTTAAAGGGACTTTGAAAATAGTCTCCTGCTAGGTAAAATGGTAACAGTGCTGCATAATATTAAGTAGAAAAAATTTCAAAAACCTTTTTTTTAATGTTTGAAGGAGATGCTTTCTCAGTGCTGGGTTGCGGCTGGAAGGGCATCCACTGTGTAAAACATATGCCGGAATAGTTAGGGGTTCATTCCGCTGTGGCAACCCGTGATAAATAAGGGAATAAGCCGAAGGAAAATGAATGAATGAAGGAAATGCTAATCTGATTTAATGATCTAAGCTAAGGTAAAAGTGCTCCCGGCAAACTCTGAGATTGGCTGAATAGATTCAAAAATGGTAAAACTCATCTGTTAAACTGTAGGGGAGCTGTAAAATGAGCCTATTTCCAAAAAAAAGTGGAGCGTTCCATTAACACCACAAGGACTTGGAAGCAGCCATTTTGACGGCCGGTGCGCAATGGAGGTGATTGGAAAAAGACTCTTAATGTATTTTTTTGTAATTAAATCTCCGGTTTCACCTTAGAAATCGATATGAAGTGCTATCATAAACCACAGCTATTGAGCAGGACGCTGAGAGTAAGTGGTCGGCCATAAAATGGAATAATAAGTATTCGCATTAAGGCGAAGACATTTCCGTGCTCCGCATTACAGTTGTTTGCAGGAGGTTTCTCAGAAAATGGCATAAACATTAAAGTTAGTAGACCTTTATATGCTGGCGGTAGCGGCACTTGTAAACCGTGTTTTATTGAAAAGGTCAATTGAGTTTTTCAGCAACTCAGAGTGTGAAATACAGCTGAGAAAAATGATGATTTAGACCGGCATGTGTTAGCTATGAAGCTTTGTTGCTTAAAATTTTCTACTTTTTTTCTTTAGACCCCATTTAGTTTTTTGAACTGTATTCTGTTATGGAACTGTATTCTGTTAGCATTTCTGTGACTTTTGTGCATTCTTTGTAGGTTTTGGATCCATAATTTATGGATGTAGACAGATGACTGAAAAGACTGATAATAAATGTGAAGTAATGATTATTATATGTAATATTTTTATAATTAATAATATTATATATTTATTTATTTATGCATTTTGGTAATGGATATAATGCGATGGGGCATGAATATAAAAAAATGTAAGAACAATTTTACAAGAATTCACATACATACATTCACACGTATATATATAGTTATTGTTGTTATTATATTATTATTATTATTATTTAAGGTTTTGATCATTTGTGTTTTTATATATAAAACCATAATATACATAAATAAACATAATACAACTAAATGTTATTTGATCTCAATAAATTTATAATACAATTGTTTTAATGTTGTGTCTGATAACATGACAGATTACAATTACAATTCTGGATTTTTTTGTGTCAAAAAGCTATTTAAATTGAAGTGTGTGATCAATGTAAAAGTGACAAGGCAGACTTTTTCCATATGTCAAAAGTTGAGAGACTATTGGACACAAATATTTCAAACACTAAATGATGCCTTTAATTTAGAAATAAAACCTAGTGTTGAAATATCTATTTTTGGTGTACCAGAACACAAAATATCCTTGACAAACAAGATAAAAGTGTTATTGCTTTCGCTACTTTATTAACGAGGAGAAGAATGTTACTTGAGTGGAAATCAGCAGTCCCACCTAAAGCTTCAATGTGGATGTGTGATCTGGTTTTATATTTAAAATGAGAAAAAAATTAAATATTTAATGAAGAGATCTGTCCAAAAAATGTATGAGACATGGCAACCTATGATCACATATTTTGAAAAAATGAAGACTCTCCCCTTTAACTGATTTATATAAAGAAATCTGTGCAAACAGGTTTAAATGTGGTCTCATGTTGGTTTCATATTTATGTAGAAGACCACTATAAATATGTCATTGATGTTGTCTAATTCTAAATGTATAGAGTACTGTAAAGTTTATTTTTATTTTATTCCATTTTGCTTAACTATATTTTTATTTATTTCTGTTGCAATTTTATTTTAATTTAATTTGTTTGTTAATTTATTTCGGCGGCAAGGGTCACTATAGAGACAAATTACAACCTTGATTGTACCTAATGTTAAAATAGGATCCAAATCCCTCCCATTTTGAGGCCCACCGCAACATGACGTAGGAGTGCGGTTTCCCCGCCCACCGAAATGATTGACAGCCACATATTAACATGTCTCCGTAGTAACGCATATAATCATATTAACAAGACAGGACGTGCGCAAAGCAACTGGGATGAAAAGATCTGTTCTACTCGTTGTGATCATCAATCATCATTAAATGTGATCAAGAATGAGTTTTACAAGTTTAAAACATTTTTAAAGCAGTCCATGTTTGTA
Source organism: Danio jaintianensis (assembly GCA_903798115.1). Lineage (NCBI taxonomy): Eukaryota > Metazoa > Chordata > Actinopteri > Cypriniformes > Danionidae > Danio > Danio jaintianensis. The sequence goes on along the minus strand of CAIGQV010018127.1, from coordinate 9,631,922 downwards.
ATGAATTACAGCAATTACCATCTTTATCACCACAGCCGCATATCAGTACAATTTTAAAAGAAGACGCTTCAATCCCGGTATGTGGACGTTAAATCAGGTTTATTTTGGACATTAACATAACGGATATCCATACAGCAGTGTATATTAGTGTGTATCCTGTCACATTTGTTGTGCAAAAACAGTGCAAATTTAAACGTGTGTGTGTGTGTATGTGTATGTGCGTGCGTGCGTGCGTGTGTGTGTGTGAACTTTGTAACGACATTGTGTGTGACTCATCGTTGCAGAAAGACTTGAATTAACTCCACAATAAATGCTTCAAATAATCATTGGGAAAGTTCTTACTGTAGTATTTCTCACAAATATTGCGTGAGATCTGCTTCCTTAATGTCTGTCACTGTGCTGATTATCTGGCAGCCAGAGATTGAGGCACACTTTGACAGGCACATGGGAACGGTGGGCGGGGAGAAGTAGCTCATTTGCATTAAAGGCACAGGCAACAAAAACAGCTACATTGTGTTCAGGTCAGAAAATTCCAATATTCTGAAAGGTATAGTAAATAATCTGATGGTATTTTGAGCTGAAACCTTACAGACACATTCTGGAGACACAAAAGACTTATCTTAAATCTAAAAAAAGGGGTAAAATAGGTGCCCTTTAAAGCTTGGAAAAAAATCACAAATAAATGTTTAAATAAATGTTTAAAAACTATTTAAATTAAAATGTTATGGTCAGCAACAGGGACACATGGATGATATTGAAGTCATTCATAATTTTGTCTAAATTAAGAAAAAATGCAAATATCATAGTAAAAACAGGACTAATAGATTATTTTATTTAAATAAATAAAATACATAAAATGTAGTGTCTGATATTGGCGCTAATCGTTTATATTAACAGTATCTATCATTCTTATAGCACATAAAATATATAAATAGTCATTTATCGTTAATTATTATTATTATTACTTTTTAAATAAGTGCAAAATGAAATGTTAATACTGGAAATGAATGACATTGGAATTTGTTATGGCTGATAATGCTAAAAATGGACCATAATAACATTCTACTAAACTCTATACTAATACTACACACAAAAAAATACAAATCAGACACTTTAAAAGTCACAAGTGAATTTAGCCATTCTAAAGCCTTAACGTAAATTGTGCAAAATTAGAATTGATTTCAAAGTCTTTTGTGGCTTTTACCAATAATAAAGCAACTCCATTAAAACAAGCATTGCTCATCATCCAGTCTGTTGTCTGCATTCTGCAAACGGGTGATGAATGTTATCAGACTGCAGTGTGAAGTGTGTGGCAGGAACAGAAATGGTCGGCGGTGACTATTATCTCCTCTCACTCCAGCGCATGCAGTGTTATATTTAAGCACACAGGCCTCCTCGCTGCTTTATTTTCTGCCATCTTTTTTGGCTCCACCACTGTGAGCTCATCAGGGCCCATCAGCAGGAGGTGAGGGGAATTTGGCTTTCGGGCTGGAATATTGCAGAGATGCTGCTGTTGGAGCTGACGCTTGTCATGTGCTTATGATTATGAGTTTTTGCTCAATCACTTTTCCTGCTGTTTTGAGGCTGCAATACAAATATAAATGTCATGAAGGCTTTAGGTGAATGTTGCTTTGTTCTTATGTCGATCTAAAGGAATATTTTGGCTTCATGATTTGATTTGAGTTATTCATTGTTCTCGTAAAATAGAAAAAAATGTTGTAATGAGAAAAATCTTTTATTTTTCAAGTGTGTATATAAATATTCCAAGTATTTGTATTTTCAGAATATTTTAGCTGGTACTGACAACCTTTACAAAAGACATGAATTATTTTTTTTTTTTTTCTCAAAGATTAATATTTCCAAATCCATGATTTGACAGATTTCATAATTAGCAAAAACAAAATGTATACAGACCAACTTTTTTTGTGTTTACTTTCATGGCCTCTCACCATGATCTGATATTAGCAATGCAATGTTGTCAGATTCCTAAAAAAAAAATAGTGTTACGATTTGATTCAATTCAGTGGCATATGATTTATTGATATAAAGATATTAACAACAGTAATAGGGCATCACTTCAGATTTTGTTGCTGATTTGAAGTATGTCATTTACTATGTAATGTTAATGTAATTTAATTGCTAGTTCATTGTTCTATTCATTTAGCTAGGACTTTGGTCTTGGGTGAACTGCCCGGAGGCATTGCAAATAGTCATTCTATAATTGCTGGTACATTTGCCATTTCAATTGGCAATTAAGGAAAAAATAACAAAACAATAAGGCTTTTAATAATAAAACAATTCATTCTAGTATCTTTTTGAAAGCATATTCAATTAAAATAAGTCAGTGCTTGCCAAACACAAATGATTATTTCTTTTATACTTTTAGATATTTTTTAAATATTTTTTTGAATATTATTCTTGGTTATTATATACAGACAAATTAGGTCATGTACAGGAATAAAAATAAATCATAGTGAGAAAAATCTTTGTTTGTTCTATTATTGGACATTGATTTAAGAATAATTTGACAATGGACCTTTGAATTGTTCGAAATAATAATGCGATGGTGGTTGTGCCATTACACCTTGATGTAATTTGTTTTTTATAATAACTTTTACTTATATAACTTATGACCACTTATACCACAGTTCCCACACCTAAAGACACTGTACAGATGTTGTATTTCAAAACATTTGTCCGGTTTTTTTGTCCTCAAACTGCTCCTTTGTGTAGGACTAGTTTCTTACGCATCTTATCTAAAGTTTTCTGTTAAGATTTAATTACATTTTTGACAGGTGTAGGCCCTGAAATGACTGAAATGATTCTGTATTGTAATTATGGAGCCTGTTTGCAACTAGTTTAGCTAGGTGGTTCCTTGAGCATAATGAATCAGCCAATCAGAATCAAGCATTCAACAGCTCTCTAGTAGAAGAGTCATTAAAGTTACGCTGCAATAATGCTGTTTATATAACATAGCCTTAATGCACATAACCTCTGGCTTTTTGCTATGCTACCTTCAGGCTCTTTCCAATTTATAAGTTTGCTGAAACTTTGGGGAATTCATAATAAATTGACAGAATTTGCTGCAGTAACCAGAATTTTACCTTAAAAACACCCTGTCAAGACAGACAAAGGCAGCCATAAATACATGGTAATCCCATCTGTTAAAACGAGCATGAAAAAGCCAATGTTAGTAGGATCCTCAACCTTTGAAACCGCAACAGATGCTCTCTCCTGAGAGGAAGAGACCGCCCTAGAAAAGCAGTCTTCCTCCTCTTTAGTTTCCGCTTCTGTCCGTCCAGCTCTATTTGATAGTTATTCAATGTCTCGCTTGTTTGCACCACATCTGCCTGCTGCCACCCCCTCCAAATCAATAGCGAGAAACTGTGTCTTGTAGATGATTAAAGCGAGTTGCAGACTGCAGATATGTCATCCTTGAAAAGCCAGATCACTCTTCACCAGCAATACAGTAGCGCAATGTTTTCTTGATTAATTGCTTGTCTGAAATTGTCGATAGGCATCATTATTTGCCATTATTACGTTCATCTGCTTTTCACATCAGGTGCTGATTTAAACTGTCCCGCAAGACACACTGGGACCTGAATCTAGAAAGAGAGCAGTTCAATCATTGGCGTAATGATATGGAAATTTCATCATGTTTTTAGAATCTGTGCTTTTATTTCTTAAGGACAACTTCAAATGGCATTCGTGATGCCTTCAACATTTGTAGTGTGATGTATTTTTAGTGAGCTGCCTGCAGAGCTGCCTGCATTTTAGGACATAATCTGTTCATGAAGGCTGTGCTGAAATGCTAAAGTAGAAAAATATAAGGTTTTTTACTGTAGGTTGTGTTGTAATGAAAAAAAAAGTTGATTATTTTATCCGATATTTATGTACTGAGTGCTTTTAATGCTATTTAGAGTTTTGAAAATTGGTTTAGCTATATGCTAATGTATGGTATCATTAAAATAGGATTACAGGGATTGTTTACTGTACAGCATTATTGTTTTTAAAAAAATGTAATGTTACCTTAGCAACTGCTATTTATTGAAAAATAGCTTTGGTTAGGCTGAAAAAATGTAATTACTGTTCCAAGACTGAGCTTAGCAACATGCTAATGTCATGCTATTAAAAAAATCTGTTGTAAGGTTAAGCTTTGATTATAGACCATTTCAATGTGGCGATGTCACTGGCCCATGAAAATTTCCTGCTTGTTGTCAAACCATTTCATAACTGTAACAAGAGGCAATTCAATAATAACTTTGCGTTAAAACAGCTGCCATAGGATTATTTATCAACATTTGGACTTTTTTGGATTCTCAGAAGCTATGGAAATTAAAAATGTAAAACAGGAAGTATGTTATGTTGTTTTTGTTTACATCCCTCAAAATGGTCTATACAAGCTGAAAAGAAATGGCATTTAAGAGCAAAGAATGTCATTATATTACTGCTCCAATGCATTTTTATATTAAAAATATATAATTATTGCATTGGCAGAAAAGAAAACTGAAAAGATATTTTGTTGTAAACATGCAGTATTCAAGGTTGATTTGTTGTTGTGCAAGAAGAAAGGAAAACTCTCTAGAGACAAAAAAGAGAGTAACATTACTGTTACAAAGGGGAAATAAGGCAAACAAACAACACAAGTAAATTAGCTTAGTAACATATTAATGTCAAACTATTGAAGTATTTCTAACTGAAGTTTTGGCTAGATAGAGGCAAAAAGTACATCACATAAATATATATATTTTACATTCTATATACAATTAATTTGTTTACTAATTTGTAATTTCAAACTTTTTCAAACTATTGAAAAAGACGTTTTTCACAGAAGCAAAGAACATAATGGCATTACATTTCAGTTACATTTTGTTTTATAAAAGCTGATTATTGTGTTACATTAGTGTACAGTAGCATCATGCTAACGCGGCAAGCTATTGAAAATCAAATTTTGGCTACATAGACTCATTACAGAGGTTGTGTTTTGGTTACCACAGCAAAATGAACGAATGAATGAATGAATGGAAAGGGAATGTACAAAGGCATTCATTAATTGTCCTTTTTATTTGAAGTGAGCATAATATTTTTTTGAACTGTTAGCTTAGCATCATGCTAACATCAAAAAGCACACAGCTCACTAGTTTTTCAGCATCAAGCTCAGATATATGATATATGCTCTGTATTTTTGATTTGTGACTTCTGAGATTTCTCGTCCATTTACTGACTTTCAGAAATCCTAAGGTCTCAATCTATAACCCCTGCAGCTGGTGTGTCCTCAGCACCCATAATGCTCTCTTACCTGTTCGCCATTTTAATTATGCTAAGTGCTAAGCACGTCAACCTTCAGCCGCATGCAGAAAGATGTCACTTTTATAAATTGCACCCTCCCTCCTCTGTCACTGGTTCCTGTCACCGTTTTAATTAAACAGAGAGAAAGAGAGACTTATGGCCAGCGAGCAGATTTGATTGGGGTTTGAAGGCCGCAGGGGATTGAGACTAAACTGTCGTTTTGGACTGAAGAAAAAACATCAGCATTTTGGAAATTCAGACATACTGTGTTTTCAGCATCTGCCATCTGGATATATAAGGTTTGTCGATCCTTTTGATAAACTCATTACGTCAATTCAACTAATTTTTAAAACAGCTGTTTAGTAGCAAGTTTCTTGCAGGAAAACTTTAATACCCATGGTCCTATAGAGAAATTCCACCAATCAGAGTGCAGCAACAAACAAAACCTGAAATTGAATGACCACAAACCATCAAAATAAAACTCTGGTTTAACTTTAAGAAACTATGAAACTTGACATTTATTACTCTGATATACTAAAACTAAATTAAAACTCAAATGTAAACTGAAAATATAAAAATAGACCCTAACTGATCTAATCAGAATCAGAATCGGTTTTATTGCCAAGTGTGCTTACACACACAAGGAATTTGTTTTGACTACGGAAGCTTCCAGTGTACATAAAGTGACAAGTGACAACACAAAATAAATATGAGAAAAATACGACACACATTAAACAGAGATGCAGTTAGACAAAAGAGCTCTGGATGATGAATTGTTTGTACAGATTTGTTATAAATATACAAGTTAGTATATCTAATATCGTAGTATATCCAAAAATAATGAAAAAATACCAAATTATTACTTCAGAAAGTTCTCATATTACTACAGTCAGGTTTCAGAAATTAAAACTCCATTCATTTGCTCAATAAGAAAACCTATATTTAAAGAAAAGGGAGAAAATTTCAATGATGATATAAAAAAAAAAAAAACAGGAAGTAACTAAAATAAGTTTTCAAAGTATTTGAGAAATTAAATGATGGGGGCATGTCTGCTGACGGTGCTAAAACCTCAGCCACTTACTGAAAAACAGCTATCTCTCAACTATCAAATACTGCTACAACCTGAATGGATGCTACTGATGCTACCTCTAGAACGTTAGCTTTATTGGCTTTATAATGTTACATTTGTAATGTTATGATTCCCCTTATAGCCTGTTTGGTTCGTAACTTATAATGCTTTAACAAAGAATTGTTAAAGAGAAACTGGGAAAAATACTTCAGAATCCAGTACGGCTAAAAACTGGTCTGAGTTGTTCAGAGCCTGTGGTTATAATTTATTCATCTCCCATTCATTACACTTCTTAAAATGGTCAATTTTGATTCCTCGTCGTCTGTTTGACATTCTTGACTGTTCTTCTTCGCTTTCCTAAATATCAGCGTTCCCAATATCTCATTCCCGTGCTGTCGCTGTTATCTGCTGTTCGATTCATTCTGGTCACCCTCTGTCTCTCCGGCTCGCTCTGTGTCTAATTCTCTTCTTCGCCTTGATATCTCCTGTATAGCGGCCAGCAGTTCCTCTCTCTCTGTACTTGTGATGCTATCAGACGTTTCCCATCAGTCCGCTGCACAGTGATGTCTGCTACAGTACATCCAGTTCCACAAACCAGAGAAAAAGAGTCAGATGAAGAGAGAGAGAGAGAGAAAAAAAAAGCAGAGTCTTGGAGTAAAATAATAGAGCTGGATGTAATGGAGCATGATGTTCCCTTAGAGCAAAGAGCCATTTAAGTAGCATCAGAGCTTCTGTCCACTTCTAAGACCAGCAGGAGTCTAACCAAAACTCACATTTGATATTTTTTCAGGGGTATGGGACTTAGTGTTTGGGCAATTCTGATTATAGCTCATGTTTAGGTGATCTCTTGGAGATTTAAATGTTTTAAAATGTACAGGGTACATGTTAATTTTATCTGTAAAAATGTCATTGGAGTAATATTATAATACAACGTTTCTAAACGGAATATTAAAGGTGCTGTGTTTTTGAATCTTCTAAAGCATAAAAAATGCTGGAAATTGTTTTTAGATATTTAAGAAACATGCTAAGTTACCATATTTCTTAAAAAAACAATGCTAAAGTCAAATATTCTCCTTTGAAAATAAGCGGTTCATCTCAAAACGTCTGTCTTTGTTTTGGTCCGTGTAACTCAACCCAAATTGGTTTAAATTTCACTGCTGAAAGTTCAAACACTGTAGAGCAAATCCACCGAAGCATAGCTCACAAGTCCCGATTCAAGCAAGCCAGTGGCGACAGTGGCGAGGAAAAAAAACTTCACCAATTGACGAAGTGAAGGGAAAAAAAAACCTTGAGAGAAACCAGGCTCTGTTTGGCACGACCATTATTCTTCTGGCCAAACTTCCTGTGTGGAGCTGCAGTCTAGGCGCCGGAGGCTGGAGAAGCTGGACGTCCATCGTGGAGAAGCTGCAGGTGTGGGTAGGACACCGGGAGGTCAGGCTGGCCCACAGGATCAATGTGGGGACTCATTTGTCACTGTGGTCTTTCAGGAATCAGTCTCATGCACTCCATTCCTCCATGACCACCACAGCATCAGCTGGCCTGGTCCAGGATTATGGATACCTGGGATCATCTCTTCACAGGTCTTGTATCGCATTAATGGCACTGCATAGTCTCTAGGTGCCTCGGAATGAGTATCCCAGGTGGAAATAGAGAATAAAGAAAATAATTAGCGTAGCTGCTGTTCATAGTGTATTTAAACGAGATGCAAAAATGGAGTGTTATAGATGAAAATAGCAGTTAAATAAACATACATAGAAACAAACATGTAAAGCATATGAGAGTTTCTAACACAATGTCTGGTGCATTAAGACAGGAGGAGTGTGTCCTACAGGTGGTTGTCAAGCCAGCTCACCTGCGTGGAGCACATTCATGCATCGTACCGTTATGCGATGCATTGAGTGTATGCTTTACTAAAAAGAAAGGTCTTTAATCTAGTTTTGAACAGAGAGAGTGTGTCTGAGCCTCAGACATTATCAGGAAGGCTATTCCAGAGTTTAGGAGCCATAAATGAGATCTTAAAGAGCGGGTTGGATTGTAGCGAGACAGAAGGTTGGTTAGACAAACAGGAGCTAGATTATTTATAGCTTTATATTATGATACCCCGGGTTGCCTTGGCAGAAAATACAAGGCTCTATCATCAGGCATGCTTGCTCTTGTTATTGTCATCAATCTGGCAACCTGCAGTCCAATCCTCGGAGGAGGGATTAGGTGAAAAGAAAAAAAAAAAAACTTCTCCATTATTTTGAATTTGGACTGCAATACTGAGTTCAACCACTAGGTAAATCCTACATACTGCACCTTTATAGTTCACCCCAAACTGAAAATGACCTCATAATTAATAAACATTAATCAATCTGCGCTGTCCAAAGCCACATAATTTTCCCAACATCAGATTTTTTTTTTTCTCATTTAAGATTTATCTATACATTAATGTGTTTTTCAGAACTGTAACGATGGTCAGAGTACAGTACGACTGGCCATTAAACCTCACTTGTTTAACTTTGTAGGTTGTATTTTTTTTTTGCATCATAATACACCCAAGTAGAAATATTTTTCAAACATTTAAACATGCGGGCTGCACTGTGGCGCAGTGGGTAGCACGTTCGCCTCGCAGCAAGAAGGTCGCTGGTTCGAGCCTCGGCTGGGTCAGTTGGCGTTTCTGTGTGGAGTTTGCATGTTCTCCCCGTGTTTGTGTGGGTTTCCTCCGGGTGCTCCGGTTTCCCCCACAACTCCAAAGACATGCAGTATAGGTGAATAGGGTAGGCTAAATTGTCCGTAGTGTATGTGTGTGTATGGATGTTTCCCAGGGATGGTTTGCAGCTGGAAGGGCATCCGCTCCGTAAAACATATGCTGGATAAGTTGGCGGTTCATTCCGCTGTGGCGACCCCAGATTAATAAAGGGACTAAGCCGAAAAGAAAATGAATGAATGAATTTTAACATGCTCATGTTGTGTTTTGAACCCGCGTAACAACATCTGTGCATTGTACAATAGGCATTTTTTTACAAACATATTGAAATGTGTTGTATTTTGAAACGACAGTACAACAACATCAGGAACTGAAGTGCACACAACAAAAATGTTCATATTACTTACCATTTGTTTTAATGCGTTCAATGCGGTGAAACCATGAAACTGGGAACTGAACTTTAATACATTAAACTTCTGGCCAACAACAATAGAATAATACACTTTTTTTTTTTTTTTTTTAAGTTTAGAGTTCAAAACCTTTTATTTGTTTTGATGAATGAAAGAAAAAAATCCACTGTCCACTGTCCATTTACATAAACCTTTATGCCTATCAGGAGCCATGTGCAGTTGTGCGCTCACTGACAGATAAAAGCTGCTGCTCTCCCTCTTGGCTGTAGTCTTGGTGCTGAGGGTCAGAAACACACTGGTCAATGTTACTGTACATACATTAATGACCAATGGTGGAATGCAACAAGGCACGCCAAACATTTCCATCAGTGTCCTCCAAATGTATCCACAGCCTGTTCATTTTATATATAATTAAATTCATTCATTTAGCAACTCCCACTTCACCACTGTTTTTTCGTGACAGTTCGAGTCGTCTCCTGTTGTTACAAATAGTACAATGGTGAGTGAGTCAAACATGAAGCAATTGCATTAACTTTAAAGTCTATTTGAAATCAAAATGTACAATGTTTATTTTGCGAGCGCAGATTGTTATTATTTGGGGGAACAATTAATCCTTCCAAGTTAATACATTGAAAAAAATGTTTGTTCAAAGTCTGACCGTTCAGTCACACTATTCTTAACCACACCTCTCTTACCGTTAGTTTGCTATGAGGAAATGATGCGCAAAAGAAACCCCCATTCCCTACACAATATTCCGTTTCAGTTTAAGGTACATCAACATACTGAAGTAAAAGTCTCAGCTACTTTTGTTTCACGCGGACTTTATCAAATGTAACAAATGTTGACCTTCATATATTTCATTTACAGTATTTCATAATTCTACAATTCTCTGATGTTTGTATCATTAATCTGTATAGTCACGGCTTTTGTGTTTGGACACTTTTCATTATAGTTTATGTTTTGGATTTTAAAGTTCAACAAGTTGGAAAAAATTATAAGATTATCTATTAATTTCATCTGAAAATCACTATCTAAAGCTAGAGTAAACAACTATACTATACTAAACCCTTGTTCATGCACTCATATCAGCCATTTTGCTTTTTTTTTAAATCGGGCATAAAAATCTTTTAATAAAGATCGGTGTATGACTAGTGTAAAAGCTTAGATGAACTGAATCTGGTCTCAGAGAAGAATTGATTTTATCTGTATGATTAAATCCTCATTTACTGAATCTTTATTTGCTGATCCTCTAACTGAAGGCAGTGATGTCCTCATCCAGACAGAGAACATGAAACATGAACAGAGCAGCTCCATCGTAGCTTTAACCAACCTTCCCTGAACACTGATGCTCCTCACCACTCAACTTACATCATTCTGAGGTCTGTGTGTCTGTGTCTGTGTCTGTGTGTCTGTGCGTGTGCGTGTGCGTGTGTGTATGTGTGCGTGCGTGCGTGCATGTGTGCATGCGTGCATGTGTGTGTGTGAGAGAGAAGGTGAGATTCAATCTGCTTTTAAACATCTCACAGGGATCTCATCAAGAAAAAACTTTCCCCTTCACCTTTTGACATAATACTTTGATATTATTAAATCTTAAATAATCTTTAAAGAATAATTATGTGTTAATTATAATGTGTTGTAAATTATTATCACTTTCATTCATCATTGTAAATAAATATTCTGTTTTCATTTTTTTTAATACAAATATTTACAAAAAAATTATAAAAGTATTTTTATTAATTATAATGTCACATATAATAGATTTGCCTATACTACTACTATATAATAATAATAATAATGAAAAATAATAAGAAGAAAAATATTATAATTATTATAAATATTATTTATATTGTTATTGTGCTAGTATTATCGTTATTCTTTTTTTCTTCTTTTATAATAATAATAATAATTATTATTATTATTATTATTATTATTATAGTCATTTAAACATATTCTAAGTATAAAAACAACAAAAATGCCTGTTTTATTCTAAAAGAGAGTGATACTACATTACACCTGGTTTTTACTGCAAAATAAAATTTCAGTTATACAGTATATTAGTATTTTATTAATGATGAACTGTTTTAAAGGTTAGAACCCACTAAATCAAACTTTTGCAATTCTGCTAGAAGTAAATTGCTTCTAAATTCTGACTTGCGTTCAAATGACACAGTCTTTTATAGTAGGAGATTGAATTCATGGATATTGTAAAAGAATTATTATTGGTAAAATATAGCCTATTCAACATATTCTCCTTTTACCATTCAATATACATTCCTCTGATTTTGTTTGTGATGTTTAAACCACTCGCAACAGTAATTTTCAACAATTTATTCCTATTTATTTTAATTTCATAATTGTATTCTTCATTAAGCATATTAAAGTTTCCCACATTAACACTGGTGTCTGTTAGCGTGTACTTTGAGCGCTCAAACAGAAGTCATTTCCACATGTAATGGCTTCATGTGCTTCACTGCAGGATATGTAATATGATGTAATGCTATTAATGGCCCGAATTAAATCAAATATTCTCGGGCTGAATCCCCTCATGGTTGAAGAAAGAGCAGATGGAAGGTAAATAACTCCAAAGAAGTTAAATATCCTCATATCCCATCCTCCCAGCTTTTATTAACCCCAATTCTCAGAGCCATATTGTCTTTTGAGCTTTGTGTGAAGTGGGTATTACTGGGAGGAAAGTCATTGCTAAAACTTGTAGAAAACTAGAAGTAGTTGAAGTTGAAGTAGATTGAGTTTAAAAAACTTTTTTTAAACTCTTGCAACATTATTTTATACATATTTGAATTTTCTCTGAATGACTTAAAAGTGTTTGCAAGAATCGACTTAAAATTGTGTGGTCAGTAAGGTTTTTAATCTATTTGTTCAATAAAAGTATCACTTATTCTGAATGCAGTACTTTAAGCATCACAATAAGAATAAAAAAATTAATAATTTCTGAAGGATCACATGACACTGATGACTGGAATAATGACTGCTGATATTTTTCGCTTTGTCATCACAAAAATAAATAACACTTTAAATATTTATTATAATATACAACAGTTAAAAAGTTAAACAGTAAAAAAGAAAAATCAACAAAATTCAGTAAATAGTAACAGTAAATTATGCATAACAGCAAAACAAAATCATAATTGTAAACCTAACTATACATTAAGTACAGTAGTTAAACTTTCAGCCCAGCAACCAGTGTTGGATGTAATTAGGTACAAAGTAACTAGTTATTGTAATTAGATTACTTTTGATTTTTAGGTAATTTAATCAGTTACTTATAATTTACTGTCCTTAAATACTGTGCATAAATTCAACAGTTCTCTATAAATCAATTCAGAGAAAGCAGAAGAATTGTGTTTTTGTCATACAAACATATTTTGCAGAATAATTATATATTTAAAATTCAAAAAAAAAATTACATCTATAAAGAAGATTGAACATGCTTAAGGCACAATAAATTGAGAAATACATGTTGTATATAAGAAATATTGTGTCAATATTTTGATGCATATGTTTATAATTTTTTTAAGTGTTACATTTTTTAAAAAGCTAAAAGGTCTTGTTTGGCTCAAATGTAAGCAATTAAGTTAAATTCTTGGTTGTCTATGCATCCATTGCAATTTATAGTGATTTTAAGTGTTGAATTAAATAACTTTTAAAATTACTTTTAAATGACTTTTTGATTTAATTTAGTAATTAATTACTTTTTTGAACCAGAAAACCAAAACCAAAAAATATGTTGCTCTAATATCCTCCATCAGCAACAGTCCTTACTCATTCAAAGGCCAGAAAAATACCAAAAAAACATTGTCAAAACATGTCTTCAGTGGTTCAATTGAAATATTCTGAAGCTTTTGTGTGCACATAAAACAAAAATAACAACTTTATTCAATAGTTTCTTCTCCTCAGTGTCAGTATAGGGCACACGTTCATTTGTCGCACTCGGTTGCACCTCTGATATATTGCTTTGATTGCATCTGTGCTGTGTTTCAAACAGAGAAAGTTGTAGTCTGGGGTATACATCAGTGCACAGTGCTTGTAAACGCACCCTATGACACTGATGAGAAGAAACTGTTGGATAAAGTCATTATTTTTGTTTTGCCTAAGAATTCTCGTAGCTTGATCATATCCTGATTGAACCACTGAATACATATGGTAATGCTTTACTTATATATTTTGTATTTTTCTGGACTTTGAATGAGTTGGGCATTGTTGTCTATGGAGGATGAGAGAGCTCTCGGATTTCATCTAAAATATCTTCATTTGATTTCCAAAGACAAACGAAGGTTTTTGAACAACATGAGCATGAGTAATTAATAACATTTTATTTTTAATTTTGGGTGAACTAACACTTTAATTCTAACTACTTATAGTTGATTATTCGTTATTTCCTGTGAGCTAATTTGCTGCACAATCATATAGTGCGTCGTTAGATTAGCATCATGAATGCGCAGCAAAAAAATCTGCAACCTTATGATACTGATATGTCAGTAAAGACCAAAATATTTGAGAACAGAGCATCCGCAGATTCTTAAAAAGTCGTAAATTTTGTAGTTTAAAGATAAGGCGTTAAAGATTAGTCTTAAAATGTCTTAAATCTGTGTTTCAAAGGTTTAAAAAAATGCAATCGATCTGACCTCATAAAGAAGATTTTGTCTCCGTTTTGAAATCTGTCTATTTGTCAAATAAAGAACTTAGATGCACCAATCAACTGGCCAGGGATCGGAATAGGATGATCGGTGATTCTGTTGCATCCCAAATATTATTAATATTAGATTGTATTTTCAGTTCAAAGACTGTTTTCAGATTTTTTTTACTCTTTCTACACTGAAAAAAATGATTCATTAGATTTACTAAATATTTTTTAAGGTAAGTGGTTGCAAACAATTTATATGGGCTGAATTTTCAATTCATTTCATCTTTATTTCTATAGTGCTTTTACAATGTAGATTGTGTTAAAGCAGCTTAGCATAGAAGTTCTAGTAAATTGAAACCGTGTCAGTCCAGTTTTCAGAGTTGAATTTCAGTTTAGTTAATTTGAGTGTGGTTTAATGTTCACTGCTGAAAGTCCAAACACTGAAGAGCAAATCCATCAATGTGCAGCATCAATTTCAACAAACGAATTAAATTTAGTAATGATCAACTTAGTTTGTTTGTTTAAATTCAGCCCATATAAATATTTTGCAACTACTTACCTTAAAAAAATATAATAAATCCAATGAATCATTTTTTTCAGTGTATGTATTATAAAGAGTGTTGGTAATTAAGATGGTAATTAATTAGTTGTGTTGTGTGGTTTTTTGTTTTTTTGCAAATTCGGTACTATAAAAGTATATACTGTAGGTTTGGTCTTAAATTTCATTCTGTGTGGTATTAAAAAGGTCTTAAATATGACTCTTAGAAACCTGCAGATAACCTGAAGAAATCTTTCCAGCGCCTTTTTATCCCGTAAATACAGTAATTAAGTCAGTCGAGGCAACTAAATACTAGCAAGTTGTACCTCCTGTAATAAAGTGATGATAAGTGTTCTTCTTAAGTTCTTGAATCAAGTAAAACACATTGTATTACAAACAAAAGACCCCATATATTCGCTTTATCACCCAACCCAGTGCAAAGTTCACTCGCAATCCACTGAACCAGACCAAAATCTGGCAATTGTGCTATAGCAACAGCCAATTATTTAAACATTCACTTTCACTGGAGTTTCTGGCCTTATCAAAGGTCTCGCTTGCCTGCTTTCTCTTCCCGTTGTTGTTTTCTTTGTTTGCCGAATTAAGATCAGACTCCAAGAGATCGAAGCGTTCTTCAGCGTGTGACTGAAAGACCCAATTTAAGCAGGATCGGTAAAAGCTAACGCCCGAGAGGTGTATGATCTTACAGAGAGCCTAAGTGGGTCTGGGCTCATATCTGACTTCACACACACACTCTCTTTCTCTCTGCCGGCTGTTATTTTAGCGCTTGCTGCCTGTGGATTGGGTCATTCTGTTCTGCTTCCCATTCTCTCCATCTGTTCTGTCCTCATGCACTTGAGGACACTACTTAGTGTGTGTATTATAGTTTAACACTCTGGGTTAGAGATGCCAGCACCAAATTTATTAAGGATATTCTCTTTTAAAAATCACCAAATTTAATTTTGTTTTGTTTTATTGTCAGCAAATGCGTATTTAATTACAAATTACAATTACAATTTTTACCGCTGAAAGTAAGGAAACGTACCATTAACCAAACAACAGGTTTTTACCATAGCTTTTTTTGCAGTCTTTTAACATCTACACTTTGTATAAATATATGAACTTCATTCTCAGAGCTGCTCTTTAGCATTTAATGTGGGAAAAACTGTTGTAATATCATAAGATCAACTAGAAGAAGCTCAACTAGAAATTGCCTTTTTATACTAGTTTTAACCCAAATTTGTGTAAAATACAATAAATCAAGGATTAGATTTATATATATATATTGGTTGGGTTTGTCTACCTATATAAAAGCTATATTTATGTTTTAGATTTTTGTGTAATCACTCTAAACATGATATTTCACTTTTAAAACTAAAGTTTACAAAAAGTAGATTTGGCAATGATGCCATATACAGTACTTTTATAGTACAGCTGAATGGACTAAAATATAAATGTATATATAAATTATTATATTTATATATGTGTGTATATATTTATATACACACAGTTGAAGACAAAATTATTAGTCCTCCTGTGAAATTTTATTTCTTTTAAATTCTTTTTTCCCTAAGTGATGTTAGCAGATGTGTAGCTGATTGGCTACAAAACAAACCACTGTTGTCCAGTGACTTGCCTAGTTAACCTACTTAATCTGGTTAAGCCTTTGAATTGCACTTAAAGCTGAATACTAGTACTTTGTAAAATAGTTTCTAAAATATTATATACTGTCATTATGGTCAAGACAAGACAAAAAAAAAGTTAACATTCCAAATTAAAGCAAGTAAAGGGAAAGACAAAATGTGCAAAATAGAAAACACTCAAAGTGTTTATATAAGACAAATCTAACAAGGCAAGAAAAACAACATGATTGATGCATTTATTGTTACCTACAGCAAATGTCAAAGAAAGTTGTTCACCTAATTTAACAGCACATAACTTTTAATTGAAATGTTTTGTGGAGGTTTGAAGTAATCGTTTGTTTGACTGACACTTTACGCTCTCGGATATAAAAAAAAAAAGGATTCACCTCAATCTGTTGCTGCTTTGTAGTCTCGGTTTCTTTGACCTATGAAAATGGGGGATTTTTACATTTATTTTTATATATCTGTATTTGTATTTTCAAAGAAACACACAAATAAAAAGTAGAGGAAACAGTCTATCCACAATCTCTGCATTCGTAATTTTTTTATAAATCATTCAGAAATCATTGAAAGTTTTCGATTAAATCCTAATTACAATATTTTTTCCCACTGCTTTCATTATACGCAGTCATAAGTTTTGTAGATTTCTCCCCTTATTCTCCCATGCCGTGAGTGCTCCTATATGTCTTCTCCTCAGGAGATGTAATTCATCTTTGTAATTTATCATGCTTTTCGGCCGTTGAGCTCATTAATTAGTTTTTCCATTTGCCTTTTAGCTGTCATGGCAACATCGCAGCTAGACTCTCGGCGTCACATGGAGCTTTTAGAATTAGCATCGCAGACTTTAATTTCTTATCAGGGCATTTTAACCCCATATGTCACCTTTCGTACAGTCTTGCTGCCGTTATCTAATGAATGCTGAAAGCCTTTTGTTTTGTAATTAGCAATTAATTATATAAATGAATAGCGCCGTGTGAATGGTCGTGTTTGTTTACTCCCACTCTTATTACTTGACACATTAACACAGTGCAAAGCTAAATGTGTACTTGTTTGCGTTTCTTTTCCTTAATGCTTTTTCCCCCCTAAGGGCTTTTTCGTTTCTCTTTTAAAAGCTTAGGTTTGGAAGTAAAATGCTTAGAATTACACATTTAGATAGCTCATTGTAATATTCGACTTTTTTTTTCTCCAGAAAACCGCCTGATGAAAGCTTTTGCAAGGCTGACTATAACAATTCACAATGATTTCACAATGCATTTCTCAAGAGACTTCTTAGCATTCACCTCAGTTTAGCACAGTTCATATTCAGTAAACTAATGTTGGATCTTCTAAACAGACTGGTAATTTAGTTCAAGCGGTGATGGTCAAAGAAATTAGCTTTCCGAAACACTGTTAATAAACTATAAAGTTGGCTTGTGTGTATTGTATTTATTATAAGACTGGTGCTTTATTTCCCTTCAGGAACAAATGATAGATCTTAATTTTTAAATAGTAGTATCTTTTTGTATTTCTTCTTTCATTCGTTTTTTTAAAGTATTTTTTGTATTTCTTCTTTATTTGATTTATTTTTTGTATTAAATACAAGCAATAAATAAAATTCAATTTCTTACGATTTTGTTTATTCATTGTTTCTATTTGTATTTGTTTAGTCTATATATTTTTTTCTTTTCTCTGTTTCTTATTTTGTTTTTTATTTAGCTTTTTTCTTCTTTTCTCCTCTCTTCCAGACCTCTTTACTTAATCTGTGTAATGTATGTATCTATCTGTCTATGTATGTGCGTGCTTGCATGTGTATGTATGTACTGTATGTATAAACATGTAGATGTATGTATTTATGTAAGTGTAGGTGTGCATACGTGTATGTAGTACACATAGTTTACATATATAGATGTGTATATGTGTATATATTAACACACATGTATATACACAACCTGACAAAAGTCTTGTTGTAGGTGCCAGTTGCAAGAGCAACAAATAATAACTTGACTTCTAGTTGATCATTTGGAAAAGTGGCAGAAGTTAGATTTTCCCGATGAATCATCTGTTGAACTGCATCCCAATCATCACAAATACTGCAGAAGACCTATTGGAACCCGCATGAACCCAAGATTCTCACAGAAATCAGTCAAGTTTGGTGAAGGAAAAATCATGATTTGGGGTTACGTTCAGTATGGGGGCGTACTAGAGATCTGCAGAGTGGATGGCAACATCAACAGCCTGAGGTATCAAGACATTTGTGCTGCCTGTTACATTACAAACCACATATTTGGTCAGCAAGAATGTTTAACATATATATTTAGAAATTTGTAATGTACTTAACAAAACTTTACACACATGACATAACCACACGTACATAATTTTTTTTATTATTATAGATTTATTTTTTTGTTGCTATTCTTTATTTATTTATTTTTGTTTATTTGTTTCTTGTTTACTATATTGTATAATAATAATAATAATAATAATAATAATAATAATAATAATAATAATAAAGATCCTGCTTTTGATGCTATACTTTAATTCTTAGCTCTAAAGGCCTGGTCATATTATCAGGTTTTTTTTATTGTATATTGTCTGAAATGACTGTTTGAAACTCTAGAAATTACATTTATTTATTTAGTCAACATGTTAATTCAAAGAGCTTACAAAGGAAAAGAACAAAAGAAGCAATCAAACCAACAAAAGAGCAACAATATTTAAGGGCTTTAAGTTCCAATTAATCTAACACATTGTGTGTCCTGGAACAAGGCTTTGTTTTAAATAAATGAATAGGAAAATAGATTGAATAGAAAGTTCCAACAATAACAAGTCAGGTGTTGCTGAAAAAAGTGTGTCTTTGGTCATTTCTTGAAAATGTTTCAAATGGCATTTTCAACCAAAGTTTTCAACCAAAAACGTATTTATGTTTTTACCTGTTCTTTTACAAGAAAACATAATTTTGGGGACTGGCAAATACAATATTTAGAAAAAGAGTTTCAAAGTGCATTTTTGAAAATGCAACTGTCATTATCATGTAAATACCCAATACATGGTTCTTTGAAAATGATGAGGCATGTGTGTAGTACGTGTTATTGGCCATTCACACAGAATAAATATTAGCGACAGGACATACAGTATAGCCTAGTGGTAAAGTGCGCATATAGCACAGAGGTCTAGATCCTTCCTCTCTTTTCTCCCAATGCTTTCCTGTCTCCCTGTCATGTCCTGTTTCACTGTCCTATACAATAAAGGTTAAAAACCCGTAAAAATATAATTAATAAAAAAAAGAATACATATTTGCATCAGAATCCATCTTTGTCTGAAAATGTGAGATACAGCATTTAGGAATGATTTTGAAGATAGCACCTCCTCCACCTTGTTAATGTCAAATAAAACCGTCATGCCAACTTGCTTCTGTAAACAAAAGCTCACAATGCTTGCCCTGCCTCAGAGTTCTTTTGATTGGTCCACTGCTTTGGGACTGACATTGTTGAGCGGCGCTGAGTGTAAAAGTTGAAATTATTTTAATTTGACACATCTTAAAAATGTGCTTATATGCGAGGTGCTTCAAAAGAAGCGATGGAAAAACAATTGATATAAGTTCATTGGAATGGAAAAACACGTTGTGTGTGAATGAACCCTTAGGAATGTAGACATTTGCAGTTCGTGTTGATTTTAAAGGCAAGTTCGAACAAACCTAAATAACAACAGCAATGTATAGAATCGACATTTTTGGATGGTATGATGATTTTAGTGAGCTAATCATCACTTCCCTGAAGGTACTGTTTAACAAGGTGACAGCACCAACTACTGGCCTGGCTGACATGTGTAAATGCAAAGGTTTTGAAAACCTTGTTATGTACACAAAGCTTTTTTAAAACACAAAGGAAAATCTTTTACGCTTTTGATTGCATCATTGTCGTAGCCTCAACAGGCAAGACATTCCACCAGCAGGGAACAGTCAATAGCTATGGTTCCATCCAAAGATGCAAATTAAACTAATGCTCAAAACTGTATAATCACATAACATTGGCGAATAAAACGCTGTTTCCAACCAATGAGTCAAAGAGAAATGAATATATATATTTTTTTCTTATATAATAAATTACTTGAAACTCAGAAGACAAAGACAAAATGCAATGAAGATTGTGGCTTTTGGAGGCTTTTTGGGAGCGCAGCCCCTTAAGACATAATAATACCGAACCACTTTGATGACAGACTTTGGCTAATGGATTTGGCTAATGGACCAAAATAACATTTCAGATGCTGTGTAATATGGTCGGTCCACTGGTTTGTCCATTAATGTTGTCCCATCATGCCCATTTTTATTATTATTATAATTTTTTTTTTTTTTTACTTCTGTTAAAACAAAATCACGTGACTCTTTTGATGCGCATGCGGGAATTTATTCGGTAAATGTGTTTCCATTGTAGTTTATGCAAAAACTTCTAATAAAAAGTTTATCCTACTCACTTGTGCGCATACACTTTTTATGTGCATTTTCAACATTTATGCACATCTTGGCATTCAAACATCAAGCGAGATTCCATTAAGCATTTTTTAAGCGATATGCGCGTCAAAGTAGGGGGATGGGAACAGCTACTGTAAAGGCCCATGAGTGAAGCTTTTTCAGGACATATTTGGACTCTGAAATAGTGAGTTTAAGTTTAAGGGCTTTAGAGCCAGTGTTTGTTCAGTACAGCACACCTTAAATTTGATGCAATGAGCTTTTGGCACTCATTGTAAATTAATGAACCAAGGTGTGACAGGCATTCTTGAAAGACTATTCCAAAGACTCCATCTGAGGTACCTATTTTGAGCCAATTTTTAAGGCAGCATTGTATATATCGTTTTCAAAGAAGACAATCCCAGAATTCATTTGAAAGGCTTCATAAAATTAGCCAAGACTGTGTATTAAGTCAACAAAATTGCTGATCAGTTAGTTGATAAACATGGTCAAATCTGCTTATACTGTTTATATTTTACCTCAGATATCACTTTCTATGCCGATATTTAAGAACTGTGGTTTTATCATATAATGTAGCTAACAAATAACTCAATTGGAATCAGTTAAATAGCCTAAATAGCTAAGTTTATAAATCCCTGTCAATGAGAATACTGGATTTGTATCATCACTGTGCCTTTGCCGTTTCTCTCACGTCAGCCATTTTGAAGTATCGTAAGTCATTTTACCCCCAATCGCTACACCATGGCATCCCATCAGCACATGTTGCGATTGTAATTGAAAATGTCTTCTCGATTCTCCTATAAACGAATGAAATGACTAATAAATTAAAACAACACAGCTCCTAAGTCAAATAATTGCTTTCAGAATTAGGGTGTTTTGTACACAAGGGAGAATAACAGTTCACTAAAGTACCATAAAAACCCCAATACTCTCTTCATGTGCCTTCTTTAAACACTTACGGATAATGGCAAAACGTGAAAGTCATTCTCATCCAATGTGGTCTATAGACTTTAATTCCTTTTCTCTCGTCCTCTGAATACATCTACATGTAAATGTAATAAACTAAAGGACAGTCTTTGTGTTTCTGTCTGCAAAGCAATCCTCCCTTTCCAGATCACTGTTCGCTGTCTTGGCAGCGATTCAATCCCTGTCTTTCTCTCTCTTTAGACTCTCCACAGGTGTGCAGTTGCCAAGGAGACTTGTGTTCAAGGCTAGGCGTCCCTCAAATATTCATATTCTCTGGGCTAGCTTGGATATTTCAACCACTCTAATGTATGTTTGAGCAATGCTCATTTCGTTGCATTTGAACTGACAGTATCTGTTGAAGTTAAAGTGAGCATGAGATCAAATATAGTTAGAAATGCTCTCCATGATAGTGTGCGACGTTCGTGAAAAATTACAGTCATTTTCTTCATAAATATAAATGTTTAGGTGAGCTCTGCTTGTTAAGTCTTTATGCATTTGTGTTTATCTCTAGTATTTTGCAGTAAAATGAATGTACATGCTTGCTTATGTCTCTTAACATCGAAATGGCTGAAAATGGATGGCTATATTTATCAAAAATGTTTTCTGATTATCAATATTCAATCCTTTTTAAAATTGCCGTTTAAAAATGCGTTCTGATTTACAAGTTCTTGATTCTGTTTTCATTCCAATTTCAGTGAGATTTATACTGATTCAAAAGCTCTTATATCGATTTTCATTCTGATTTCACTAATATGATTGCAGTTTGATTTAATTTCACTCCACAAGTTATTGATTCATTTGTGATTCTGAATCACAAGCCCCTGATTCTGATTTGACTTCTCTTGAAAGAAGCTGTCAATTTTGTTCTTATTCGAATTTTTATTATTTGTATTATTCTATTATTCCGAAGTTTCAATTCTGATTCCAAATTCAACTAGATCTGATTAACAACCTTTTTATCAACTCTGATTCTCATTTCCATTTGATTCAAGTATAGTTCAAATGTTCTTGATTCAATTCTGATTTCATTTTGATATGAATCACAAATTCGCAAACTGTTAACATCAGCTCTGTTCCTTCAGTTTTATTTAATTAAATCACCAATTCACAAGCTCTTGATTCAGTTCATGTTCTGCACATTACAAAACTTAGGTACATTTGGTTTTATTTCAATTATATGCATTCAGTTCAGTTCTGATTTCCATTAACTATTGTTATAAACTATTTCATTTTTTAAAATTTAATTTAGTTCCATTTCAATAAGTTTTGATTCAATTCCGATCCTGGTTTCAGTTAAATTAGATTAATTAAAATTCGATTCTAATTCATAAGTTCTTGATCCAGCTCTTATTCTGACTTCAGTTTGATTTGATTTTGTTCAGATTCACAAGCTGCTGATCCAGTTCTAATTATAATGTCACTTTGATGCAATTTTAAATAGAACCTTTTTAAATTGGTCAGATTATGATTCAGTTCTGATTCTGATTTGATTCCCATTCACAAGCTTTCAATTAAATTTTCAATCAATTTAGTTAAAAAAGCTAAAAAATAAGCTCTCAGTTTGGTTCTAATTTCCATTTCGATTTGATGTATGATGCATAATATCATACTACTTTTTAGGAGGATGCGTTCCTCATGAAGGCATTGTATTATATCGGGGTCTGTGGTATCAGAAAACATAATGCATTGCAGTGAATTGCTTCAGTTTCAATTATACTTGCTGTAAAAAGGATGGATTCTATATTCCTGCTTCAAATCGTGTGAGTGACTACTATAAATCTAACAAAAGAGTTTTGTTAGCCCTGATCTAAGCGATAGCAGGTGAAAGCGCAGAGGCACAGAGACTGTCAGTTTGACATCCTTAGGCTTTCTGATGGACTAACACACACTGTCAGTTCCAATGTGCGCTCTGTCAGTGCCAATGTGGCTCTGCACCAGAAGTCGGGCATCACTCTGACATTACAATGCAGCCCACTTTGCCCACACATGACAGTGACTGATGTTCGTTCTTGTAAATGACTCGTCTTTTATGGAGGTGATGACTTTGTTGGTCTCGTGGCGCCTCTCGTTTCACCTCATCACGCTGATTGGTCGACGTGTCTGTTCCTTTTGGTGTGATATAGGCGAACGCCTCCCTATTCCTCAGAGGTTTCATTTGACTTGCTGTTGTCAGGTTTTTTGGAGATTTTGATTGCAAATTATTTATCCCAAAGGCAGTTAGATGTTGCATAGGGTTCAAATTAAATAGATCTATTTATTCATTCATTTATTTATTTATTTATTTATTTATTTATTTATTTATTTATTTATGTATCGGACCTAAACAGTGGTAAATTATTGGGTTGAGTATTGAAAGTGCTGATTGTACTTTTTAAGTAATTGCAATTCCCAAACTGTCGATTCAGTTCTGATTTTGATTTCAGTTTGATTTTGTTATGATTCAAAAACTCTCGATTCAGCATCATTTGGGTTTCGCTTTGATTCTATTCCACTTCACAAGTTGTAGTGTCGATTCTGAGTCTGATTCAAATTCCAGTTTGATTTCCAGTTCATACAATTGAAGTGTTTAATTTGATTTGAATTTGATTCAGTTCAGAATCACAGGTTCTCAGTTCTCAATTCACAAGCTCATTAATTGGTTTACAGTTTCAGCTTAATTCTTATTCGCAATTGTTTGTTCATTTCTTATTCCTACTTCAGTTAGATTAGATTCATTCATTTGATTTGCTTTGATTTGATTCAAATTCACAAGGTCTTGATTCAGTTTCTAATTCACATGCTGTCAGTTTGATCCTGATTTCAATTACTGTAAATTCCAATTCACAGGAGTTTGATTTGATTCCAGTTTTTCAGTTTCAGATTCTGATTCACATGTTCAGGCTTGAGTTGCATCTTATTTATACTGATTCAGAAGCTCTTGATTCAATCCTGATTTTAGTTTCACTTTATTTAAATTCCAGTTCAATTCGATTTTTATTTTGATTCACACTCTTGAGTTGGTTATGGTATGAAATCCATTTTGATTAGACTCTGACTCCCTTTTTAGTTTGATTTGAAGACAGTTCATAAGCTTTTGATTCAGTTCTTTTTACTGATTTTCATTTGATTCAGGTACAAATGACAAGCTCTCAATATATCTTGAATTACTTTTTCTGATTTTTTTTTTATTCAGTTATGATTCAGAAGATCTCGATTTTATTCGGATTTTAATTCGCAAACTCTAAGTTTGTTTGATATTAATCAATAGTAGTTTATTTAATATTAATCAATCAACAATTTGCATTTACAATGCAAGTCTGATTCTTGTTTTATTTGGATTCCATTCCAATTCCAATTCCAATTGATTCCAATTCTTGATTCAGTTTTGACATCAGTTACGTTTAGTTAGGTTAAGTTTTCAATTCAGTTCTGATTCTGATTTACATTTGATTCTATTCCACTTCAATCAGTTCAGATCCGATCACCTTTTTCATTGGATCAAAATCTCTTGATTTCATCCAAGTTTTACATATGATGTAAAGAAGTATAGATTTATTTGGACATATTTCAAATAATGTATATGTCTGTTTCTCATTAAGAAATTGGAAAAATCATATCAACTATAAAGCTTATGCTTTGAGTTAATTTGAGTTAATTTAAAATTTCAATTTGCTTTCAATTAATAAGCTCAGTTCTGTCTCTGATTTAAAGTAGATTAAATCCGAGTCCCGTTTTAAAGTCCTTGATTTGATTCAGTTTCATCAGATATAGACTAATTGAATAATATTTTATACACTTTTATAAAATATATTCACTTAATATCACTGTTTTCACAAAATCATGTTTTTGTTGTTTACGCAGACACTATAATCGTATCGCTTTTTTTAGTTTCTTAAAATGTAATTGTTCCCTAAACTAATGATCAAAACACGTTAAAAATTATGTTCATCAATCTTATTATTTGAAAATCACATTTTATACTATTTATTTAACCACAAACCTTCACACCCATTAATTCAAATGCTTCATAAGCCTTAATAAAAACACAAGTCATTAAGAAAAAAAGCAATCTTTATGCATGTGCGTTTTTTTTTTAAGTGCACAGGTATATACAGTATGTGGGCGAATATAAAACAGAGCAAGAGCTTTTTTTCACACCTATGTGCAAGGCTACATAATGTCAGCGCTATTCAAGCAACACTCAATGAACCCGGTATGCATTAGTAAGCTTCTAACTCTCATTCACTAAGCAACCCGTGCGAATGGACGACCGCCGTCATTAACGTATTGATTTTAGTTCCTGACAAAGAGCCGGCATTGGCTACAGGATGATTTTCAGTGCCAAGCAAAATGAAAAATCCCCAATTTATTTCAATTTGCTCACCACTTCAGGCTGCTGGTGTGTCTGTGTGTGTGTAGATGCAGTTTTAGATGAAGTATTTACCCTGAGCCTGGACAGATTACACTGGGTCTAACAGAGACCTAAGGCTGTAATTAAACCCACTGAGAAATCAGGCCAAACTCCACACCGGCCTGTATTTCCCAGAGACAGGCTGAAACGTCAGCTTTTTAAAGGCCACAATAAGCGCATAAGAAGCTCTCAAACTCTAATCAAGCAAAATAGTCAATTATTCCTTCCGATTTTTTTTTCACAGAGTACAAAATAAACTCCCTTCCAATTTACAGAAAGGACCTCAAGGTATGTTTTTGGATGCTTTTAATTTCAGTTAAGGATTTGGATGTGCTCTTAATGGACTGAATTGCTGTTTATGGAGTGGCTTTACAATGAGTAAAGGTGTGTGATGTGCATTTGCTGTTGAAAGCAACGTGAAAAGAGGTGAACAGTTGAAGACCAGTGAATGAATCATTTTTGGAGTTTCGGAAAAACTAGTTAAGCAGTGTGAGTGATAAGCAGCGCATAAACTAATAATATTAACTTATTTTATGATGATGATAAGAATAAATTAACATATGGAATGTTTTCTGAAGCATCATATAACAAAACTGCAGGAGTATCTGTCCTTTAAAAAAAGTTCAAATATGATAAAAAGATAAAAAATCTAGTTTTAATTTGTATTTCTGTTTTTCTTTTATATTTGATATACTGTAGATATATGCATATACAGTTGAAGACAAACTTATTAGCCCCCATGAGGAATTGTAATTATTTTTCTAATTTCCCAAGTGATTTTTAATGGAGAGATTTTTTTTCAACACATTTTTCAACATAAAAATTTTATAGCAAATTTTTAATAACTTTTGTTTTTACCATGATGACATTATGTAATATTTACCTTTTTTATTTTGCAGGATACTAGTATTCAGCTTAAGTTAAAGGCTTAACTAGGTTAATTAATTAATTACATAATTTTATTTATTATTACATAATAATATTGAGCATAAAAATTATTTTTGAAACTGCTTTTAAAAATATATATATTAGAAACAATGTAAGAAACATATTTAAAAATATAATGATTAGATTTAAATAATTTTGTTAAATGTTAAACAGCAATTAATAGCAATTGTTATATTTTACTTATTTTTTTCTTTTTAGTTATTTAATTTATTGTATTCATGTTCATTATAAAATAAAACATAATTTGGAAGAATGAAAAAGTATTGCTCTATCAATCACAAAAAATGCTGTATGTACAATATTTTACAATATCACTGTTTATGCTGTGTTTTGAAAATTAAATTTGTGTGATTAACAATTTAATTAAATCTGTTTTCAAATTTAGCAGCAGAAGTACAAGTTGTGAACTTTATACCACTTTTTAGTGTTTGTTTATTGAGCAGTGCGCAAATATACAGTAAAGTTTTGAAAATATTGTACTGTATATATACCACCTTCTCTTGCATAGGTTCTGCTTATGTTTATATAAAAAAAAATGCATACATGTAACTCTATAATAATAATAACTCATGCAAAAGTTAATTATGTTGTGGGAGAGTTCATGATATATATTTTTTAAACGCCTCCATGCTTTTATTTTAATAAAGCCCATTGTGTTTTAATGAAAGCCTTGGTTGCGCAGCTGTTGTGTTGAGAAGTTAAAAATAGTGGCTTGTCGTGTTCTGCGATGGAGTCTCAGCAGGCTTTATGAACTGTCTAATTAAGTTGGTAGCAGTTGACGTTGAGTCAAGTGGCTTATTTCTCCAGATGCTTTAGGAGGGAAAGCATTTTAAAACTGGATGATAAATTCATGTTACCGACAGCCCAAGAGTCACACTGAAGTGAAAAAATTAAATTAAATTAATTGGAGCAGAGATGATTTTTCCCTATATGTAAAAGATGTGTGTCGCTCCAAACCACCAGGGGGCGCTCTTGCTGTCAAACATGATATAATGCCTAGGGCTGTCCTTTTTTGTTTCCATTTTATTTTGACTTCCAACTGAAATGACGGCTTTTATTCTGTGCTTTTCTTAATTATATTTATTTGTTAATAAAGTAAGTAAGTTGTTTGTTATTTAGTTCTCATTTTTGCACTTTCAATTGCATAACTTATACGCCTGTACTATCCATGTTTGTTGTAACTAAACACACCACATAATGAAGCCAAAACTTTGATCATGGCATCAATTATTGATTTCGTTAAATTCGGTTTGTTGGGAAAATTTAGTTCTCAGTGGACTTGCATGCTTACTAGTTCCTTTAACTAAGTTCCTATAACTAAATTTAAAGACTTATCTCCCTTGCCTTTGAGTGATGCACGCATGTTATTTTATATATGTATTTCAGTAGTGTTATTGTTAATCACACAACAAACAAGAGAATCATTCGCTGCTCTTCACTAAGCAAGAGTAACTTCAATAAGAAACAGTGTACATTTAATTCATACTGTTGAAAAAATATTCAATTTCTGTATATTAGGGTCATTTTTTTCATTACATTTATTCTATTGTTTGTAGATTTCTTTTTTATCACTGACTGTTTCAATTCTGACAATAGCTCTGTTTTCATCTTAACCTGAAGCAAATCTTTACAAAGTTAAAAAAATAAAACAAATATAAAATAAATTAGGTGAGTTTTCATCAAGTTTGTTTGAGAAAGACAAAATCATTGGAAACCGACGATTAATATAATGAATAATAATAAATAATACATTTCCACTACCATTATTCACCTTTTTTTGCACAAATCTCAAGCCAGTGTAAAAAAAATTGGCGATTTATCTTGTTTTTTTTATTTTTATTTGGTACTTCCGGCCCCCAATTCTTTTGCAATACTTCAAAATGCAACAACAACTTTTTTACTTTGAGGTCTCTAAAATCGAGAACCATCCTATGAGAACAGCATACAGTAATGTGTGAATGATGGCGGGTGTTATACGTGATGTGTTATATATATATATATATATATATAGGTGTATGCTGATGTCTCTCTGATGCCCTTACCTGAATGTTCACCTCAGCATGAGCCTCGATTGATTGAGATGTTTATCTAATGAACTGGAAGGACGTTCGAGTGTCATTATGATAGAAGATAATCCTCTGTGTTCAGCGTTATGGCTGTGCCTTTCAATAATGATTTACAGTTGTATTGTAAGAGTCCCCCTGAAATCAAAATATTAGTGTTTTCGTGTGTCAATATGTAGTATCAATATGTTAATCTTAAAGTTATCTAAGCTAGTGAGCTTCAAAGCAGTGAAACATTTCACATTTACAACATCTAAACATACAAAACTAGCAATATCTCACTTCAGACAAGAAGAATAAGAGAAAAAAACAAAGTCTTTTGTTGAATCAAATAGGAATAAACATTATTTGAAAAAAATCTATATTAAAAAAATATGTTATTTCTGTTACTAGTTTAGTTTGAATTGATTTACTAAAATAACCAATAAAAACACAACAAAAACTCATACATGCAAAACGTGCACACACTCATTGCTGAATTTGTTCATCAGCCTGTACTGCATGGATTTCTCTGCAGAATGTGAATATGGAATAGCACCTGAATCAGTCTGTTTGAAAGCACTGTGCTAAATTATTTTGGATGGGAGCTTCAAAGTCTTTAGGAATGTAGGCGATCTGGGAATGCTAAATGCACTATTTATTTTCCACTTAAAAATAGAAAGCTGCCATACGTTCCTGCCGTGGAACAGATGGAACCTGACAATTAACAATCGAAAAATACACAAAAATACACATTCACTTGCAAACACTAAAAGTTTATTAATACTATCTCATACATACAAAGCCTTGGCCATTGTGTATGTAATATATACAGGCTTTTTATGTATATATAAAGTGGCATCAAGAGCTTTGTTTAAAACCTTATGGTTTGATCAAACGTGAAGTGAATTAAATGGTATTTTGATGACAGACTTTCGCTTTTTCATAACTTTTCCCATCAGGCCATTTTTGTAGTTGGAACTCTGATGTGACGTACTGTATGCCGGCCAACACAAACATCAAGTTCTGCATAAACAAAATAAACAATTGGAGTATGATGGATATGGCTATGTTTACATGCACCACTTTCTGTCAATCCAAATTGAATATGCTGGCATATGTTTTACGCAGCGGATGCCCTTCCAGCCACAACCCAGTATTGGGAATAAGTGTTTTATATACATTCCAATTAAAACGTTTACAATTAACGGTCCCGTGAAAAAAAAAAAAAAAAAAGATGTTAGATTCAGTCTGTTAAGCTATGTTCACATTGCAGGCAAATGTGGCCCGAATCAGATTTTTTTTGCCCACATGTGACTCAGATCTGTTTTTGTCATGACAGTGTGAACAGCCCAAACAGCATGGAATCTGATCTTTTCAATTCCGATTTGTGCCACTTTTATAAGTGGTATTAAATCAGATACAGATCTGATGTTTTGCAATCCGACCACAGTTTGAATGGTTATGTAGGAATTCATGTGACTTTTACATAATATTTGTTCGACACGCGTTATGAAAGAAAAACAACAGGTTAATGCTCTTTTTAAACTTTTTTCGCTGTTAAGGACAAAATCCTTCAATATGCAGGTAGGCAACGTTTCAGTTTCACTGTGAGTTTTGACTGGATACATGTTGTTGATAACAAATTACAATGAATTAACAGTAGGCTAGGTTATCAGACTCTGCAAACAATATAATTTTCAACACAGATGAACCAGGCATGAGCCCTGCCTTCACAGTTCAATCTGTGGCTTTAACCCTTGATGAGTTCACTACACCAGTGGTCAGAGAGACGCGCACTGCCAAATCAAATCATTTTCAATCACAAAACACTTATTTTAGATTTCAAACACTGAAATACACATAAATACTAACAAAACAATCATAAAAGGTCATGATTTTAGCACTAAGCCTTGCAGCGTAAACATATCTGTTAGCTAGTGTGCTCCAAAACAGTGACAAAATTGGCATTTAGAAAATATAAAACTAATATAAACATCCAAAGCTTGCAGTTTGTCACTTCCGCCTAAATATATCAACGTTTTTTTCCACATCACCCTATACTTCAGTTTCTCATCAAAGCTTGACCAATCAAATGCTCTCTAGTATTTGACATGCCCCGCCCCCTTCAAGATGCTTCTCATTTGCTTTTCATTTGAAACTTAAACTCAATCCCTCTCACTGGCCAAGCTATGACAAAAACAAAACACTGTTGGCTGTTTTTTAAATGTCCCACCCTCTCTTCATTTTTCAGTTAAGATTATGTCAAACATTGAATAAAAAAATGCACATTTCAAAGCACTTCAACTTTAAGTTTAGGTTCAACAAAGATTTTTAAAAAAGTTCAGAATTTTTGTAATTTTAAGCAGGTTATAGTATCTGAAAATAGAAATATCAGATTTAATTTTAAATAAATTTTTTAATTTAAAAAAAATATTTTTTACACTGTGTACGCTGTCTCTTTTTGGAGTTTTTCTTTGTTTAATTTCTTAATTCTAATTTGTAATATTTTCTACTTTATCTCTATTCTTTTACTGTTATTATATTATTTATAGAGCTAATTTAACCTTATATTTATGTTACAGTGCATTTCTAAAACAAAAAAAGTGCTTCATTGAGCAGCCTAATGAAAAATAAGATTGAATAAGAATATATTATTTATTTGTTTATATGGTAATTTTTTGCTGTTGGATCAGATTAGAAAAGAAAATAAACAACTCCTTCCGATACGATCGAAATGTCATTCGGATCCAGCTTAATTGGATTTATTAAGGTGTTTACTTGAAATTTTTTTGTGTCTGATTCAATCCCAATCTGATTAATTGGCCGCATGTAAACGTAGCCCATGATTGAAGCTATTGTGCTGGGTTAGACCCTGCTCTGAACTAGGAACTAGCTTAGTTTCCCCAAAATGACATTTCTATAACCAAAACTGCTCCCAGTTCCTGTGGTGTCAACATGCCAATAAGCAGGTACCTTTACAACTAGTTCTGGGAATGATGAAAAAGTTCCTCTGTTACGAAATTTTGTTTAATTTGTAAGATTGGCTCACAGAGAGTCAAAGTTCTCTCGGATTTCATTAAAATATGTTAATTTGTGTTCTAAAGATGAGCAGGGATTACATGAGGTGAGTCAATTTTGACATTGTTTTCATTTTGGGGTTGATCTAACCCTTTGGCTTATTTCAAAAGTCCTGCTATAGTTCAGAACTCTTAAAGTAAAAAACATTTAAAACAGAGCTGTTTGAATCTATCAAACGGTAATTCTAGCGAAGCGCCAGGTGATGTTTTTATATGACTTCCTCTACTGTTTCTCTTGATGTGCTGTGGAATTTGCCCCTCGCTGCTGAACTGAGACCAATTTTACCGTTGCTCTAGCAATGGTTGTATTTAATTAATGGCTGAAGGAATGCAGCACCAGTAAAAGACCCACACAGGGGTTAATTGAAGTTCCTCTCGGTTTCCCTGGGGAGAGAGAGAGAGTTTAACTACAGCTTCTCACGATCAGGCCGGAGCTGCATCTTTGTCCTCTGCAGAAATCTTTTGTTTATCTTTCATTACAGTGACTTCATTTTCCTTTCTGCTTTTCATCATTTTAACTGCGGCTCCAGAGGATGGACGGCTCTGAAAATGAGAAGGAATGAACTGAGAGCGAG
Source organism: Danio jaintianensis (assembly GCA_903798115.1). Classification (NCBI taxonomy): domain Eukaryota; kingdom Metazoa; phylum Chordata; class Actinopteri; order Cypriniformes; family Danionidae; genus Danio; species Danio jaintianensis. The sequence goes on along the minus strand of CAIGQV010018127.1, from coordinate 9,599,200 downwards.
ATATCTAATAGGACGGGGAGATTTTCACCCCGCAGTCAGATTAGGCGGCATCGATGTTCGTAAATAGTACATCGTGTCCTTGTCTTGTGCTGAGTCAGGTTGGTCAGGTACACCTGTTTTTATGAAGAAAAAAAACACACATATTTGCAGTGAACCAGAGGGAACATGTATATGTAATACATTGTAATATAAAAAATGCTGGGTTCCACACAATACCTTCATGTTGTTCTAACATAAATCTCTTAAGTTAACTTAAAAGTTTTAGCATATTTATGTGGATTGAACATAAAACAATTAAGGTGTCCAAAAAAACCTCAAGAATTGTGTTGTTTCAGCTCATTGTAAATAAGTAGTTGAACAAGCAGCAAAAAAATATTTTTTGTGTAATTTACACAAAATCATCAGACTTAAGATCAGAAATTTAAATATCGTTGTTAATTTTGTTTGCAGAACAGTATATATGATATAAAATTTTAAAAAGCAGTGTTATGCTAATGTTAAGTTAGCTTACTCATAATCATGTAAAACGAATTTGCTTATAGCTAACCTTTAGCGATGACTGTAGCACATGTGGGCATGTTAAATAACTATTAATAGTAATAACATAACTATTTTGATGAAACATAAAGCAAATAATTTCCTACTGTCCTCATCTTGCTCTAAAATTCATATTATTATACATATTTCAGCATTTACTCTCCCTACTTGGTGTAATTAATGCTGCCAGCTGGTAATGTCTGCCTATAGTTTTAGCAATGCTATGCTAATTCTAAGATCATGTCTGTTTCAACAGTGCTCAATCCAATGGGAATGTTTAAACGTTACACATTAAACTCAGTGCAATACTTAAAGCTAACATTTAGCATCAACTGAAGATTAAACACTAACTAGTCTCCAGCTTATCTGATCTTCTTCACAGTTTTAACAATGCTATGTTGATGCTACTGTAAGTCTACTGCTAATCTTAAGCAGTTAACACACTTTAGCATATTAAATCACATTTTGATAAAAATTAAACACATACAAATCTCTAGCTTTTATAATTTGTGTTAAAGAAACTTATTATAATGCTTAATTCAACATTTACTCTTGCTACATAATGTAAGGCATGCTGGGAACTAAAAACTGCCCAGGTAGCAATGATACAGTATGCTAATGTCAAGATGCTAAACTAATAGAATTGTTTACAGTCTGTAGCAATCATTAGCGCATGTTATCATGTTAAATGTTTGTTTTTAAATAAAAATGAAACAGACTTCTCATGTTTTTGTTTTCCTAAACTAGCCTCAGTCTCCCCTATTTTTAAATCCGAATTTAAAAATACTCAGATATAATAGCAATACTTAAAGAAATGTCATTGGCCATTATCACCACAAATTCATTTCGCAAGCTTTGTAGATTAAAGTAAATGGCATCTCACTCTGTCACATGCGGGGGTTTTTTAAAATCTCGTTTCAATATATTGTTGAAAAAAAAGTGAAGCCACACATGTCCTTGGCTGATACGGAAATCTCAAACTGCTGACTGTAGACTTAATGTGTACATAATTATCTCAAGTCTGCAAGAACCCAGCATTTCAAATAGTGTGCACATTCAAAAGGTGTTGAATGCACAATATTAACACAGCTAAATGAAAAGATTATAAAACTGATTTGAGTATTGAATTCCGTATTCAGGCCACAGCAGATTTTAGGCACAAAAAAAACAAGCTTTCAACTGTACAGTATGTAATAAAAGAAATCTATAAAGTAAAGTAGATTAATTGTTGTACCTATTTTGCATATGAAGTCTGCATAGTTGAGATGGAACATAATTTGCTTTTGGTGGCATACAAGTGTCTGTTTATGAAAATGCCCACTCAGTAAGATCCATTAAATCTGACTTGGCTTTTAAGTTCAATGCTTTGTTGGAATTTAAAATGTTGTCAAGTACCAGAAAAGCATAATTTAGCTCTAACATCTGTGGATCCCTTGAGAGGTGCACTGAAAACACAACAACTCACACACACACACACACACACACACACCGGGTCACATGATGATTTTAGTTTTGCTTTGAAGAGCCGTCATGAAGCAGTACGCCGGTAGTCACAGTTCAACAATGCGTGATATGCATGACTAAGCGCCGATGTCAAGAATGCTACGAACTAGCATGACTCAACTAAAAGATGCTCTCTGTGGAAAACATGAAAGTATTTGTCCAGGGGAGTACCATATAAGATGAAATGCACCAAAGCCTTTGATTTATATTGCAGCACTTTCCTAATTTGTGAAGATGAGATGAGCATTTAGAAATGTTAGCGGCATTAGCAGTAGTAATTAGCCATTTAGCAGAGGCTTTTATCCTCTGATTAAAAAAAAAAGATTTTTGAGTTCATTTTGATGCTTACTTCCAGTCACTTAAAGTGTGTTCCTTTTTCTGACTATTTTTTTGTTTAGTTTTTTTGGTCTGTTTGTTTCATCAAGGTAAATACCACAGAGAGAGCTAGCGCTAGCTGTTTGTCACTGTATGTGTTGACTGCTTCAATGCCAGCTTCATTGTTTTATTCATGTGTCACTTTGGTTTTACTGCTTAAACTTAGCAATGCTCTGTGAAGAATGCTTTTTGGACAGGCTTTATGTCATCTGTGGGGCAGTTTTTAAAGGAGGCTAGTTTGCTGTCATACCAATTGAAGGCCAAGCTAGCGCCCACACAAACCGCATTCATAACAATGGTTTCAAGCCTCGCTGTAAAACTGACTTCGTTTGAAGTTTGTGAACTGCACTATGACATCAAATTATGGTTAAAAGCATTTTTTTATGAGTTATCAACTGATCAAAATTTTGGCATTAGCATGTACAGTATAACGAAGGTTTTGATGCCAAATATATGTGATAGATAATATGTGACTTTGTTTTCTTGTTTTGAACCTTTTGACTTTAAAACATTCGTATGGCTCTTTAATATCAGTCACAATTTTTATTTATCCCTGCATTCTTGTTTATATAATCAGACATTTTACCATTTGAAACTTAAAATTCATTTTTATAATGAGTTTGATCAAGCTATTGATAACAGAATCACCTCTAAATTGTCAGTGGAATTGATGATGTTACCTACAAAGGAAAACCGTTTTATGCTTATATATATTTTTCAGTCATAAATATAATATTTATAAATATTTTAGTAGTTTTTTTTTTGTTTAAAATTCGGTTCAGTTTATGGTTTATTGTTAAATGAAACATTTTAGCAATTATGATATGCACTTTTTGCCTTCAGTAGAATATTAAAGAACACATTTAGCTGAAACCATGGTCTTTGGTGATTCATAACATGCAAGTCAATGTCCTTCTGCCACTTTGCATCCAAAAAGAAAACATACAGGCAAAACAAAATTAATACAGGGAGGCCTTTCGAAGTGAAATAGCATATGCAAGAAAGTGAACATTAATTCAAACACCCTTGTTATAAACATGTTAAAGACATGCGTATGACATCACCATTTTCAAATATCCAATTTCCATAGAGAATTGTATAACCATTCAAATTGTGCAAATTGTGAATTAAAAGCACACCTAATGGTCCTTTTCCGCAAAAACAAAAATTTTCAATAGCTAACATTGATTTACTAATGAAATATGGAATTTACTCTAAATTTAATCTTATCCATTAGTCTATTTGTCATTTAGGCCTATACATCATTTTATTAATGCTTTATCCCACACTTTACCTGCATGCACGATCTCTGTCACCATGGAATTTGGAATGACATAAAGCAAGAGGACGAGTTAAAAATATGTTGTTGTTGTTGTTGTTGTTGTTGTTTTTGCATATTATTTCGCAATTGTTTTTGTATGTGTGTTTATTTACACCCCTATTAGCCAGTACCAACAACAAATAGCATGAACAAATTTATATCAAATCATTATCAAAACCAGTACAAACAAATTTAATAAAAATGTACATTACAGTAACAAATGCCAAAACCAATAAAGGAAAAATGTACACTAAACCATAACAATAGGCACCAATACCACAATCAAACAAAGACAAATTTACATTAAACCAGAATTATAGAAACAATACAATAAAACATGTAATTTAATATTGCGTTATAATATTTAATACAATAAAACATGTAATGGATATTTAAATTGTATCGTTAAAGATTTGTGTCTAGATTTGAAACGGGCCTAGTTTTGGTTTCAAATAAACGTGCACCCTTAAGCATATAGCTTTTCCGAACAGTAAATAAGTTCAATTCTGATTTGATGTTTTTGAACCAAGAGTATTTTAGCAGATTATTACACACCAGTTCATAGCTGCAACTCATTTCTGCACTCTTCTCTTCCATAAAAAAAAAAAAAAATCCTCCAGTCTCTGCTTCATTTCCCTCTTTCACCTCTCTCGTTCTCTATCGTTCCTCTCTCTGGAGGAGAAAGCAGTAAAGCGCAGGATGGGGAGGATTTGAGCCCTGAACATGAGTATCTCTGAAGCAGCAGCAGCGCGTTGACGTTCAGCGTTGGGCCGTTTGCCATGTTCCCAGCACAGCTGCCGGGATGCAGGGAGCACTAGAAGATGGATGAAAGGATTGACAGAAAATGACTGAGCGTGGCAGGGGAAAGATAAGCGCCAGACGGACGGCTCTAAAAGTCGGACCGAGAGCAAAGCAGGTGAAACATCTTTCAGCCATCTGAAAGAACAGCCTCAGTGTTAAAGGCACTGACACCAGCCAGAGAGTATCAGCGCACGATTCAAAACACTCATGGTGTGTTTAGTTAATTCCTTCTGCTGTCACAAATGATGGAAAGACACAGGCCAAATCAAAGCTTTCTTGAATCACGAAGCGTTCATGTCACATTTATGAAGGTTTTAATAAATGATGCGCATAGGTTTTGTAGCCCTTGGCTGATGTGTAGTTGTGAAGTAGTACAGTTGTACTGGTTTTCTGGAGCAAAATATATGTGTTGACGGTAATGCGTTGACAGTGGAAGTCTGCGGGACAGCTGCTGTGGGACTTGCAGCGTAAGTGCATTGCTGTCAACATGCTTTTTCTGTACAGATATGTGTAAAACTGGTATAAAATAAAAACATTACATTAATACAACAACTGCCTGTCCACACCAAGAAGAGAGAAGTATAAATTACTTAAAGAGAACCTATTATGGGTTTTTGAAAATGAGCTTCCATGTAGTGTGTAGCACAGCTCTAAGTGAATGAAAACATCCAGCCGAGGTTTAAATCTGAAAGTGCACCGTGTTTAAAACTATTGATTCTTTAATGAAATAGTCAACTCAGAGTCGAATTAATGAATCGAGTTGGGTTCGGATCTTTTGTTTGAACGCGTCTACGTTGATACGGTACATAACCAAATATGTAGTTACAGGTCCGTTAAAATGTGAACGCGCATTCCCTTCAGACACTAGCGCGAGCGCAGGGGATCACGGGACTGATCATGACGCGAAGATGAAGATCACTGACTGATGGAGATTCGGCTGCAGGGAATAAAGGGTTAAAGTTCATTTTCACAACAACACCACAGTATAGCCAACCTTGTGCTGTGTTTGTTCCTGTCATTTGTCTGATTTTTGATACAATAACCTACGCTGCAGCGCGGGATTCGTCGGCCGTTTGCTATGAAAGGAAGGAGCAGCAGAGACTATTATGTATGGGACTTTGTCAGACTTTTACAGGGGCTTTTTCAGTAACTGTTGCAGTTCATGGACCAGTTTCTTCTTCCTCTGGATCATAACATGTAAGTGTGATTAAAATTGTTGCCTCGTTTTGTGTAGTTTGCAAAACGTGTTGTTTAATTGTCTGTTATAAGTTGTAATCGCCCCGCGTGGCTTTTAATCACTTATCTATTATAGATCAGTGCTTGTACTGTATCTCTCAGGTTAAATCTATTCACTAGAATTAAAGCTATTCACATATTGTGTCCAAAACCACGTTGAAAACGCGCCACGTGCTTCTTCCTTTAAATGCATTTTGTGCTCCTGATCCTCCTGCCTGTTTGTCGTTGCTATGGCCACCATCAGCTGTTCCTCACAGGCACAGCAGTTAGTTTTCAAAATAATTCACCTTTTGTGGATTAATACTGTATGTGTGTCATTGTTATTACTTGGGGTTAGGGTTAAGAGTAGAGTAATATGCTGGTGTTTAGCGTATTACTGGTGATTAGTCATTGCTTTATTGCATTCCTGCATTGGGCTCTCACATACTCTGACTGCTACTTCATAGCTGTGGTGGGTATCTCTCTCTCGCGCTGAACCCAGTCGACCAATCACAACAGACCAATCAGCGCAGATTAGCTTTGCGCTAAGGAGGGGTTTGGGAACAAATGAATTGCTGAACCAATCATATGGGAGTCCTTGGCATAATTAGGTAAAAATAAATGCATATTTGAAGGCAATGAAAGTGTTTTTTGACCTTGCATGCAGATCAGCCTGTTGTTGGAGACCCCAAAACCAAAATATTACCATTTATAATGCAAAATAGGGGCTCTTTAATTAAAATAGTAAGCATTTGAAATTCAAGCATTTAAATTTCTAATTTGGATCCAATTTGAGATTTAGATGTGTTTTTACTTTTGCGACTAAACCACCTGACCAGATGTGATTTATGAGTAATATTATACAAGGAGCCATTCAATATACAGTAGAAGTCAGAATTATTAGCCCTACTGAATTATTAGCCCCACTGTATATTTTTCCCCAATTTCTTTTTAATAGAGAGAAGATTTTTTTTCAACACATTTCTAAACATAATACTTTTAATAAATACTTTCTAATAACTGATTTTGTTTTATCTTTGCCATGACAGTAAATAATATTTTACTAGATATTCTTCAAGGTACTAGAATTCAGCTTAAAGTGCAATTTAAAGGCTTAACTAGATTAATTAGGTTAATTAGGCAAGTCATTGTATAACAATGGTTTGGTCTGTAGACAATCAAAAAAATATATAGCTCAAGGGGGCTAATAATATTGACCTTAAAATGTCTTTTAAAAAATTATAAACTGCTTTTATTCTAGCTGAAATAAAACAAATAAGACTTTCTCCAGAAATAAAAATATTATAGGAAATACTGTGAAAAATGTCTTACTCTGTTAAACAGCATTTGTAAAATATATAGAAAAAAGAAAAAAATTCACAGGAGGGCTAATAATGTTTGCTTCAACTGTATGTTGATATAGAGCCTTATCACATGGCTGTCTGGAATACTTGATTTTAATTGGCCAGTCGCTATATTCCAAGGTATGTTATTCCCACACCCAAATAACACCTGCTGAAACTAATAACACAGGCTCATCCAGGTGCATCGAATCATCTTGCCCCTCAGTGCATATGTTCACATCCATATTTATATTCTTATCTGTAGCCCCGCCAGTTTTATGTTTAACTGTTTAAAGTGATTTGAAGTCCCCGGATGAGCCTGTGTTATTGAGGGGTTGTTATCTGGGAATAACGTACCTTGGAATGTTGTGACTGACCAATCAGAATCAACTATTCCAGACAGCCATGTAGTCTTGCCACTGTTGTATAAGAATGAAGGGTTTTATTCTGTGGAAACAACCAGCCTGGATGTACTTTATCCCACTTTTTACATGGCTACTTTCCTCAAAACATAAAAATTAGACACAACACATTGTTTTGTGCCATGATAGCTCATTAATTCTTTAATTAAACACAAAGCTGACTGAAAGAAAACATCTGATGGAGTATACACTAACTTGTGCATTATTCAGTTATAAGATGTTGCTAAACCCTCAAAAACGCAAACCTGACAGAAGTTTTGCTTCAGCTGAATAAAGCATAGACTAGCCCAGTGTTTCCCAAACCTGTTCCTGGAGGCACACCAACAGTACATATTTTGGATGTCTCACTTATCTGACCCATTCATTTCAGGTTTTGGAGTCTCTTTTAATGTTCTGATGAGTTGATTCAGGAGTGTTTTATTAGGAAGAGGTTGAAAATGTGTACCGTTGGTATGCCTTCAGGAACAGGGTTGGGAAACACTGGACTAGCCTACTAATTATTTATTCACAACACAGAGCCAAACAGTCAGAAAATGCAACATGAAAGACAAGCAGATACATATAAATGTGGATGCACTACAAGTATATGGATATGAACGTATTCACTGACTGTCAAATTGATTCCAAGCACCCAGTTGAGCCTGTGTTATTCAGCTGTTGTTAACTAAGAATAACATACCTTGGAATGTCATGACTGACCAATCATGATTGAGTATTGCAGACAGCTGTGTAATAAGTTAGGGATAAAGTACATCCAGGAGGTTGTTATCGCAGAATAAAGACTGACAGACTTATCGGCGAAAGCTTGCCACAAAGCATAAAAATTTGACTCAAAAAATTGTTCTGAGCTGTAATAGTTTATTAATTCTTTAACTGAAAGCTGAAATAAATGAAAACAGCTGAGTAGAGCTGATAGAGCATTCACTAACCTGCACATTATTCAGTCATAAAATGGTGCCAAACAGTAAAAAAAAAAAACGCAAAGCTGACAGAAGCAAAACCGGTTTAAAGGAGCATATACTATACTGAGCCCATGTTATTCAACAGTTGTTATCTGGGAATAACATACCTTGGAATGTCGCAACTGACCAATCAGAATCAAGTATGCTATGTAATAATCTATGATAACAACCACCTGGATGTACTTTACATACCTGCATATCAACAAGACTGAAATACTGCTGTAGGTAATCACAGACATGTTGAAATAAAGATGTATCACACAGATATTATGATATTATTTTTATGCAACAGTTTGATGCCACAAGAGTGTAAATTAAAAAAAAGACCAAATAGTTTCTTAAAAACCTTTTTCTGTGAAAGGAATATCTTCTGTTCACTACAGAACACTAAACGTAGATCAAGTATTACTTCAGAGAGAGATTATATATTACATGTATATATTTTGCAATTTTAAGTGAACATCTTGCAGTTTAGTCAGTTTTCTCAAAATTAGCATTTCAAAAACCTTACTTTGCTCTCATTTTTTTTTTCTTTTTTCTCATGACTTTGTTTTAATTCACTAATATTCAATTATATGGCGACATGGTGGCTCAGTGGTTAGCACTGTTGCCTCACAGCAAGAAGGTAGCTGGTTCAAGCCCCGGCTGGGTCAGTTTCTGGGTCAGGTATTTCTGTGTGGAGTTTGCGTGTTCTCCCCATGTTCGTGTGGGTTTCCTCCACTCTGCTACGGTTTCCCCCACAGTCCAAAGACATACGGTACAGGTGAATTGAATAAACTAAATTGGCCGTAGTGTATGTGTGTGGATGAGTGTGTATGGATGTTTCCCAGTACTGGGTTGCAGCTGGAAGGGCATCCACTGTGTAAAACATATGCTGGGTAAGTTGGCGGTTCATTCCGCTGTGGCGACACCTGATGAATAAAGGGAAGGAAAATGAATGAATGAATATTCAATTATGACATTTTATTTTAGAATGCATAGTTAGCATTTCTCAATTCTGACTTTTCCTAAGTACATTTCTACAATTGTATTTTCTTTTCCTTGGAATTGTAAGATTATGCAGTATGTCTTCTGAGGACCACCTAATTTCATGGATGAAAGGGTCTGTCTGTATCACAAAATTAATTTTACAGCAATACTAATACATAATTAGTTTCGCATGAATGTCAAAAAAATTCAGATAAAGGTATAACTTGAAATGCTATGAGGAAAAACAAAAGCATTAAAAATGCAAATTAAAAGCTGAATTGTTTCTGTTTTCTTAAATGACGTTTCCTGATAGAGGTTTTTCATGCACGACGCACAGACACAACAAATCAGTAAGAAAAAATAAACTGATTTATTTATTCCCATTTGGTTTTTGCAGCCCTACTACAGATGCTATCAGTAGAGTTTAACTGCTACTTAGCCTGGAATATTTTTTAACACTTGACCTCGAATCTGCTACATAAAATATTGGACCGAATTGAAATTAATGAGAATCTAAAGTGCTTTATTTGTCAGTCGACTGCCGAGACCTTCTCCTGCAAATACCCATCAGTCAAGCAATTAATCAGGAGTGCCGCATTTGCATTCATTTAAATAAACTCCACAGTATCTTCATTCAAATATGTTTCTTATAAGGCTGTTTACATTGGAGGGCTCCTGTCCACACCGTGTCTTGTTTTCTAAAAGATAAGTGCTTTTCTGTCGCCTCGCTCCCATTTCTTTTCACTCCATGTTGGAATTGTAAGTACATGTCTGAGAGAAGTAGATAAGTGTGTTCTTCTAATGCTTACCAGGGATTTATGTGGAGGAGCAAGTCCACTTCAGACAAAGTGTATAAGGAGCTACAGAAATATCTATATATAAACAAGTGGGCTGTGCATGAAAGCAACCGTTCGTGTGCATGAGAGATTTGGTGGGTGTTTGGTGGAGACTCAAAAGAAAGCTTTGCGGAATTTTTAAGTTTTTAATCCAAAATAGTTTTTCAGTTTTTGTAGTTTGTTTATGTGTGTGACTTTGTTTGTGTGTGTGTTGATTAATTGTTGATTTAAAGTACTTGGAATCAAATTAGAACATTTTTCTTTTTTAATGCACTTTTCTGGTCATACTGTGAATATTTCATCACCGGTTTATTGAATAATATTGTTTTAGCTTTCAGGTCAGGCTTTGTTTTGATATCTAACTGTCACGGTCGGTGGGTGGGGAAAGGAGCGAGGACTCAAGTGCAGGGAAAATGGGTATTTATTTTGAATAAAATAAAATGCAAAACAAACTACTCCGAGGGGGAAAACATTAACAAAACAAATAAACAATCAAAACAAACTAGACTGGGCAGGCTGGCAGGGATCATGACTGGAAGACAGGACAAGGCACGAACAGCACAGGCACAGGACAGCAGACATGGCAGAGGAGAATATAAGCAGAAATAATAAACAGACAGGTGAACAGAATAAACTAATAATGGGTTAACAAGGAGGGTGGGACTAGACAATAGACAGGAGAGCACATGACACAAGAAAACAACACAAGCCATGTGCTCACATGAAACACGCAGCCAATGAGAGAACTCATTAACCGTGTGTTCACAAAGCACAAAACTAAAGCACGTGGCCACAATGTAAACACAGAGCCACGTGCTTAGACAACACCACAAACAGAACACAAGACACGAGCACACGATAAGTGAAAACACCTTACCGTGCGCTTACACATGCGACATGCATGTTCCGATCCCAGCGGCAACCGAAACTGAAACCGACTAGACTGCAGCGCTGAGAATGAAACACCATGCCGCGAACACCACAACAAAACACACCAGGACAAGAGCGCGCATCTAGAGCACACTAGAATAACTAAAATAACATTATTTTTTTTTGTGATACAATCAATTATATGCATGACATAAAGTCCTATCCTAATTATTTTCAGTGAATATTTTTTGTACATCTGTCATCTGTACATTTACTGTAAGTAAATGTGTAAGTGTAAGCCATTAAATTAAACAGTATGGAAAAACTAAAGCACATTGTTATTGCACATTATTGTCATTCCCATTTTCAGTGACCATATGTTACAATCTTTCTACTATGAGATATTAATATCCCGTTTCACAATAGAATACTATATTGTCCGTCAATATTAAAAAAGGTCATTGATACTTTTTATCTCAGAATTGTGACTTTCTTGCAAATCCACATATATATAGTGATTTATGTCTCAATTTAGAGTTTCCGTTTAGAGTTTAGAGTTTTTGATTTCATAAAACATCTTGCAATTCTGTGTGTCACACATGGAAGTTAATTTCAGGTTTTTATGTCACAGTTCAGACTTTTTAGCCCAAATCAGATTTTACATTGTATATCACAATTTTGATATAAAAATAGTTCATTGTGACTTTTTATCTCACAATTCTGACTTTTTTATTACAATTCCAAGTTTTTTTGATAGTAATATATCTTATATAGCAATTTATGCAATAAAAATTCAGTTAAAAGGACAGTTCAACCCAAAAATATTGTCATCATTTTCTAACGCTTCACTTGTTCCAAACCTCTTTGAGTTTCTTTCTTCTTTCCAAATCTGGTTGAGTTTCTTTCTTCTTTTCAAACCTCTATGAGTTTCTTTATTCTTTTGAAAAAGAAATATTTTGAAGAAAGCTGAAAACCTGTAACCATTGACTTCCATAGTATTTGTTTCTCTTCCTATGGAAGTCAACGGTTATCGGTTTTCAACTTTCTTCAAAATATCTTCTTTTGTGTTTAACAGAAGAAAGAAACTCATAAAGGATTTGAACCACTTGAAGAAGATAAAACAGTGACTAAATTAGCATTTTCAGGTGAACTATCGCTTTAATGTGGAAGTTTAAAACACACAATCATGAATTTTTGGCATTTATGAGTTTGTCTTCCAATTCAGAATTAATTTCTCAGAACAGTGAGTTATAATATGGCATTCCCTTTTCATTTTGCTAAGCCTCCTCTTGCAGGCTAGCTTTGTAGAAAATGCATTGGAATGAACATGAGATTTATGTGAACAGTGTGATTTACTGTTGTGTAAAGCCTGCTCATAAAGTGGTCAGAATGGATCCCATAATATTTTTATGAGCTCTGGAATGAATTGTGACATATCAAAGCAGTTTAATATGTTTTTTTGGATAATAAAAAAATATTTTGTAGTAGCATAATTAAAAACTGAAAAGTGTGAGGAACAAACCACAGAAAGAAAAACTGTTTAAAATCAATGAATCAAACTGAAGATATTGTTTTAATATCACATTTATAGAACTAGTGAACACAGAAAAGAATTGGCGCTTGGGGCCATTCTGTGATGTTTTTTTTTTTTGTTTGTTTTTTGTGGTATCTTTTTTAAAGATGAATGCTGTTCATTATTCACTACCATTATATAGACATATATTTTAAATTCTCTTTTTGTGTGGGTACACTCCAAAAACATTGCTACCTTATAAAAGTAGTGTCAGGTCATTCCTCGCAACTATGTTGAGTAGTTTGTACAGTTAACAATCAAACTACAAATACTGTTGGAATACTTCAGTCTAACAAAGTCTAACAAAGTAGAGAGCGGGGACGAAAGTACCATTTTTCAAAAAAGCTATTTTTAAAAGAAAATGTTTTAGACAGAAATATATTTTTGCTGTGGTTACTAACTCATAAGTGTGGTCTATCAACATCGGGTGGTATTTCGAAAAAATGTAGAACAACTTCAAAATTATTTCACTTTAAACATAATTTGCACATTGTTACTTTTGACACAGTCACTGGGGACAAAAGTAACACACGGCTGGGTCAAAAGTAACACAACTATATTTGCTAGATTTACTGGCTTAATCTTGTTCATTTTATTATGACATAAAATGTTAACTGCAAACATATTTTGTCCTTTATTTTTGCAAAAAACATTAAACTGCATTTTCATTTTAAATTTCAGTTCCATCAAATGTTTCAAAAGCAACCCAACAATGCAAAATGTTTTTTTTTAATTATTGGCAATATGCATTAATTTTATAAAACATATGAGTCAAAACACTAAAAACTCTATCATGGAAATGAAAAATAAGGTTTGGCTATTAGCAGTGAGACATAAATAACAGTGTTACTTTTGTCCCCACAGGAACTCTTGCCATTTAAATCTGATTTACTTTTAAACTAAAAAACTGAGACATTTCAAACTTAAGGATGTGTTATTGCACTAAATAACCTGTAGATTGATCATTACTGTGACACATGAAAAGAGAAACACAACTTGTAATAAGGAAAAAAGAACCGCTACAATAATTTACTTTCTGCACTTAAAGGCTGAAATTTAAGGCTAACTGCGGGACGCGGTCCCAAAATCAGGTGACATTTGGCAGCTCCATCAAGGGTTGCATGCTGAATGTGCTGTTATAGCCTGGAAAGCAAATGTTGTCAGGGCTTCATGAAAATCGCTTTGTTACTTTTGTCTCACGTTACTTTCATCCCCACTCTCCTCTAAACTTGCATCTCTACTACACAGTTAAATAGTTTCTTATATATTATAATTCATTGACCATTGTGGTGATCCACTTTTGCTTGTTGTGCTCTTTAATCTTGACATTTTAATGTGGTTTGATTTTCTTGGGATAATCTTGTTGAATATTTACTGCATTAGAACAACCTAGGGCTGAGTATCTGATTAATTTACATTTATTTTTAGATGAACTATTCTATATGGTGATTAGTTATGGCTTTATTTGGGTTCTTGACGTCGTAACATGGAGTTGCTTTAGTTTTTCTGTTGGTGATCTGTTAGATAAATAACGACTTTATTTTTTTTGGTTTATATTTTTAGGGGGTGACCTATTCCTTTATTTAATGTACTCATCCAAACCAGTTTGAACTTTCTTCTTCACGCACACAAAGGAAGAATGTTAAAGAAAAATTATAATAAAAAAAGCCATTAACTTCCTTCATATTTCTGTTTATACTATGTCAATATTCTGTTTTGTGATCAATAGAAGAAAAAAAATCATTCAAGTTTAGAAGCACTAGAGTGACAATATTGTGAGGAAATCTCAATTTTTTTATGTCATTTTCCTTTCTTTTATAACCACACTTGTACCTTTATTTGTAACTTTAAAAAGTCCTGATATGGTCAAGGAAGTCACCTTGATGCTATAATTGTCAACATCTTATTGCTATATTATACAGATTTCTTTTGTGTTAATGGCTCTTGAGACGATGAGACATCGTCCCATGCTGCCGTACAGATTGATTGCAGAAATGTAGATGGCAAATGTATTATGGTAATGCATCTATAAACGTGCTCCCAAGTTTCTCATATTCAACACACAGTAATATCCTCCGCTCCCTGCCATGACATTGTTACAAGCAAAACCATCTTGATTCACCATAAACCGCTAAAGAGAAAGAGTAGAAGAGTTTGCACTTGTAGACACCTTTTACTTTCCCATCAATAATTCATTTCCTCAAATCATATTGTAATATTAATGCTCAAATCTTTTCCCAAGATTGGGAGTTGGGTTCAGTTCACTTGTGTAATGTCTGCATGTGTGTGTCTGTGCTCAGAATGGTAGTCAGATCTCAAACTTTCTCTGCGAACTTCAGCTTCACAGACTTTAGTTCCTAGGTTTTTTTTTTCCTAGTTAAGTCTGGTGTAGTTTTAATAGAGATTTTCCTTTTGAAGATGATCTTTGTCTGGGTTTAGGCTTACAGCTCTGGGAACATCTGAGCCCCATGTGACAGTAGATGCCGTAGAGACTACAGAGTCTGACTTTATCCCACAAATCTCTCCTGACAACTCGCCGGCCTTGTGTTTTGTGATTGGTGGGACTTGAACACAAGAAAGATTGAATTAAAACCTCAGGATATCTTAACTGGGCACTCTGTGGGCCAGCTTATAAACATACAGTATGGGTTACAAAAATATAAATATATTCAGAATATTATCACGCCTGTGATGATGATGAAATAAGTCTTCTGTTTTGTTTTGTTTTTTCAGTATGGGTTTGGTTCTTTATGCAATATTTTCAAAAGATTTTACACTGTAAAAAAAAGCGGTTAATTTACATTGACCACTTCACTTTCAAGCGCTTGAAATAGATATTTTGTTAGACAATTTTGCACATAAAAAAATTGTACACAATCTTACATAATAATCTTTTTTACAAGATGATTTGATTTGATTTGTGCAATGTGAAAATATACAAAAATATGCCCTAAAATATTCCTATTGCGAGTAGGTTGTATGAAAATATTAATATTAAAATCGTACATATTTACACTTCAAACATGCTAGTTATGCTCTTAACTTGAAAAGGTAAATATAAAAGAATATCTAAATCATAGTCTTGAATCACTCCAACGTTCTAAAAAACATTTAAGATTTTATTTTTTGGCATTTTACACATCCAATCTAATCATAAAGCTCTGTCCTCCAGTCCTCATCCAAATGAAAGTGCAAAAGTTTGTTCACATTAAATCATGCAGCACTTCCTCTTTAGGTCGAGTAGATCTGTTCATATATCGGAGTGGCGCTGAAATATGAGCGCACATAAAATGAAGTGTGGGCTTGTTTTTATTGGAAGTGGAGTGATGTATAGTGTTATTATGTGAAGGGCTGCGTGAAGAAGATCTGTGTTATGACTGCGATATCTTGGTAGACATGACCTTAGTTGTCGTTTTTGTGATTTGGAGGACTATTTGGGGCGGAAAATAATCTTCCAAATCAACGTTTATGGTCTTTAATTGCGTAATTTGCTTTGTATGCAGAAATCAAGGTCTGAAATCACTGGAACGAACAAGGTACTGCGCAGTAATAGACGTTTTATATTCTAGCATGAAATATTTAAACAATGTCCATCTGCCATTGTTTGTTCAATCTTCTTGTTGAAAGCCTTTACTTTTCAGACCCTTAAAATGTCATCAATATTTTAAATGGTTATGCGGTGCATAAATATCAGCTTGCGTGTTTTTTTTTCTTTTCGTCTGTGAAGGACTTTAAAAAAGTTCTTTTGAAAAAAAGAAATAGAAGTGCAAAAATGTGTTTATGAACTGAAATATAAAGCAAGGATGTTTGCTATTATGGTGTGTTCAAGTTTAATGGAAGAAAGATCATATTTGAACTTGAACATACAATAAAGTCGTGATTATGGATTAAAAATATATATTTAAATAAAAATAAAAACTATTTTAAATTGAGATTTTATTTCTTAGTATTACTGTTTTTGTTTATTGGATTAAACTGATTAGCAGAAGAGACTTTCAAAAACATTCAACAATAATAATAACTCAAATCTTTTTACTGAAAGTTTAAAAGATCAATATGAAAATGTATGTTGATTCAGTGCCATCACAAAAAAAAAAGAAAAACACCTGATGTGGATTATTCATTAAACATTTTTAATTGTAAAAGTTTTAATAGTATAGTACATTAGTCAAACTGCCTTATTTATTTACTCCATTGGTGTACATTTTCCAACACAAGCTAATTGGAAATGCACAATTCAGCTTACATTTTTGTGAAGCACAACTTTAACACACGTTTGACTGCAGTTTCTAGGTAAAAGTAATACTATATGGCAGTATAGCACCAAGAACTTTTGTTCCTTTTCACACTAGTGATATTTACATGGACATATAGATGATGAATATAGGATTAATTTTATTCAGTTCTTTGCACAACGCCAAATAAATACCACAAAACTACGGTGTCTATGATTTATAATCGAACAAATCATCGTTTGCCTCACCTATCTGTCTCTATATAAACAACATTCAAACAGTGGAGTGACAGTTAAGGGGTTAAAGTGTACAAACAGACTGAGGTTTAAGAGGGTATTTACACTATAGAAACTTATGCATTTTGGACATTTATTTAAACGACAACAGAAAATTTGGGGGGCTTAACACTCGAATTACTGAGGCAGTCATTTTGACTATTTTTAGTTTACAGTTTTTTGTAGTTTAATAACTTTGTTAAAACAAAACCCATATAACTATAGTACGTAAATGGTGGTTAGTTTTCTTGGTAGCTATGTACACTGAAATTAAATGATTTTTGCAAAAATGTTGCAAACAATTTATATGGGCTGAATTTAAACAAACAAATAAAATTGAGTAATGTTCAACTTAATTTGTTTGTTTAAATCCAGCCCATATAAATTGTTTGCAACCACTTACTTTAAAAAAAATTGTAAATCCAATGAATATTTTTTTTTTCAGTGGGGTTTTTAACTTTTGATGCACAGCACTCAGGTTCCGAATGTACCTGAAAATAAGCTAAAAACCAAGGTAAAATCAAGGTAAAACTATGCAGTCGCAGTGGTATTTTCTCTTACGTTTGCTTTTGAAAACACAATTGGTTGGGTTTAGGGGAAGGGTTTAGGTCAGTCAATCGCAAGGTGATGTGTAAGACAAGCCCTGCATTCTAATGGATGTGTACAAGGTGGATATGTATTTGAAACATACGATAAAATGTACTCTAAGTAACGTATTTCAGATTTGCACAAATGTAGACAGTGCCAGAAACGTGCAACAAAATGTACTCGGAGCAACATATTTTATGTTTGCTAAAAATATACATTGAGCCAATTAAGTGTTGACATTTTCACAACAGTTAAGTACTAAAATGTTTTGGGGGTTTTTTGTCAAAATATTGTGAGCCCCATTTGCAATTTTATACCTACAAGAATGGCAGTGATATAAGACGTTTTGGAATAAAATTTTTGTCACGTCAAATTTACGTTTGAATCTTCTATTGAGATTTTTAAACTAAGCTTTGGATATCTGTTGTTATGTTTTGTGAAGTCATAACTGTTAAAATGCAATATTTTTCTGTTATAGCATATAATTGTGTTCAAGTTACTAGACCGGCCCCCAAGTTGTGTACATCACTTTGTCCGGCAATGTTTGAATGCTTGAATGTCTAAAGTAAAGTTATGTTTTTGCTATCAGAGAGTTGTGTTTTTGTTGGCAGAAAGTTGTTAGACAACAAAGCCGTGCATATTCAAAGGCATAGGAAAAAGTGATGAATGAAATGCATGCAGAAAATTTGACCGTTATGGCCATTATACTCAGAACTGTTTTGTAATTTTGATAAAATAACAATGTTAGAATGAAACATAAATGCATTTACAGTTATATGGGGTTTATTTTAACAAAGTTATTAAACTACAAAATTTTAAAACTGTCAAAACAACTGCCTCAGTAATTCGAGTGTTAAGCCCCCCAAATGTTCTGTATAAAAGGTTTTTATAGTGTAAACATCTTAAACCTCAGACTGTTTGTACATTTTAACCCCTTAACTGTCAATCCACCAATTAAATTCACATTTGAAAATGATGTATTATATTAACATGTCAATAGTTTGTCAAGATAAGACAAAAAATAGCCACCTGTGGGGACGGTGACATTATAATGATAACGTTTTGGAAGTGATAATAGAGCTGTTACGCATATCCATCTTTAGCTGAAGGTAAAACACCACCATCTGTTTTGAAGGAGCAGAAATGACACTGCTAATCACTGTTAATCAGCCTTCATTGACATAAACTGACACTTGAATGCTGAGATTTATCACTTCGCCTCGTGTCGGCTGTTGTCAAGTTTTCCTGTATGATAAAGATAATGATTAATCATAAACTGTGAAAGGAAACTGTGTGTGTTTTGGTCACGTTTTGTCAGAATGAGTCTGTTTATATGCAGTAGCATGAGCTGACGATTGGATTCACCCAGCAGATCATGGAATAAAGAAGGTATTGGTCATTTAGTGAAGATTGATTTCATTTGTCATGATAAGACCTTTGGCTTTGTTTTGGTTTTTTAAAATGATTTTACTTTCGATGTAATCAAGAACGCAGTGGGTAGCACGTTCGCCTCACAGCAAGAAGGTCGCTGGTTCGAGCCTCGGCTGGGTAAGTTGGCGTTTCTGTGTGGGTTTCGCGTGGGTTTCCTCCAGGTGCTCCGGTCCAAAGACATGCACTATAGGTGATTGGGTAAGCTAAAATTGTCCGTAGTGTATGTGTGTGAATGGGTGTGTATGGATGTTTCCCAGTGATGGGTTGTAGCTGGAAGGGCATCCGCTGTGTAAAACATATGCTGGATAAGTTGGCGGTTCATTCCGCTGTGGCGACCCCAGATTAATAAAGGGACTAAGCCGAAAAGAAAATGAATGAATGAATGTAATCAAGAACATCAAAAACAATCGAAATGTGTGCTGTAAGGAACAGCACTGCAAATAGGGTTTCATGGGAAGAAATATGAAGCAAAGATTTTGTCGATAGTACGAAAATACTAGGGTATAATTTTTTTTTGAACTAAAAGTAAAATATTATAAAGCTCGAGTCTCCTAAGTAGTTGTATTTGAATAGCAAGTTTATATCATGCGATTTTAACTTCTAAATTTGCAATAGTAAGGTAAAACCCCTAAAGTAAAAACACGCTTCAAAATGACCCAAAACAAAAATAAAATTTAAATTGAAACTAAAACTTTTCAGAACATTAATAAAATTGTAGTTAAATTTATTTTAAACAATCGATTATTTTCTAAATATTATGTTAAAGGGCACCTATTTTACCCCTTTTTTAAGATTTAAGATAAGTCTTTTGTGTCTCCAGAATGTGTCTGTAAAGTTTCAGCTCAAAACACCCATCAGATTATTTGTTATACTTTTTAGAATGTTGTGATTTTCTGCTTTGAACACTATGTAGTTGTTTTTGTGGCCTGTGCCTTTAATGCTAGTTCTCTCCGCCCACCATTCCCACGTGCCAGATAAACAGACAGACATGAAGGAAGCAGATCTCACGTAACGTTTGTGAGAAATACTACAGTAAGAACTTTACCAATGATTATTTGATGTATTTGTTGTGGAGTTAATTCAAGCCTTTCTGCTATGAGTCACACACAATGCCATTACAAAGTTCACACACACACACACACACACAGACACACACATACATACAGTGCGCGCATTTAAATTAGCAGTTTTTGCACAGCAAATATGACAGGATACACGTTAATATCCACTGCTGTATGGATATCCGTTAAGTTAATGTACAAAATAAACCTGATTTAATGTCCACAAACCGGGATTGAAGCTTCTTCTTTTATAATTACTATTAAGTACTGACACGCGGCTGTGGTGATAAAGTAAAGCTGAAGTAAATCGCTGTAATTCATTACAAACATGCTCTGTTTTAAAAACATGTTAAACTTGTAAAACTCACTCTTGATCACATTGGATGAGGATGATTGATGATCACAGCGAGCTGAACAAATCTTTTAATCCCAGTTGCTTTGCGCACGTCCTGTCTTGTTGTTGATATGATTATACGCGTTACTACGGTGACATGTTAATACGCGGCTGTCAATCAATTGGGTGGGCGGGGAAACCGCACTCCTACGTCAAGTTGCGGTCGGCCTCAAAACAGGAGGGATTTGGATCCTATTTTAACATCAGGAAATTAAAAAAAAGAGACTTATTGGCTTTATATCACCCCAATATGACTGTGGACACACTATACCTACACACAGTTCTGTCCAAACAGCTTACAAAAGATGATTTTCATCATAGGTGCCCTTTAAAGTTAAAACATTAGAAGAAAAACTTAAAAGACAATTACAATAAATCTATAGTCCCCAGTACATTCAAACTAAAGATACTAAATTTAACTTAAATTGTATTACAAGTAGTAAATAAACCAAAAAAATTACATTAAATTACAAAAAATTTTAATTAAAAATTAAAACTGAAAATATATCAAATAAAAACAATAATACTATAAATAATAAATAATACTATGATTTTGATGTAGTTATTTTGATACTGAACTAAAAATTCTAAATTTAAGTAAATTTGACTTAAACTGTAAAAGATAAAAATTAAAAGTAGTAATAAAACAAAACAAAATCTATTCAAATGAAAACTGAAAATATTTTCATTTTTTTAGATGTAGTCATTTAATAGTTTTAGTTTTTATTTTACTTATTTTAGTTTATAATTAATTGGCAACCAGTTGAAATAAAACTAGCTTATAATATCCCCATCTTTACTCTTTACTGAATGTTTAATTTATTTCAAGTAACAAAGTATTTTTTTTTGTTTTAGCGAGCTACAATATAATTACCCTGCTTTGTAGCACCTTCATAAATTATATGAAAATATCAAAAAGCACACAAAAATGGGATGATTGTCTTTGAATTGGTTGTTTTTGTCTTTTGTTGCTGTTGGGTTATTCCAGATGTATTTGTCCAGACATGCCCGTCTCTTTCATTTCACATCTCGAACAGATTGACAATTTTGTATGCAACCACATGTCTGTTCAGCCATCTGTGAAGTCTTTTATATTTTTATATAAACCACTGTTTCAGTTGTCGGTGAACAAAGATGAGCACCTGCCGGTATGATGTTGCTTGAGTTGACCTATCAATAAGCCCCTCCCTTCAAATGCAGATGAGCCAATGGCTGTTGAATATCTTTAGTGCCATAGAAAAAAAGGAAGATTTTAGTTTGATGGTGTTTATGCTACAAAAAGAGAAAAACAATATTCCTGGGGTGCCTTCAAGACTTCAGGTAGAACACAAAAGTGATTCAAGTGAAAAGATTTTAATAAATGACATACACATAACAACATTTTTAAGGAAATGTAACTAAAAACTGAAAATATTCTGAATACTCTTAAAGCTAATAGCATAGTAAAGGGTTGAAAACAAAACTTATGGTTTATCTAAAAACACTTTTGTTTTTTATTACATGGAAAACGTCAAAATGAAGCTAAAAATTAAAAGTATTTTAAATGCACAACTCAGAGGCAAAGAACCACCCAATGGGAAACATTTTGCATATAAAATCCTTTAACTTAAGGCAATCTGTTGATTATCCAACGCTATTTCATGCCAATTCGTAACTTTTTGATTTAGTGGCAAATTCGATCTCATTTGTACATTTTACAATTTGTACACTCCCAGTGACGGTTGGGTTTAGGGGTGGCACGCCTTCTTTTAAAAATTATACATTTTCGTGCGACTGAACTCGTTTGAATTCATATGAATTAGTCACTAAACTGACAAAGCGTAAAATATTTACGTTTCCCATTTATTCCTTGATCTTTTGCCAATTTATAAACTAATTAAAACTAGCAATGCTTTTTGCAGTGCAATATTTTACCAAATTTTCATCACTTACCAAATGTAAATGACACAGGCATATTTAATAGCTCATAGTAACATGCGTTAGCTACCTCTTCGCAAATATTTTTCAGTGTATTTGCGAAGTGGTTAATCCTCGTCTGTTCCTGGTGTCAGTATCATCAGTTAGATGAAAAACTTAAACTTCATCTGGCAGTTACTATGGTTACTGCTAATGTTTGAGGGAAACACATTCATTTAGAACTGTGATCAAAACTGATTGGAACTACCTGTGCATTCAACGATTTTATCGCACACCTTCCAGCCAATCAGAATCAAGAATGAATTCACTCTTACCCTGCAGTACATGAACAGTCTTGATGCTGGATGTTTTTATGTGTGATTCCGACAACCCTTTAATGAGGCAAAATTAAATGTGTAAAACCTCACTTAAACAATTGTCTTGATAGCCGCTATATTTATTTTAAAGTCTGTGTGAAATGTTTATTTTACTATCACACATTGTTATTCTTTTAGGTGAACTAATAATCCATGCAATTTAATCCATGACAAAACAATGTTTGTTTTGGTAATCTTCAAAATCTGACCATTTGCTTCTGTATTTGAATGACAATACTTTTCTGTTGACGTCGGTTTGATGGCTTCAGACACAATATTCTTAACTCTTACCGTTAGTTTGAGGGAAGGATGTGTGAAAAGTAAGCCCCTCCCCCTAACTAATATTTTGTTTCAGTTGGAAGTACATCAACATACTGAATTAAACGTCAACAAACATTTGACTCATGACTTCTTATTTACTTATATTGGCAAATGTTTAGGTGAACGCTTGATTACATGCTAATAAATGACCGATTTCAGCTGCAGCTTTAGCATCTTCAAATGGGCGGGACATTTCAAATTCTCGAAAAGCATTTGATTGGTCAGAAGATTATATGAGAAGATGAATTATAAGATGACATCAAAAAAATCACTGATTCATTTTTGGCAGAAGTGAGAAACTGCAAGTTTTTAATGTGTAGATCTTCAAAATGCTAATTTGAGAAATTACAGATAACATTATAAGGTGATGATGAATGAGGTGCTGACTATACTGCAGTAATGTCACAACACACGCGAGTGAAGTGAAAGTGAAAGTCGAGACGTGGCCGAGTATGGTGACCCCTACTCAGAATTTGTGCTCTGCATTTAACCCACCCAAGTGCACACACACACCAGTGAACACGCGCACACACACACTCCGTGAACACACACCCGGAGCACTGGTCCCATGAAATTAAACAAAACATTTTTTAGATGTTCGTTTTAAGGACATCTATATGTTGGTGTGCTCCAAAACAGTAACAAAATATAAAACCAATATAAACATGTAAAGCTTGCAGATTGTCACTTCCGTCTAAAAGGATCAATGTTTTTTTTTCACCTTATACTTCAGTTTCTCATCAAAGCTTGACCATTCAAATGCTCTCTAGTATCTGACATGCTCCGCCTCCTTCAAGACGCTTCCCATTTGCTTTTCATTTGATGCGCTTGAGCTCAACCCCTCTCACTGGCAGAGCTGTGATAAACACAAAACGCTATTGGCTGCATTTTAAAAAGAGGAGGACTTACTCTACATCCAACCCTCTCTTCATTTTTCAGTTGAGATTACGTCAAACATCAAATAAAAAAAGCACATTTCAAAGCACTTCATGGGACCTTTAAGACTAACATATTGATATATGAGCACCCAAGAACTTTCATTTTGAATTCACTAGAACATTAAATGAGGAATAATTGATGACAGGTCATTGAATTATTAGATATAATAGTGAAGTGCCCATTACACCTCTGGTCCATTGAGTTATTACAAAATAAAGCACACCGAGTCAGTTATTCCATGTATACAGTAACCAGTCCTCAAAATGATTTGGTCCTTCTGCCTCCAAAATGTGTCAAAAACATCACATTGGACAAGGTTTTTCACACTGACAGCTGTCATTGTAAGACAGCTAGCAAATTCCTTCGTTTGTCAGCGCTAGCAACAGTAACTAAGGGGGGTGGGGTTTACCAGTAGGTTCGTTAACCTCCATGTGAACTGAGCTGATCTGCTCTGTCATCTGTAATCAGCTCATTCAGAAGGATGGCAGTGTTAAAGGCTGGCACACAGGCTCATTAGATGCAGGTAAATTATTTATTACTAAATGTGGCATCGTTAAGCGCAGCGTTTGCAGGCCTGACAAGAACCACAGTCACGTCTTCATTTCAATTCGCTCTCAGCGTCAAAGCTTCAGATTTATCTTTTAAACTTGTTTATTTGGGGAACTTTCGGTTATGGCCTTATAACTTTTCGGTTTGAAACCCTCCTGCATTAGCTGTAAATTAATCCTTTTCAAACCCACTTAAAACACTTTAACAATATTGACGAGACTTGAATAATAGCTATGTCAATGCTGTCGAATAAGAAGATTAAAAATCATGGAAAACTTAACATTGAGGTGCAAAATGTGCCCTTAGATCCTGAGAGTTCTAATGAACATGATGAGACAAGAGAAGAAGATGGCAAAAATATCTCTATCTCTGAGAATCCCAGTAACGCAGATATTTACTTGTTTATTTAGCATATGGCTTCATGTAATATTAAACTTCTTTGTTTCAGCTAGTAGCCAAGAAATAGTGTTCTTTGAATCTTGTTTAACTTGGTAAAACTATATTCATTCATTCATTTTCTTTTCGGCTTAGTCCCTTTATTAATCTGGGGTCGCCACAGCGGGATGAACCGCCAACTTATCCAGCATATGTTTTACGCAGCGGATGCCCTTCCAGCTGCAACCCATCACTGGGAAACATTCATACACACTCATTCACACACATACACTACGGACAATTTTAGCTTACCCAATTCACCTATAGCGCATGTCTTTGGACTTGTGGGGGAAACCGGAGCACCCGGAGGAAACCCACGCATACACGGGGAGAACATGCAAACTCCACACAGAAATGCCAACTGACCCAGCCGAGGCTCGAACCAGCGACCTTCTTGCTGTGAGGCGAACGTGCTACCCACTGCGCCACCGCGTCGCCCGGTAAAACTATATAACTCAAATTAAATATAAGAACTAAATAAATAGTAAAAATGAATTAAAACTACATTTGAAAAAAATAAAGATCAATAAAAATGACAAATCTACTAAAATTTTTACTAAAATTAGGATATAGTAAAAGATTGTCAGTCTATTAATAAAATCTAAACTAAAATAAAAAGTCACACTAGTATAATGACTATTGAGAGAGAACAAATATGTCTGAATGACAGTTTTTCTTTTGTTCTGAAAGTCACATAACATTTCTTCAAAATGTGAAAAAAACTTAATTTATTAATGAAAATTTAGAGCTTCATCTAGGGAGTGATTTAGAGTTTTGGTATTTCCAAAAATGTTGGTCAGTAACAAATGTTTTCATTTGTTGTGATTTACAGTATTTAGTTAAATAACTGTATATGTCCCAGTTATCCCAGTTATAGACTGTATAATGACTGTATTGATATCCTAACTCTTATGAAAACATTGGGATTTTGTTGTCTAAAAATGAATATAAACATAAACAGCTAGTTGCCAAGAAAATATTTCGGATTTCCATTTTTTCTTAAAAATTTAATGACATTAAACTAAAAATAAACCATTTGGGGGGGATAGTAAAAATTACAGAATTGCTATAACTTTAAAAGGTTACACAGAAAGTTATTCAGTTATATATAATCATAATTTCTAGGAATATTGCATGCATATTTTTGTGTCATTTGGAAACATTCATTTTTGTAATGTTCCATCCATCCATAAAAAGAAGTCATTGATCCAAAAACGCAGCATTCTTTAAAATATCTTCAAAAACTTCAAAAAAAAAAATAAATAAATAAATAAATAAAGCCATGAAGCTATAGAAAAATATGAGGATGATTACAGCTTACAGAATATGTTCATATCATTTTTTTTTTTGTCTGCTATGCCTGCTGTATATAATAAAGATTCACAGTAATCAAACCAGGTGAAGCTTTAAATTGAGGCATGATGTTCAGCATATTAGTCTATTAAAAATGTGCTGTTCGGTGTCATCTTCATATCATGACCATCATGATAATGATGATAATCAAGATTAACTGAATTTGCTGAACACTCTGACATATCTGATATTAATTGTGAAGTTATGTGGTTAGTGCAGAGTGAGCTGATTTTCTTGATGGGGCAAGTGCTAGTATGTGGATCTTTTTTTAGATGAAACTTTATAGTTGATTGATTGAGCCTCAAGTTGAAGTTCTGGAACAGGTTAGAACACTGTAAAATGTAAACAAATAATTCATATCATCATATTCAAACACAGAGCTGTAGAATGTCTTTATAGTCAGAGAATGGTGATTTCAAGTAAGAATGTCCCAATATTTATACACAATGTGTTTTTAATACAATGTGTGTATAATATTATACACAAACATCCTAATATTTTCATTATTTTGAAATATTTACTACTATGCCACTATAATATGGTAACTATTTCATATTTTGCTTTTGTTCATGTTTCTGAACTTCAGCTTGATACTTAAGTTATACAGTCGTGGCCAAAAGTTTTGAGAATTACATAAATATTGGAAATTGGAAAAGTTGCTGCTTAAGTTTTTATAATAGCAATTTGCATATACTCCAGAATGTTATAAAGAGTGATCAGATGAATTGCATGGTCCTTCTTTGCCATGAAAATTAACTTAATCCTGAAAAAAAACTTTCCACTGCATTTCATTGCTGTCAACTCAGGCGAGAATGTTGACGAGCACAAGGCTGGAGATCATTATGTCAGGCTGATTGTGTTAGAATGGCAGACTTGACATGTTAAAATGAGGGTGATGCTTGAAATCATTGTTCTTGCATTGTTAACCATGGTGGCCTGCAAAGAAATGTGTGCAGCCATCATTGCGTTGCATAAAAATGGCTTCACAGGCAAGGATATTGTGGCTACTAAGATTGCACCTAAATCAACAATTTATAGGACCATCAAGAACTTCAAGGAAAGAGGTTCAATTCTTGTTAAGAAGGCTTCAGGGCATCCAAGAAAGTCCAGCAAGTGCCAGGATTGTCTCCTAAAGAGAATTCAGCTGCGGGATCAGAGTGCCACCAGTGCAGAGCTTGCTCAGGAATGGCAGCAGGCAGGTGTGACTTTTGGAAGATGGCCTGGTGTCAAGAAGGGCAGCAAAGAAGCCACTTATCTAAAAAAAAAAAAAGATCAGCGACAGATTGATCTTCTGAAAAAAGTATGGCGAATGGACTGCTGAGGACTGGGGCAAAGTCATGTTCTCCGATGAAGCCCCTTTCCGATTGTTTGGGGCATCTGGAAAAAGGCTTGTCCAGAGAAGAAACCATCATGGCGCTACCATCAGTCCTGTGTCATACTAACAGTAAAGCATCCTGAGACCATTCATGTGTGGGGTTGCTTCTCATCCAAAACACAGCCATGAATAAAGAATGGTACCAAAACACCCTCCAACAGCAACTTCTTCCAACAATCCAACAACAGTTTGGTGAAGAACAATGGATTTTCCAGCACGATGGAGCACTGTGCCATAAGGCAAAAGAGATATCTAAGTGGCTCGGGGACCAAAACGTTTAAATTTTGGGTCCATGGCCTGGAAACTCCCCAGATCTTAATCCCATTGAGAACTTGTGGTCAATCCTCAAGAGGCGGGTGGACAAACAAAAACCCACTAATTCTGACAAACTCCAAGAAGTGATTATGAAAGAATGGGTTGCTATCAGTCAGGATTTGGCCCAGAAGTTGATTGAGAGCATGCCCAGTCGAATTGCAGAGGTCCTGAAAAAGAAGGGCCAACACTGCAAATACTGACTCTTTGCATAAATGTCATGTAATTGTCGATAAAAGCCTTTGAGACGTATGAAGTGCTTGTAATTATATTTCAGTACATCACAGAAACAACTGAAACAAAGATCTAAAAGCAGTTTAGCAGAAAACTTTGTGAAAACTAATATTTGTGTCATTCTCAAAACTTTTGACTACGACTGTACACTACTTAATATTTTCTTAACATATCTTAATTGTAGTCATTAGTTTTACATTTTTAATTGTAATATTCATTTTACAACTAAATATGTGTTTTATTTATGTGTTTTATTTATGCATTTTAACAGTTTCAGACTTTCAAGCTGCAGTTGTAATATTTTCTTAAAATATATATTTTAATTTAAAAGGGTGTTTTTACTATTTACTATTTTAGCATAGGTTATGTGTATTAACTGTTTCAGGGTGTATAAGCTGTGTTTTAAACTTTATATCTTTATAACTTTATATTGTATGCACATTATTTAAATTGCATGTACAGTATATAAATTGCATATTTTATTGTTTTATTCTGCTGGAGATTTAATATTATCTTCAAATATTTAAAAATATATATTTTTTTATTGTACTTTTAATATCTTAATGTTATTTATATTATTGTTATATTAATATTAAATAAGTTTTAACATTTTCTCAAAATATATTTATATATTACGTCTCAATAATTAGTAGTTTTTTTCATGTGTTTTAACTGTAATTTTACACACATTTACTGAAACATTGTTAATATTTTCGTCAAATATTTAAACAATGTTAATGATATTTCTCTTAATATTTCTTAAAACTTTTTTGATATTTAACTTGTCAAAGACGTATGGCGTTTACATAAGGTAAGGTATTTTCTCCTTCACCTTTGTTTTTCTGACTCGTTGACTGCCCTGTCAGGTGTTGCTGTGTCCATAATGTCCGCTGTGTCTCAGCATCCACATCCTGAAATAAAGAGAGCAGATGCAGCACATTCCTGCTGACCTATTCTGTACCTACCACTATAACGGTGCATAATTTGGCTCCCGTGTAGGTGACAAATGGCCCAACTCTAAAAGCCCCTGTGTTGGGTGCTAAAACCCCCAGTGATATATGACCAAGCAACCCTGATAAATCCCCCACATCATTCATCTTGTGACAGCAATTCATCACCTGTGGGAGTTTAGCGTTTGGAATTCCTATTGGATTTTTAATGAAAGAGAAGATAATGTGACTTAAAGTCAATGAGTTTCGTGCATCCCCCAACCCCAACCATCAAAGAGAAAAACTCCATCTTGTTGTTTTCCACTCTTTTATCATATTTCACTTACCTAGGCACATGCTATTTCTTGGCCAACTTGTCTTTATCGGATATTTAAACTGAATCTTTAAACCCCATGCGAAATTCCTGATAACATCGAATTTTATCCTGACTACATTTCACCTACTGAAAACAATCATATATCAAGAGTGACTGCACCTTTTTAAAGTTTGCATGAACCAAAAGTTGCTGAGTCTTTTTTTTTTTCAATATGTAAGGGTTTTATTTTTGCGCATCATTCCCTCATAGCAAACGATTGGTAAGAGGGGCAGGGATAAGAATAGTGTGGCTGAAGCCGTCAAACTGACGTCAACAGAGAAGGGCCACCACTCCAAACTCAGAAGCAAATGGTTAGACTTTGATTGAAGATTACCAAAGCAAAAACTTTTTCTTAAGTGGATTAAGTGGCGGAGATAATTGTTCACATAAAGAATCACAATGCGCACTAGCAAAATAAACATTGTACATTTTGATCTCACACAGACTTTAGGCTGCTTTTAATAAAGTTACAGTATGCTTTCTCAACTGACAATATAATTAGCCAGATGAACAAACTGTAGAGTAAAACACATCCAGTCATCATTTTCTGTATAAACGTATTTTTATTACAAAGTCTTGTACATGTGTTATCTGTTATGACCTATTCTACAAAGCGTAGTCCATCATAAACTTCACATTGTTTATTTTACCAATGACACACCACAAGTTGTGTTGCTATAAGCCCATGTTAAAAAGACTCAGCCACTGAGGCTTTGCACTCTGTGTACACAGTCAAGCCCAACCTTTCATGTGCAGTTCTTTGATCCTGAAATAGCGTTTCTCCTTTTGCTCCCCAGTGTAGAGTGACATTTAAACAATTAGTGGCTTTTTGGCAATCAATGTCAGATTTAGCAAGAAATGTCTTGCACCACAAACCACACAGAATCTATTTGATCATGATCCAGCGGTGTGAGTCCTATCAGATTAAGAGATATTAGACACAGTCTAGTGTCTATGGTTTCCCAAACTATTGCTCATCTCTCAAATAGAGTTTTTGGTCAAGTCAGTTTCTGAATCATTGGCTTTAGCCCTTGAGCGCCAGTTTGGTTTAATGTGTGATGGTAATATTTCAGACTGCTGATTTCGTAATTTCCTGTAAAGGGGATCATTCCTCCGCAACATGCAAATGAACGAACAGGCCACTGCAGACACAATCAGGAGCAGAGCAGTGAGGCTGATTATCAATCCGTCATTGATGACATCATCATTTTTTCTTTTGGAAACCTCAGTGGTGGTGACATTAATGCAGTTTTTCAAATGTCTACTTTGCAGGTCTGTAATCTCCACACACACCTCGTACTGAGTCAGCGAGTGTAAGTTTGTGAGGTTGAACATTTTTACATTCGACACCACATGGGAAGTGAACTGCAAGGAGCGGTGCTGAGATTTGGTTGACCACTTAATATTCGAAACAAGACTCCCCTTGGGTGGCACCCAAGTAAGGCTCACAGAATTTGGATCTGTCTTTTCGACTTGGATGTGTAGAGATTCATTTACCAGCAGTGGGTAATAGCCATTTACTATGACCAAGACCGATCTCATGTCCACACCTATGAGATTGTGGGCCACACAGGTGTACTGTCCAGCTTCGTTCTCTGTAATACCATAAATGTCAAACGTTCCCTCAGGGTGGAGGTGATACTTCTTGGAGACCATCTGAGGCAAGATCTTCTCGCCTGAAGGTGTGACCCAATAAATCTCAGGTTCAGGGTCGGCGAACGCCCTGCAGTGCAGAGACACCAGATGACCAGTTCCCACGTTTACCTGATCGGGAAGGCTCTCTGGAGATATTAGTGGCAGGCAGATATCTGCCATTTCTCGTGAATGCACATGCCTGACAAGACGACCTTCAAACTCTGAAGGCCCTGCACATAAAAGGGCATCCAGTTCCATGAAGCGGACCTTGGTGTTGTTCATATTGATCCAGCGGATGACACAGTCACAGTAAATGGGGTTGGAGTGGATGCTCACCTCTTGAAGGTTAGGCAAGGATTCCACTGTTATATGATGAAGGGCCCGAAGGGCATTGCTATTCAGCATCAAGGACTCCAGTCTTGGGAGTTGAGAAAATGCATTTGAGTGGATATAGGAAAGTCGGGGGTTGTTTGTGGCTTCGATTTTGGTAAGCTCTGGTAGGTTATGCAGGGCGAAGCTGTCGATTGAAACTAACTCTGGCATGCTGTTAATACCAAGTTCTTTCAAATGGATCATGTCGACAAAGTCACCCCTTTGGATCCTCTCTATGGGATTCTTGTTAAGGTCCAGAAATTTGAGGTTCCGCACTTGTCTGAGAGCAGCTTGAGGTACTTTTGGGAACATATTATCATAGAATGACACGCTTTCTAGCTTATCGAGGCCAACCAGGGCACTGTCAGGGATTTCAGTGAGGTTCATTCTGGTTAGCACAAGACTGCGGAGATTGATAAGGGGCTTGAAATTCATGTCTTGTATTCTGGCAATTGGATTCTCTCCTATCATCAAGATTTCTAGCTGGGAAAGATCCTGGAACCACTCTGATCTTATGGCTCTTAGCTGGTTTGAATTAAGATGGAGCCTCAAGAGCTTATTAAGCCCTTGGAAAGCCTCTGCACTGATCAAGGAGAGTATGTTATGGTTAACATAGAGTTCCTGTAAGTTTGGAAAGTGTGCAAGGAAATTATCATGAAGGCTGCTTAGCCAGTTCTCTTCTAGGTGCAAAGACAAAAGTTGTGGAAGGTGACCTAGATAGATATTACTCAGTGAGGATATGTTATTTCGAGATAGGTCTACCTCGGTTAGGTTTACCAGGTAATCCAAGGGACTGTGAATCTTTGCAATGCTGTTTGCCTGTGATAGAAGTACTTGTGTGTCTGAAGGCAACCTCTCCGGCAGAGTCAAAAGTCCTAGATCATTACAGTCCACAGTCGGAGCCTCATTATACATGGACAAGGGAGAGAACCAGGGTCGGATTTCACATTTGCACAGCTTGAGGCACACAACACGCCACTTAGAGGCCTGAACTGAGTTCGTCAGTGCGAGTCCTGCCAGCAAACAAACTGCAAACAGCAAATCTTTCATCTTGGTCCTGCTCTCTTCAGCTTGTAATTGGTCCTTATGGGGTCTGGCGTTCCAGGCGTTAAATTCAC
Organism: Danio jaintianensis; assembly: GCA_903798115.1. Lineage (NCBI taxonomy): Eukaryota > Metazoa > Chordata > Actinopteri > Cypriniformes > Danionidae > Danio > Danio jaintianensis. Next base: position 9,566,268 of record CAIGQV010018127.1, on the reverse strand, counting down.
AAACACGGAATCATTTGTTATGACAACATGGGTGTATTTCTGCTGATGGCAAGTTCCCCAAAGCAGCGATTTTGTCTGTTACCGTCCTTGGCAGAGATTTGCAATCTTTCAATTTACTCAGCTTTGAGTTGTCATGCAGGCTGCATATGTGAAGGTCAGCGTATCCTTAGGGGAATAGAAGCAGGGAAAGTGGAAATTTGCAGGGTGAGCTCAGGTTCCTGTTGGGAATGGACCACTTGTCTGCCATCGTTATTATGTTCAATCAGTCACACTCGTCACTTCCCATCTGCGGAAAATAAGAGACAGGAGAGAGGTAATGAATACAGTGTCACATTAGCGTCAAGAAGAGCCATATTGGCATTTAGAAGCATGAAAATATATTTAGGCCATATGAGTGAATGCATTATTGCTTTTTTTGAGCCATCAAATAACGCATTATTGCTGCTTTGACCTCATACACCTACCTTTTTCACACCTATCATGTGACCACTGAGACTGCTCTTGCAATATATTAATGTCAGGGGCTTTTTATGTGCATGAATGCTGGTGTCAAAAAAATTTGCATACATTTCCATAGTCCTGAATGTTTGGTTTATGACAGAAGTGTATATTTACTCCACCTGGTCTTTGTATAAGAGCATCAGTATGCAGTTCCATCTTATTTCTGTCACAGATCATTTTGCATTTGTATGATAACGTGCTTTATTTGGTGACTGACTGGCCTGACACTTAAATCTGTTGCTTTCATTCCTACGCTATGATACGTTATGAATATAATAACTTACTTTAACCACATTTATTTCAAAGCCAATTTAACAAGTGTCATTCCCATCATACATAACACATTTAATTTGTGTTTTGCATTCCTTTCGAACGTGTTATCCAAGCATACTAAGGGCATTGCTAACATTGGTTTTTATTGTCTCATAAATAGACATTAAAGCCAGCTGAATGCACAGAGGGGCAATTATTCCACAATGAAGTGCTATCCCAAAGGGCTTGGCGATAACCACGGTATTTTGTCTCTCAGTGGCAGCTGCCAGTGGCATAGTAAGTTAATTAAGATTTTTAAGAACATTAAGAACATTTTAAAATGTGCCTGTAAACTCAGGCTGTGCTTTGTAGTGTACCTGTTCTGTGGCTGAGGAAAACTTTATTTGAAATAGTGGAACAGCAGCTCTGTGTGTGTGAAATATGTGATTATGGTGCTGCATGTGAGTTGTTCTTTACCTCTTTTAGAGTATACAATGATTAAAAACAGATGTGTAATGAGTGTTTAGTAAAATAATAAAGAAATTAATAAAATAACAAAGTGCCTTAAAATGTTTCTAGGGGGCATTTACAGGACATGACACTGTTCTTACCATGAACCTCACATATGCAATCGAATGAAAGAACATACATTTGAAACATTTATTGGATTTTGGAAAATTTTCATGTAACATAAAATCAAACATCTGAGATTTCACTAAAGAGTATGGAGTGGTACACTTCAGATTCTAGCCAGAATTGGACGGAATATTTGAAGAGAAGCTGAAGTGCAATGTGATGTCATCAAAATTGTTGATATTGATTGTCAATATTGGTGAAAGTTCTAAATTGGTCATTGTTTTGGAGCACACTAGCTTATAGATAACCTTAAGGCTAGCATATTCATACTGAAAGCCAATTTTTCATGATTTGACAAAGACTTTAACTGTCTGTCTTACACAGGCTGACAACTTGATTACAAAAAAGTACTGCTATGGACTGTGCGGTTTGTAATAAGGTTTACATTCAATAATATCGATTGACAGCTCTTACATATATTAATATAAAAAATGTGGATGCTTACACAGAAAATCTCTGTATATTTGCTAGATCACTCTATATTTTGAAATTATGATTGGCTTGCAACCTTGAGGACAGAAAGCACAGAGCAGCCTGGCCAAGCTAGATGAAGCTGTCAGGATCACTATAGGAGCGGGTTTGCAAAAGAAGCCCTGTAGGACAGTGTGCTTATGTTAGCCTGACTATGGCAGCGAGTCAACACAAGCAGGTGGGAGCATTTTTTTTCCTCTGTTCTCCTTGCATTGCCATCTGTTTGGTCCTGTAGTCTGCTTTTTTGCCAAGATTGCGCAAAGATCACCATTCATCCCAACAACAGTGAAATGATGAGGTTGTAAAACTTGTTTCAGAAGCTGCTTACTGTCTGATGTATGAGAATTACGTGGTGTGTTGAAGTGTTAGGAGAGGCTGACTGAAAGAACTGGCTTTTTTGATGTTTTCAAGAAATTAGTATTATTACAAAAACTTAATTGTTATTTTGTATTTCACATGAGGAGTGGGATGTTGAACTGTTCTGGCCTGGGATGGGCGTCATCACGTGTCTCAACCAATGAGAACATTTGGAATTGGCCTAATGCTGAGATCACACCAAATGGAGAGCAATGTCACTCACATTAGCTTACCCGTGGGATGTTTTTCGCTTTAAGCTAATTGCATTCACGGATTCCCCTATAATTGCATTCAATTCCCCTATATTTGTTTGTTTGCATACTTAATATGTAAGAATACTTGAGTTTGCTTTTGGTGTGAACCAAGCATATTATAATACATACGCTGCAGGCAGTCACAAATCTATGAATAAATGTTCTGAAGAAAAGTAAAGATTTCCCATGCTCAGATTAATAGGGAGTAGTGAATACTGTAGGGACCCTGTAACAGTTCATACATAAAGCTCTCCATAAACAGTCTTATAGTGTTATATCTAAATACAGCGTGGTGCAAGGACAGGAACTGAGAACCAAATAAATATTTATACACTAACAAATATACACTAAATATTTGCCATGGCAGTTGGTTTTAGATTTAATTTGATTACATTAATGTTTAAGTTAAGATTTATACAATATTTTTAACTGTTAATAAGTAAATAAAATACTGCTATAAAACACTTTAGATATTGAAAGTGTTATTGCACTTTCTTCCGTATACCATAACTTTTAAAATAAAAGTGCACAATGTACTACTTTTGAATTCATGATAGCAATTAATCGCAATTAAAAAAAATTATCTGTGCACAAAACAAATACATATATGTATGATAGAATATATATATATATATATATATATATATATATATATATATATATATAGATAGATAGATAGATAGATAGATAGATAGATAGATATAGATATATATGCTATTGTGAATTCAAAAGTAGTATATTGTGCACTTTTATTTTAAAGGTTGTCTAAAGATATATATCTCAAATGGCTGATTTATTTAGCAGCTAATAAACTGCAGATGTGTGCAGAGAACATACATTAAATGAGTGTTTATTAAATGAGTGTTGACACACACACACACACACACACACACAAACACACACACACACAAACACATGCTGTGTTCTCTTCATCTCTCCCATTTCTGCCTATTTTCTGTTAAGAGCTTTGCTGTAAAGATGCCCCCACACACTAATCTGCCATGTTCATGTATGTGTCCTTGTTTCTGAGAGCCTCCACTGTTCTGCTCACTTCATTATGGCAAATAGTGATTGAAATAGTAGAGAGTGCTTCTGTTTCTGAATGCAGGAAAGGGTCAAAGGGTCAGTTAACCAGCATCATGGCTCGACATGCGCATTATTTATATTCACGGATACATGGAGTGTTGCAGAATGTTAATGCAATGCTCTAATGATGTGGTTTTATCAATGATGAATTATGGTTTGTGAAACAGTGGTTGAATGTGAGTGGACAGATGGATTTCCACTGGAACGTTTCACTGAGGGTATCAATCCATCTCGATCTCACAAGAAAATGTAACTATTTTACGTATTGTCAGAAAACTGTATAATTTGTACGAATTCATACTATTTCAGTCATACATAAAGCCTTGCCTCCAATCTCTACCCCTAAACCCAAAGTCATTGGGGATGAGCAAATCATACTAGAATGTAGGACTGTAAGAATGTAAGAATTGTACAAATTTATACAAATTAGCCACAAATTTAAAAAGTTACAAATTGCTATAAGATTGTGTTGACAATCTGCTCGTGTATATTCATTACAGACCATAAATGTGAAACACTATTTTTTTTTTTTATCGAGTATCTGTCTTAAAAATTGTCATTTTAAAAATATTAGAAATATGTTTCAAAATATATATTGCCTGGGAAATTTCCTTAAAGTAAGCACTGTTATTTTTGTAACCCACTTTTAAAGCACCAAAACATTTATGATCCTAAAAATAAACACAAAATAAATGCTATGACTTTTTAATAGCATGAAATAAGTACAGTTTAATCTCATGTGGTCTTTAAAAATCTGAATTAATCTGTAACATATATTTTATTTTATATAAAAATTATTGTCAAATTTTAACTGATTTATGGCATGTATACTTTCTTAATTGCGTTTTAATTCATTAATTTATTCATTTCTCATTTTACGGTTAGCTTATTTTTTATCTACTTTTTCTTGCATTTGATATTTTAAATGGAAATTATTTTGGAAAAGTATTATTTATATCAAATATAATCTTAAGTAAATGTTATACAGTACTTTTAATTATTTAACAACATTTTAAAATAATCACTTTTTAAAATGTCATTAAATAAGCCACTAAATTAAGATTTATTTTTAAAGAATTTATAAATATTAGCAAAATTTGATTTATTTTTTAGCATCTTTTGCAAAGAAATTGTGTTATTTTCAGATTTAGTGTTTTGGGGCTTTTACGTAAAATTTGTTTTAATTTGTTCTCAAGGTAACATTTCTAATAAAAAAAAAATACATTAGTTTCTAATACCAAAACTGAAATCTAAAGACAAAATTTTAAATAGATTTATAGAAAAATGTATGATTTACAACAAAAAAAATGATTCCAAATGAAGCCAAAGCTAAATGAAGAGTAGAGCAATGCATGCTGGGTTGTCCTTTCAATAGTGAAATCAATCTAAAATCCTGCCATATTTGAAACACAAAGTGCATTTTGATTCACCGAATGACTGAGTGCTGCGAGTTTTTGTCTACGTGTTTTTCTCTCTCTTTTTGACTGGAAGTGTGTAGTGTATTTTGTCGGAACAACTCCAACAGCAGTTCCTCTGTCCATGTGCATTAATCACACATTTTTGTTGACAACCCCTTTCCTAGAGTCAAGAGTCCATCCACTTTACCTGAAATATTTATGGCTTGCCTCTTTTAGAGAAAGCACTCGTGAAACGAACACACACAGACACACAAACACTCATCTGAAGCAACAGACAACACATAAAATGGCCCTGCTGCGCAATGTTTTATTCACTAGGATGGAATGACTTGAAATCTTGCCGTACTTCGGGCAGCGTTTTTTTTTTTAGCAAAGTGTGTGTGGGGTGCTATCTGGAATTTGAGGTGACACCTTGTCACATTACGATGTAAAAAAAAAAAGCCTTCCCGTTTGGTCTGTGTTTAGGAGTGGAGTGGATCTGAAGTACTGCTCGGTTTGGTTTCAAACTGCGCAGTGAATGAAAGTAAGAACGATAAACATGTGCAAAACACAGACAGTTCATTTCAGTAACAAATTACAAATACTCAACACCAACTACTCTGAGTAATTTTTCCTAAGGAATTGTACTTTACGAAGCAGTTTTAAAAATGTGTACTTTTACATGAGTACATTTTTTGTGCTGTACCTGTATTTTTACCCCACTATTCCTTTCAAGTGCAGTCACTTGCCTACGTTGATTGGCTAAGTAAAATGATCAGTTCTGGGATTCCTGTCCAGTCAAATCTTGCATTAAAAAATCAGACAGACTGACCTCAAGACATGGATGTTTTATAAATTTGCAGTTTGGAAGCATTAAAAGTGTCCAAAAAGACACAAAATTGTTAAACGCAACGTCACTGATGAAAAGATAAAAGGTGTCTACAGTATGATGACTGAAATCTCCAAATGGCCTTAAACAGTCACTAAATGCACTACAGAATCTTACGTTTTCAAACACATGCAAAAATGGCATGTATTCTATCAGTGCTGCATGAGCTTGGTTTGCTGCGCCACCTGCTAGGCGCTCGTAGCTTGTTAGTCAGGGTTCAAAATTAGTAACCAAAGACCGTGTTTCTCACGGAACACTGACCTAAGCGTTAACATATTGTCACACCTATATTGTTTGCCTCTAAGGTTACACAGATTTTACTCCGCATGTAAACGCATCAACTTTAAGCTACATTTTTAATCTGCAAGGTATAAGGTGGAATCATTTTCACAGCGTAATATTTTGAGTACTTTAAAAAGGTTAATTTGTACTAATACTTTGAGTAGTATTTACAACAGATACGTTTACTCTACTTGCACTACATTTTGTGGCAAGTAATGGTACTTGAGTATAATTTTCCTGTACTCTTCAAACCACTGATGGATTGTACATTTAACTCTTGACCAGTGGTGTTCACCTGCGTGGTTTCGAATCCACTTTTAGTTTGGCTTGAAAAGCTGTAATATTAGCTGAGGGAATGTTTTCATTTCATCTTTTAATGCAAGTTTTAATTCATTTGCAGATTCTGTAGGTGATCTGTCATGATTTTCATTTGCTTTTTGTCTTTGAAGAGACGTTAATAATATCTAGAAGTTTCAAATTTATCAAGTGCTGCACTAGCCCACAGCAAAATAAAATAAGACAAATTAGAAATAAAATGGAATGCACTAAATTTAACTAAATTTAAATTTAATATTAAATTTGACACTAAATATGATACAAAATAACAAAATAGAATGAAACAGCAGAATGAATGATAAAAGAATAAAATATCTGAAAAACTAAACTGAAAAAAATGGAACTTGAAGAGAATAGAATAGAAAAACATGAAAACAGAATTCTGAGGAAGACTGTGGAATGATTATAATAAATTAGAATAAAATAAAATACCGGGCGATGCGGTGGCGCAGTAGGTAGCACAATCGCCTCACAGCAAGAAGGTCGCTGGTTCGAGCCTCGGCTGGGTCAGTTGGCATTTCTGTGTGGAGTTTGCATGTTCTCCCCGTGTTCGCGTGGGTTTCCTCCGGGTGCTCCGGTTTCCCCCACAAGTCCAAAGACATGGACTATAGGTGAATTGGGTAAGCTAAATTGTCCGTAGTGTATGTGTGTGAATGAGTGTGTGTGGATGTTTCCCAGTGATGGGTTGCGGCTGGAAGGGCATCCGCTGCATAAAACATATGCTGGATAAGTTGGCGGTTCATTCCGCTGTGGCGACCCCAGATTAATTAAGGGACTAAGCCGAAAAGAAAATGAATGAATGAATGAAAAATAAAATACCAAAACTTTGGGAAAAGAGTAGTACAGAATGAACTAGAATAGAATAGAAATAAAATACAAAGAAAAAAGTTGAACTTAACAGCAGAATGAAATGGCAAAGGATAGAATATGGATACTATAAAATATAATAAAAGTAAAAATAAAGAGTATAGTAGAAAAGCATTAATTGTTAATTAAACAGCAGAATGGAAGAATTTAAACATAGAATACATCTGAAAGAGTAGAGCAGAATGTAACAATGGACAAAATAGAATTGAAAAACAGAATAAACAGAAAACACAAAAACTGAAGACAGCAGAATGAGGACAGAACAGAGTAAATTTGAAATTAGAGTGGAGTAGAGTCAAAAATATACATGGATGAGTTCTACATGCATTCTACATTGTAAAAAAACCAAGTTCCACACAGTTCCTTCATGTTGTCCCAACACAAATCAATTACGTTAACTTAATTGTTTTCACATATTTAAGTGGATTGAACATAAATCAGTTAAGTTGTCCCAATAAAACTCAAGAATTGTGTTGATTCATCTCATTTTAAGCTCAGCTCAGTGTACTCTGTTAGGCTTTATTCATAATGCTATTAAACAACAATTCTATTATATAATAATTATATTATACATAATTCAAATTCTGTTATATTCTATTCTGTTCTAGTTCATTCTTTTTTAATATTATAATATATTTATGGTATTTGTTTTGTTTCAATATGCATTTTTCAGTTCTGTTCTGTTTTGCGCTATTATATTGTTTTATTTTAATTATTTTGTTGACTTTTGATTGTTTTTACTTTGCTATACTCTATTCTCGTTTGTCTATTCCATACTACTTAACACAATCATATTGTTTTCTCCTCTTTTCTAATTTGGCCTACTCTGCTCTGCCATGCTATGTCCAATTATTATTTAATAATATAGTTTTCTTCTATTCTTTACTGTTTTAGATTCTGTTCTATTTCAATCTAATCTGTGTTCTATTCAATTATGTTCTATTTCAATATATGCTGTGTTCAGTTTTACTCCATTTTGCTTTCACTGATTTATTCTGCTCTGTTCTATTTCTTTTTTGTAATCCATTTTATTTAGTTTTATGTTATGATATAATTTATTGCACTCTGTTCTTCTGTTGATTTGTACTGTATTGGTATTCTATTTACACTTCCACATTCTACTTTGTTGATTTCCGCTATATTCTAATGTATCTTCTGTTGCATTCAGTTCCCTGTACTGTGGTATTGAATTCTGTCATTTATTTCTATTGTACTCTATTCTGTTCTATTCTTTCATTTTGTATTCTGTTCTGTGTATTAGGTTTGCTCTGCTATACTGTATGTCTAGTTCTAATTCTTGTTATATTTTACATTCTGCATTGTTCTATATTCTGATTTATTCCTTTCTAATTTGTTCTATTCAGTTCTGTTCTACTACGTTTTTCTTTTTCGTTCCTTTCTCTTCCATTTATTTCTGATTTATTATATTGTGTGTTCTGTTATAGGTTTCTTTTCTGTTTTCAATACTTTTGTTTCTTCAGTATTTCACACAGATTTTTGCAATGTATTGTATTCTCTTCTGTGATGTTCTGCATTCTATTCTGTTCATTTCTGCTCTATTCTAGTTTGTTATTTTCTCTTTTCTGTGTTTTATTCTATTCTACTCTATTCAAACCTAATATTCTCATCTACTTTTTAAATGTAATGTTCTATGTTCAGTTTTATTCAATTATATACTTTTTTTAATTGTTATATTATGTCCTAAATTATGTTCTGTTCTATTCAGTTCTTTTGCACTTAGTTCTGCTCCATTTGGCCTTTTGGTTTTATTCAACTCTGTTATTTCTCTTTAATTCTGTTTTACTTTTTATTCAGTTTGTCTGCTCCATTATTTTTTCTTTTCAACTCAGTTCTATTCTATTCCATTCCAATTCAATTCCATTTTCTCTACTCTATACTTCTATTCTGTCCTCATATTATACAACAAACTAACCAAATTTATTTCATGAGTTATGAGCTTGGCATGGCTAGGTGAGTGTGTTTTCCCCAGCGTGCTGTAATATATCAGCATTGTTTCCTATCACGCTACATGGCGTCACTTCAAACGCCCAGTGTGTAGTGTAATTAGATAAGATACTATGCTGACATGGCCAGTGTGTGTGTGTGTGTGTGCGTGTGTGTGTGTGCGTGTGTGTGTCTGCGTTGTTATATAGTCGTACAGCTCTCACCTGCTCTCCGCACTGCTGGTGAACACACCGCATGACAGCAATTAATTACGCTTCAGCACTGCTGACAGAATCCCTATAGATATATCAGCTATTTCTGTCGCATATTCTTCAGCCCTGTCTCAAGACATGTTAGCATTTTTTTCCTCTATTGTCCCTATTGATTTCTCTCTCTCGCTCTCTCTTTGCTCCCATCTACACTTTGTTCATACACATTAGGCATGAACCAATGCTGCTTAAAATAAATATGTGTTATTTTTATCTTTCATTAAGCTTTGTTAGTAGATTTTGATTCTAAACCACACACTGAAACTTTGTAACCCCATTGCGTTTTCATACTAAATTTTGAGCTGGCACAAAAGCAGCCTTGATTCAGCAGAGTATATTGACATATTTACACTACAATAGTGGCACAGAAGTTCTCCTGGAGCAGCATTTAGGTATGTTTATGCAGACTGCGTATTGCAGCCCAGAGGTGGCATGAATGCATTTACACTGCAATTACAACTGTACACTTTAATACTACAAACTAAGGGGGTTGCTTCAAATTAGTCTGGCTTTTATGCAATATTGCATCTTCACATTACACTTTGATCAGGCAAGAAGCAGAATTAAATTGTTTCTTCACACTAGAATGAAAATTACATTCGTCTTCGAAATACAAACTGAGATGTTTTAGAGCTCTCTCATCCTCCATAGATAGTGGACTTTGAATCTGGACTCATTCAAAGTCCAGAAAAAAAAACTAAAAACTTCCTTCAAACAGACCGTATTTCTTCAGTGGTTCGTTCAAAATATTATCAAACTACAAGAATACTTTTGTGTGCACAAAAACAATGGTTTTATTTAATAACCTTCTTCTCAGTGTCAGTATAGGGTGCACAATCATCATGCTCTTCAAATAGAGGAAGTCATGCAATGCATCCAGTGCACAGTGCTCGTGAATATGCACAATATACTGACACTGAGGAGAACAAACTGTTGGATAGAGTCATTACTTTTTATTAATGTGTGCACAAAAGAGTTCTCGTAGCTTGATTATATTTTGATTGAACCACTAAAGACACATGGACTGTTTTTTGGTATCTTTCTAGACTTTGACAAGTGAGGACCATGGATGATCATTGAGCTCTCGGATTGTTTCTAAAATGAGTGAAGGTCTCGGGGGGTTGGATCAACACGAGGGTGAATAATAAAGTAATAACCGAATTTTTATTTTTGGGTGAACTATGTATCTTTGGTTGTAGCTCTGTATTCTCATATTTGCGGTGCAATGTGGGACAGAATTGCTGAACAGAATTGATGTCTTTACCAACAATGTTTAATACTGCTCAGAGGTGGCATGAATGCATTTATACTGCACTTGTACACATTTACACTACAAACCAAGGTGGTCGTTTTAATTTAGTCTGACTTTTATGACATTGCGTCTCCAAACTAATTTTTGAGCAGGCACAGCGCAACCTTAATTCAGCAGTGTATACTGCCAATGTTACACTCCAAATATGGCAAAGTAATGCTTTTAAGCAGGCTTGAATGCAGTTCTGAGGTGGCATAAATGCATTTAGACTGCAATTACAACTGTACACTCTATTACCCCAAACTAAGGTATCAGCTTTAACTTAAGTCTGGCGTTAATGCGACACTGCGTCTTTACAAAAAATTTGTATCAGACACAGAGCAGCCTTTCTCAGCTGTTTATTTGTACAAGAATAATAGATTTTGACTAAAAGTTGACACTTAAATGTTTTTTTCAAAAATCAACAAAGGAATAATCATCATATGATTCTGCTAATAACTTAAAATAAATCAGATTGATAATAATATATTTTCAAATTGATTGCATAATGAAGGTATGCATTACCAAATTTATGACCCCCCCCCCCCCCCCACACACACACACACACACAAACACTTACAAAATTCAATATCTACTTGATAACCTCCATCACATTGTCACATTCACAGTTATTCCTCCCCTTGATACCTGTAGAGTCTCTCCTCGAGATTACGACATTTTTACGCGCAGATTTTTTTTTTATCACAAACATGATAATGATTATAACAGATGATGATAAATGCCTTCAGAAGTGATACAAGACTCATATGTAGTTATTAAAACATTAAGAGCGCATACAGTACGACCTCTGCATTGGCTCGCTATTAAAATCCCCCCTCAGAAAAGATGCACATGAGTCACGAAAGCGTGAGAGAGACGCGCTTACCGGAGAGAATGAGATTCCTTGTTTGAAACGCATAATGTATTCCTTTCCACTCCTTCGCGTGGACGAGCTTCGGAATCGTGGGATTTTGTTGAGATTTAGCTCCACGTGAATTGTAGCTTTATTTGAGAGCGTGTGAGAAGTGGAGTCGCTCTCCATACGGGAAAAGGATGCTGAGCGCTCGGCGGGCTGAGGAGTGGAGAAGCGCGTGTCCGTCCAGCCTTCAGCGCCGCGCTTCTGATGATACACACAAGCTGGTGCGCGCTCCCTCCTCCCAGTTTCCCCGGGGACAGGCAAATTGCTGCCTGTCGTTCGCGCGCTTGGTGCAAGCTGATTGGTCGAGAAGAGGTGTCAGTCAGGTGAGGGCTGCCTCATGCATATATGAGCTAGAAGAAGGGGCGGGGCTACTGCTTCCCTTTTCCCACTTTTACTCCATGTATGCCTTGTCAAAATAGAGGAAAATGTCGCTCGAATATTTGTAATTAAGTGGTGAAGCAACACAAAAAGGCTGTAATATTATATTATGTGGGCGTCACGGTGGCGCAGTGGGTAGCACGTTCGCCTCACAGCAAGAAGGTCGCTGGTTCGAGCCTCGGCTGGGTCAGTTGGTGTTTCTGTGTGGAGTTTGCATGTTCTCCCCGTGTTCGCGTGGGTTTCCTCCGGGTGCTCCGGTTTCCCCCACAAGTCCAAAAACATGTGGTATAGGTAAATTGGGTAGGCTAAATTGTCCGTAGTGTATGTGTGTGAATGAGTGTGTGTGGATGTTTCCCAGTGATGGGTTGCAGCTGGAAGGGCATCCGCTGCGTAAAGCATATGCTGGATAAGTTGGCGGTTTATTCCGCTGTGGCGACCCCGGATTAATAAAGGGACTAAGCCGAAAAGAAAATGAATGAATGAATGAATTATATTATGTTTAATATTTCTGACTGAATAATTAAAATATGCTGCACGGTGGCGCAGTGGGTAGCACGTTCGCCTCACAGCAAGAAGGTTGCTGGTTCGAGCCTCGGCTGGGTTAGTTGGCGTTTCTGTGTGGAGTTTACATGTTCTCCTGTGTTCGCGTGGGTTTCCTCCAGGTGCTCTGGTTTCCCCCACAAGTCCAAAGACATGCGGTATAGGTGAATTGGGTAAGCTAAATTGTCTGTATAGTGTACGTGTGTGAATGAGTGTGTATGGATGTTTCCCAGTGATGGGTTGCAGCTGTAAGGGCATCTGATGCGTAAAACATATGCTGGATAAGTTGGCGGTTCATTCCGCTGTGGCGACCCCAGATTAATAAAGGGGCTAAAGAAAATGAATGAATGAATAATTAAAATATGTTAACATTAAAAGGTTGTGATGTATCTTATGCTCACCAAAGCTGCATTTATTTGGTTTAAAATACAGGAAAAAGGCATAACATTTTAAACAAAAAAAAGTGTTTTGCATATTAATTTTATTAAAGTATAATAAGATTTAAAAAAATAAACATAATCCTGTGACGTCAAGGAATTCAATACTTAAAGTCTTCAATATCACTTGATCCTTATTTCTTCTTAAATGACCCATATTTCTTCTTCTTATTATTATTATTATTATTATTATTAAATGTGAAATTTTATGAAAATTAATTTTGAAAAATGTATTAATAGAAATGTTATAAATTAAAAATATATATATTTGTCGTATATCCTATTGGATATGGTGTCCGAGAGAGCTCAAACATCCTGTAAGTTTAGAAAAACACTTGCAAATATTAAAAAAACTAATCTGAACTAAATCTAAACCAGAAGCAACTGGGTTCGTCACTTTTTGGGGTCACATTTCTATTGTGGTCTACACTATTTGCAACACTTTTCTGTATTTGCATGTGTTATGAGAAAATGTCAAGTCAAGTCAAGTTTATTTATATAGCGCTTTTCACAATGTAGATTGTGTCAAAGCAGCTTAACATAGTTCTAGTAAAGTCCAGATTTCAGAGTTGAAGTTCAGTTTAGTTTAGTTCAGTGTGGTTTAAATTTCACTGCTGAAAGTTCAAACACCGTAGAGCAAATCCACCGAAGCACAGCTCCACAAGTCCCGATCCGAGCAAGCCAGTGGCGACAGTGGCAAGGAAAAAAAAACTTCACCAGTTGACGAAGTGAAGAGAAAAAAAACCTCAAGAAAAACTAGGCTCTGTTAGGCACGACCATTATTCTTCTGGCCAAACTTCCTGTTCAGAGCTGCAGTCTAGGCGCTGGAGGCTGAAGAAGCTGGACGTCCATCGTGGAGAAGCTGCAGGTGTGAGTAGGGCAGTCAGGTTGGCCCGCAGGATCAATGTGGGGACTCGTTTATCACAGTGGTCATTCAGGAATCAGTCTCATGCACTCCATTTCTCCATGACGACCACAGCATCAGCTCGGGATACGGCCTGGTCCAGGATTATGAATACCTGGGATCATCTCTTCACAGGTCTTGTATCGCATTAATGGCACTGCATAGTCTCTGGGTGCCTCGGAATGAGTATCCCAGGTGGAAATAGAGAATAAAGAAAATAATTAGCGTAGCTGCTGTTTATAGTGTATTTAAACGAGATGCAAAAATGGAGTGTTATAGATGAAAATAGCAGTTAAATAAACAAACATGCAAACAAACATGTAAAGCATATGAGAGTTTCTAACACAATGTCTGGTGTATTGAGGAGTGTGTCCTACAGGTGATGTCGAGCCAGCTCACCTGCGTGGAGCACATTCATGCATCATACCATTATGCGATGCATTGAGTGTATGCTTTACTAAAAAGATAGGTCTTTAATCTACTTTTGAACTGAGAGAGTGTGTCTGAGCCTCGGACATTATCAGGAAGGCCTGGAATAGGAGTTTAGGAGCCATAAATGAGAAGACTGAAACACTTCAAAAACATTGTTCATCTGCAGAAAGGAGCATAATTGGACAGAAACAACCTTTTCTAGTATTTTAGACATAAATGGAAGATTTGAAATAGGCCT
>CAIGQV010018127.1:9521041-9546588 GCA_903798115.1 Danio jaintianensis | reverse complement strand
TGTGTGTGTGTGTGTGTGTGTGTGTGTGTGTGTGTGTGTGTATGACGGATGGAGGCTGCGCTGGAGCTGTTTGAAGCTTTAACACTGCATCGCATCTGACAGGAGGCTTGAAGTGATGTACAGTAGGATTGATTGATTTTTTAAATCTGAAAATAAATGACTTCTAAGGCAGAAAGGTTATAAAGAGTTCTACTGTAGTTAAACCAAGAACACTGCACTGTTTTTCTTTATTAAAGCAAACATTAATAAAGTATTTTTTGTAAGAAAATAGTTTTTAATGGACATTTTATTTTAGTATATACAATTCCAAAATTGTTTTGGTTTTTTTGCAGGGATGCCATAAAAGAACCATTTTGGTTCCAGAAAGAGCCTTTCAGTCAATGGTTCTTGGAAAAAAAACTTTCTTAGCATGAAGAACATTTCAAAATGAAAAGAACATTTTCCACTCTAAAGAACCTTCTGTGAAATGAAAAGGTTCAATTGATGTCTTTATGGAACCACTGATAAAGAACCATTATTTTTAGACTTTGTGTAGTTGAATATTTATGAAAGTTTGTTTCCAGAATGAAATAAATATAAAAGTTTTGTTTTACTGTGCTATTGTGAGTTTATGTTTGTAGACTTTGTCAAATGTATCCCTCAAAATTTTAAGTTATAAACTTAGTTGCGTTTAATTCAGGTTTTTCTCATAATTGTGAGTTTTATGTTAATATAAAAGTCATTTTTGCACAATTTCAAGATATAAACTCAGAATTATGACATACTCAAGACAAAGTTCTTAGAAATTCTGAAAGTTGCAATTCTCAAAGAGAAAATCTTGCTTGTTGACAATATAGAGTTGACAATATAAATTCAAAATTGTGATTTCAGACTTGCCTAAATACTTGCAGCTGATAAAATTGCTATAAAAGCTTATAATCTTGCAGTCACAATTATGAGAACAAAGTGAGACATGTGAGATGTTAACTTAGAATTGCATAACAAAGTCAGAACCGCATTAAATTGCTTGCCATTTCTTTGAAATTATTTGTGAACTTTATCATCAGTTTGTTTTATAAAAATAGTTTTTGCAGTGAATGTAAAAGAATATAAATAAACAGTATTCAAAAGAAGATAACAAAAAAAATGTCTTACTGTCATCTTAAGATACCAGTTTTGGTTCTTCAGCGTTTAGATTTTCAAGACATGGTGTTCAAACTGTCACAAAGAAAGTAGGCAATTTCTTACTGAAGTGCTTGCTCAGCGTTTGAGAGACATTTGGCACCAAAGCACACATTTCAACCGAGAGAAAAGTCATCTTATAAGAAGTCTTACAGGGCGTGTTGCAGCTAAGAAAGCATTCTTGCGGAAAGGCAACAAGCAGAAAAGATTACCGTACATGAAATTCCATACAGCACAGAGTGACAACCAAAGTTTCAGAAGTGGATGATATGAGAAGTTTGCAGTCTTGCGGATGGCGAGGTTGTGGCTCGGTCACTGTCAGGGTCATTGTGGGTAATGATGTGAGGGATCAGGTCAAAACTGATGGAACTAAAGCTACAGATGTGACACTTTCGGAGATCTGACCTCAAAGTAAACAAAATGTGGGATTCAGAGTAAGAGAAAAACTCAAAATATTACAAAACAGGCTTGGAAAGGTCATGGAAAAAGTTCTCATAGAAATGGTTTTGACTGTGTAGTGATAGATGATAATATATATATATAATAATAGACCTATAATATACTGTATGTTGCGTTAATAAAATATCAAGTAAGGGAAGCACCAATTTTTCAGCAAGAATGATTGTGCTCCTATTGCATTCAGTTTAGTCTGCAATTAATAATGTGTATTGACAATAACAAGGTCGTGGCAGTTGATGCACATGCTGTCTGTTGCGAATAAAAAATAGAAAAGTAAAAACAGCTTGGTTGCCTCAGCAAATGCATTTTTGCTGCATGCTGGCACTACTGGGTTTAGGCTACGGTTTAGTGTATGTTATTTGTTATTAAAACAATAAAGCTAATAAGATATGGCATAATACTAATTTTAGCCTTTTAGCACCACTCACTGGCTATTTGGTTATTAAATTGGCACGATATGTGCATGAATCTACATAATAAAATGTTGCAACAGTTACATTTATCTATTTCTGTCAAAATTGAACATGCTCTTTGGTGCCACTTACTGGACATTTTACTTTGAAAGTGCTATAAGTAATTCAGTTGCTGAAAGCTAATATTAGCCTTTTAGCACAACACATTGGCCCTTTGATTACCATACTGGCATGATACATTCATGAATCAACCTACAAATTGTTGCCACAGTAATGTGTATCAGAAACTTAATCACACTTTTTAATGGCACACTCTGGACTTTTCACATGGAAAGTGCCTTGAAACATGCAGCTAATAGCCTTTTGGCACCGCTGATCTGACACTTGCACTTCATTTTAAAATTTTGCCATATTCATGTTTATCTGAGACATTTCTGAGAAAAATGTTTTATAGCTCCACTCTAGGACTACTCTAAAATGTGCAGCTAATAATCTAATATTAAATGTTTACCAACTTCAAACGTTTGATTTTGGAACTGCCATTCAAACATGAACTAGTAATAAAAGTGTTGTCACTGTGATGTTTAACTGACGTTTCTGAGAAAATTGAAAAAAAAATGTTTTATAGCTCCACTGTACCCTCAAATGTGCAGCTGATGTAAGATAATATTAGCTTTTTAGCAACATCAAACATTTGATTTCCGAACTGCCACAATACATGCGTGAACTAGGACTACAAACGTTGTCATAAGGATATTTTAACTGTTGATTAAAAAATTTTGTGCAACTTACTGGACTTTCACTTTGAAGCTATCACGAAACATGCAGCTAACATTAGCATTTAGCACCACTGATCTGCTATTTTTGAACTTGTGCATAACTTTGCCATATTCCTGTTTTATCTGAGTTTCTAAAACAACATTAAATGTTTTATTGCTCCACTCTACCTAAAATATGCAGCAAATATAAGCTAATGATTTAACAACGTCAAACATTTGATTTCCAAACTGTCATGATACATGCATGATCTAGTAATAAAAGTGTTGTGACAGTGATGTTTAACTGTTGATAGGAAACATTTACACAAATTTTGGTGCAACTTATTGGAATTTCACTTTGAAATTATGAAAGATGCAGCGAATATTAGTTAGCATTTAATGTAAGCTATATATATCTTTTTGAATCTCATTTGATTTTCAAACTGCTGAAATGTTTTGTGTTTTTTACAGAAATTGTTAACATTAAAATTATAAACAATTTTTGCATCACCCTCTGCACATTACATTATTAAGTAACTGAATCAAATGAAATACAATCTAATAACATAGTCCCCCGAAAATCAAGAGTTTTGACATTTCATGGAGTCTTTTCTTGACTTCCTCCAATAGATAAGACCCATCTGGTCTTTGAAAACTGTCCCTAATGCCCCATAATCCACTGAGCTCAGCAGCATCCTCAAATAAACCCCTAGCAGGTCTGTCATCACTATGCAAATGTACAATCTCATATCTGTTCACAGAAGCCCAAAGAACCCTCAGCAGAAGATCATCAAACGGGTCATTGGGATCGAAGGGGACTTCATAAAGTAAGTTTGTTGAACAATTGTTAAAAATAAACATACAGTTTAAATCTGATGGGGTCAAAATGGTATAATCATTGATTCTTGGGTTTTAATGTCAGATCGTGTTTTGTTGCCACTAAAATGTTGTCTGAACAGTGTTTACACAGACTAACAGGCCTTCCTATCACCAGAAAATAAAGCTTGAAAGATCTGATTGAGCTTATTAAATATGTCAGTTCTGGCTTGGCCTGCTTTAAATGCTTGCATTGCACAAATGCACTATTTAGTATCTATTAAGGATACTATTAAGTAGTTTTCACCACTAGAGGGCGCATATTCACAGCAAACAATGGCTTTTTGATTACGCTGTGACTGAGTGTGGAATCATTGAAGTTGTCCTCCTCATTACATCCTACGGGATTCGAAATCATTTTCATGAATGAGCTAAAGTATTGAAAACTTACAGCATTATCATGGTAGTTTGAATCAGAGTATAGCTGTATTAAGGCCCCAGTTTACTTCAAATTGAAATGACGTAATTTCAAACAAAATCCAGCCAAAATGAAGTCCTTTTTGAGTTTGAAACAGCTTACCAAACCAATCTATTTGGGGAGTTTGTTTTGGTCATAAACACTTTTGAGCTAGCATTGGTCCATGTGTTCGGGAACTCCGCCTTCTTTGACGTGCTTTGTATAGTCAGACGCGAGAAAAACCTCCAGCACAACAACACCAAGTTAGCAACATGAATACTAGCGTGTCGAGTATAAGAGCTGGTACAGATGTATTCGCAACTGTACGATCACACGCGGAAAGTTTTCGTGACGCATCTAATGTCTAAAGTTCTAAACATTCTTCCATTCATTGTCTGTCCATGGCAAATATAAAGCAATGTGAAGTGCCATGGTGTCACTTCCCGCGGAGAAGGTTGTTTGCCAGATGTTTATGAGACTGTTCTTCTCTCTCAGCCGCTGTTGTTGTTGTGATAAGCAGTATACTCAAGCAGCTCGACACATTTAAAACTCCACCTACTGCAGCGCAGGGGTGTCAGAAGTTATGGAAACAGTATACAATCACTCTAAAGAACAAAAAAAAGAACTTAGTTTGAAGTATATCGGGGACTTTAATGCTGTAAGTTTTCAATAATTGCTGATTAAAGATGAGCACGATGGAGCATGAAAGCAGCAGAGCTTTTATTATGCCACAGTCCACCACTTCCAGTTCTTCCAGTCATGATCACATGAGGAAGAAATAGAGCTGTTATCATAATAAAGTTCTGTTATAATGCTGTTCTGTGCAGTGTAATAAAATGTACAACATATTAAAGCATTGTTGGTGTTTTCATGTTATAAGTAAAAATGGAAATCGGGAGTGTGTTACCATCAGACATCATTAGCATGGTGACACAATAGCTATGTTTCCATCCACATATTTTTATGCGCATTTTGGAATACTACATTAAAAATGCTTAATAGAAACATCTGAAAGGTTATTTTGGTCATTTTAAAATCCCTTAGCCAAAGTCTGTCATCAACGTGGTTCGGTATTATTACCTCCCAGAAATGACAAATGGCTGCGTTTCCAATTAGCTTCCCTCACACCTCCAAAAGCCACCGTGGGTTCATTGCGTTTTATCTTCTAAGGCACAAGTAATTTATTATATAAGAAAAAAGGCCCAGAGTGACTTCTCCTTGTCACGTGTGCATTCTCCTCAAACGCACGGGCAACAGGGAATTTTTAAAAACGTCTTATTTATTTATAAACACTTACAACTGGAAATAGGAACATAGGAAGGACGGGGAGGTTGACAATATAAGACCAAAGACTAACCAAAACTCTGAGTATAAATACACAGGACATGATTAACTGAATGACAAACAGGGCTGTAAACACAGGTGGAACTTATAAACACTAACAAATGGCAGGAAAACAGAACAAAGGAATCACATGACATAAGCACATGACAGGGAGAACACAGAAGCCTGACACTCCTACTGCAGCAAATTCCGTATCTTTTTGATATTTGGCACCAGTTAATCAGGAAATGACGAATTTTTCTCTTTGACTTTATTCAAAAATGTTTTATGCAATATTATGCGAGACTCATAGAACCATCAAGATTGCTCATAAGTCTAATTCGCATCTTTGAATGGAAACAGTTAATGACACATTCATGTTACTAGTTAAAATTGCTTTGTCCTCTGTATTTGAATATTTTTGATAAAGTAAGTACATATGTCAACAAAATATATAGCACTGTTCTAGTGGTTTGTGATTTTATATTTTTTTTACAAAGCTTAGAGCAGGGAAAATAAGTATTGAACATGTCACCATTTTTCTCAGAAAACATATTTAAAAAGGTGCCGATGACTTGAAATTTTCCCTGGATGTTGGTAACAGCCAAAGAAATCCATATATGCAAAGATAACAAATCTAATTAGTTTACAAATTAAGTTATGCATAATAAAATGGAATGACGCAGGGAAAAAGTATTGAACACATGAAGAAAGGGAGGTGTAGTTAGGGAGTGAAAGCCCTGACAGCAGCTGAAATCTCTCAGTAGTTATTCAGCAAACCTCTGCCCTTCCTCAGTGTAAATGAATATTAGCTGCTTCAGTCCAACATCTACATTACCAGAATGATGAAGATGAAACCAGGGTGGACATTTCAGCAAGACAATGATCCAAAACACAGCCAAGGAAACTCTCAAATGCCTTTAGAGAAAGAAAATCAAGCTGTAGAATGACCTAACCAATACAAATTAAAGATCAGATTTGATAGACGAGACCCACAGAGCCATCAAGATTTTTACACTCTGTTGAAAAATTCACACCAGAGCAACTCATGTGACTTCCTTCTCCATACGAGAGGCATCTTTAAGCTGCCATCACCAAAAAAAAGCCTTTTATATGAAGTATTAAATACGTTTCAGCAGTTCAGTACTTCCTCCTTGTGTCATTTCATTGTCATTACACATATCTAATTTTTCAGATTTTTTTTTTGTTTGTTTTGTTTGTATTGTTTGGGTTTTTACCAAAATCTGGTTCAATTCCATGTCAAGATCTTCTTTAGAAATATTATTCCCAGGAAAAAACATGACGTGTTCAATACTTATTTTTGCCTGCTGTACATATTGTGCCTATAATGTCTCATCCAGTAATTTACAGCCACTAACATTACATCTCAAGGTGATCCTGGTGGATTCGCACGAGGAAATCCCAGGTTTGATGACTTCAAGAGTTTCATTTCATTACAATTCATAAGGATATGAAGTTAATTTGGTTCTGTGATGGCTGAGGTAGAAAAGCGATTAAAAATCCTCAAATTTCCTGGCTCGATAACGCTCGCAGCACTGCCTGCAATGGATATGAGCTATTGCTTTGTCAGAAAGTCATCTTAAATATAAAACAAAGACCGCAGCAGCTGTGAGAACATTAATTATTGATCTAAGATTTAGAGAGCGGGCCAAGAGCCAAATGCAGGATTGCTGGATGCATGTAGCTGGTCAACTGTAGCATGAACAACCCAAAAATAAAAAATAGCCTGGTGTTTTCCTGCATTAAGAGCAATCGGAATTCATTACTGTGTTAACACATCATTTGTTTTTCTTTTATCAGAACGCTGGGATACAAAAACCGTTATGTAAGAGTTCCAGATGGACATCTGTGGATCGAGGGGGACCATCATGGACACAGTTTCGACAGCAACGCATTTGGGCCGGTAATGAATTAATTAAGAGAAAATCTCATAGATATAAAACGAAGAATGGAGAAAGGTAATATATGCACTTAAAGGCACAGTATGTAAGATTTGTTTGATTAAAGTATACAAAAACCACTAGAACATTCATTCATTCATTTTCTTTCGGCTTAGTCCCTTTATTTATCAGGGGTTGCCACAGCAGAATGAACCGCCAACTTATCCAGCATGTTTTTTTACACCAGCTTCCAGCTGCAACCCAGTACTGGGAAACACCCATTCACACTCATTCACACACATACACTTCGGCCAATTTAGTTTATTCAATTCACTTAAAGTGCATGTCTTTGGACTGTGGGGGGAAACCGGAGCACCCAGAGGAAACCCACACCAACACAGGGAGAACATGCAAACTCCACACATAAACGCCAACTGACTCAGCCGGGACTCGAACCAGCGACCTTCTTGCTGTGAGGCGACAGTGCTAACCACTGAGCCACCGTGTCACCCCCACCCACTAGAACAGTGTTATATATTTTGCTGACTTATATACTTGCATTATCCAGAATGTTTCAAAGTATGGTCAAATCCAGAAAATAAGCCATTTAATTAGTGACAGGATTATTAAAATGACATAATGTGCCTAAGGTGCAGTCATATTTACTGTAGCTCTGTACAATGTATTCATTTTAGAATAAATTTGATATTTTAAAATGCAATAACATTTGAACTTTTAATTTTACAGTAATTGAAATATCATCTGCCGTAGTAAATGCAAACAAAATGTAAATCTGCCTGAAATTAATTTTGTTAATCAGTTTTTGCTTCCTACAATACTACGATTAGGGCGGCGCGGTGGCGTAGAAGGTAGTGCTGTCGCCTCACAGCAAGAAGGTCACTGGTTCGAGCCTCGGTTGGGTCAGTTGGCATTTCTGTGTGGAGTTTGCATATTCTCCCCGTGTTGGCGTGGGTTTCCTCTGGGTGCTCCGGTTTCCCCCACAGTCCAAAGACATGTGCTATAGGTGAATTGGGCAAGTTAAATGGTCTGTAGTGTATTTGTGTGAATGGGAGTGTATGGGTGTTTCCCAGTGATGGGTTGCAACTGGAAGGGCATCCGCTGCGTAAAACATATGCTGGATAAGTTGGTGGTTCATTCCGCTGTGGCGACCCCAGATTAATAAAGGGACTAAGCCTAAAGAAAATGAATGAATGAATGAATACTACGATTAATTAAACAATAAAAAAAATTATAACATCACTGTAATTATGTATGTTTATGTACAGCAATTACATAACTGAAAAAAATTAAGGAGACTATATTTCAAATATCTTATGACTTATAACAAATATTTTATTCTATATGGATATTTTATTTACTTTTTATCTTAAATTCAGTTTTATTTTATACAAATGTGTTTTTTTCCATTTTCATTTTTTTAAGTCCTTAGTTCATTCATTCATTTTCTTTTCTGCTTAGTCCCTTTATTAATCAGGGGTCGCCACAGCGGAATGAACCGCCAACTTATCCAGCGACCTTCTTGCTGTGAGGCAACAGCGCTACCCACTGCGCCAAGTCCTTAATTTAAAATTCATTTTAACAATACATTTTGTAGTTGAGAAAAATATCTAGTTAATTGAAATTATTAAGCTAATTTTTTAACAACAGTTTATTAAAAGTGTACAAAAATCTAAATATTTTTTTTTATTCCAAATCATTCTTAAAACAACTGTCATTATTCCTTAAAGGTAGGTTTTTATTTTTTGTTTATTTATTTATTTATTTATTTATTTATTTATTTATTCATTAATTCATTAATTCATTCATGTATTCTGTTATTTGTTTATTTATTATTATTATTATTAATGTATTCATATTGTATTATTATTTTTATTATTATTATTATTATTATTATTATTATTATTATTATTATTATTGCTTATTAGTACATTTTACAGTACATATAAGGGATGTGCAAAAGTATCCAGCCTGTCATTTTCTCCTACACATCAATATATTTTAGACACATTTGTCTGTGTCTGATCCACAGGTGATCAGTGCAAGTGGCTTTCAAGCTGCCAAAAGATCTTTTCCGGACATCTGCACTGTAGGCAGATTCAGCCACAAATAGGGACACGATTATAAAAAATTCAACAATCACAGACAAAAGATTGCCTCTTTCTCGGGACTCTGTTAACAGCCTTGATCTGCCGGCTCTTTAATGTGTAGAGATTGAGGTATTATTGGTTCTTTGAAGATGTTTCTCCTCAGATACATTATTAAACAGAGCAGCCAGTCATTTTACAGTCATTCCCAATACGTCAAGCTCTGCTGCTCACATTCGTCCTTGAAAAGATTTTTTGGGTGTTCGGAAAAACAAATTGTCCTGTTCGTTTAGTCACTGAATGTTTGTCCTTCTTGTCAGAAAGCAAATGAATAGGACTCTTGTTAAAACTTAAACAACTGTTTATTTATCCATTACGTTTTTTTTCTTAGAGACCAGGAGGGAGTGTGTTTGGAGAAAACCCATTGGGTTGTAAATCAATAAGCAAATATTCTTGTTACATGTTTCAGGCAATTGCTTTCACTTTTGTCAGGACAGGCTGCACTGTTACCTTGACTTGATGTATTATGCAGCAAGATGTGTGTGTGTTTATTTGTGTTTTTCCACTAAATGCCCATTTCAAGGCAACATTTAAAGGGATAATTTTCCTCAAAAATGAACTGTTTGAGTTTTTTGTTGTTGTTGTTTTTGTTGTTCTGTTTAATGCAAACGTATTAAACAGAACAAGCAAACCAAAAATAATAATACGCAAACTGGTTTGGAACAAGTCATGGGTGAGTAAATTATGACAGAATTCTCATTTTTTCTCATTTTTTATACCTTTAAGGCAGGACACTGCAGGTGAATAAGGTGAAAAAATAAAGTAATAGTTATCACAATTTTACTGTTGATTGATTACATTAAGATTTGCACACTATGTTTTCTATGATGTTGTTTCAATAATCAAATTAGGCATTATTTAATTAAATATGCACAGATTTAAATACATTTCCTTCCCAAAAAAATCTGAATATTGGATGTATTCAGGTTCAAGCCTCGTTTATTTTCTCTCTCTTTATTTATTTATTTATTTATTTATTTTATTTATTTATTTATTTAGTTTGTTTGACATAATCAAAGGTTTTTACAAAGAGGATTTTAGGAATCTCTTTTTATGACTCCACAGTTCACAAAATACTCCCAACTACAAAAAAAAAAAAGAAAAAATATTTTTATAATAAAATAAAACGTTATAATCAAATTATGTATAAATATACCCCTCTGTAAAACCTTCAGATTAAAATTGTGAAGCTTGGTTTATGTACTGTAAATGATTTATGAATCAATTTGGCCCTTTTTCTTTAAAAATATGTATTCCGATCTGGACACTAAAATTGAAAAAAGTAGACAAAATAAGCTCTTAAAAGTCTATTTTGGTTGTTAAACTGAAATAAAAAAACGCTCTGAAGAGCTGAAAGATTCCTAAAATACTGTGTTTTTGCCTGCAGTGTCTTGCTTTAAATATTTAGAAGAATTTTGACTGATATTAAATTCTGCAAAATCTTTTGATTTTTTTTTTTTTTTTTTTTTTTTTTTGAAGCACTGAAAAGACTCCAGCCTTTTCACAAAGCTCTGATTGAAAGTCAGGTCACAAAGCCTGACTGTCTGAGACTGTGGGTTTATTTTGCTCACAAAACACTGCAAAATGTCACACTCATTCGACTCAGACGTCCAATTTGTGGACTTAAAGGGACAGTTCAGCCAACAAAATGAAGATTATTTACTCACTATTGTGTAAGACTCTTTTTATTAGTACAGGCTTGAGTTCATAAAAATACCTTTTGTTGTGTTACACTGAAAAGAGAAATGCAAATCACATTCTTGGGTGTTTTTAAACTTTTTTTTTCATCATACTGGGAAACTTATTGAAAACACAAAAATACTATATTATAAAAAATAAAAAAACACACAAAATGTATTATGGCAAATACAAACAGCAAAATGGCAACTTTAAAAAGTTTTTTCATTGTTATTATTATTTTTTCTGAACATATTTATGTTTTTAGTAATGCTGGGCAAGAATTAATCATGATTAATCACATCCAAAATAAAAGTTAGTCTTGACATGATATATATATATATGATACACACACATACATAAAAACAAAACTAGACAAAACTGTTTTGTTGCAGTAGATATTTAAGTTTATATAAAATTTGTATCATATACATATATCAGGGGCGACCCAATGGCTCAGTGGTTAGCACTGTCGCATCACAGCAAGAAGGTCACTGGTTCAAGGAGTTTGCATGTTCTCCCCGTGTTGGCGTGGGTTTCCTCTGGGTGCTCCGGTTTCCCCCCACAGTCCAAAGACGTGTCGTAGTGAATGTGTGTGAATGAGTGTGTATGGGTGTTTCCCAGTACTGGGTTGGAGCTGGAAGGATATCCACTGTGTAAAACATATGCTGGATAAGTTGGCAGTTCATTCCACTGTGGGGTCCACTGATGAATAAAGGGACTAAGCCAAAGGAAAATCAATCAATCAATCAATACATATATCAAAATATAAATATATATTTTCTCAAATATATGCATGCATAATACATATACATAGTACACACACATATTATGTGTGGATGCGATTAATCGCAATCAATCTTTGCCCAACACAAATTTTTTGTTACTTTAGTACTTCAACTTAAAACAAAAATGAGAAATGTTGCCTTGGCAACAGCATACATTTTTTTATTAATTTAATTATTCATAATTGTTTAGTTTATATTATGAAAATCATGTTGAAAATATTATGGTTATACAAAAAAATTATGACAAAAATTATAATTATGAGATAAAAATGATAAATTAAATAAAAAGTTTGATATGTCACTGTTGACAAATCAAAATAACGAAGAGATGGAATTATGACTTAAAGTCCACATGAACCTGAAGCTGTGATCGTTTTTTTTTTCGTATTGTGATGCAGTTCCTTGAGAAAAAGAATTTTAAATGAGCAAATAGTGGGCGTGGCTTGTTTTTTCTACTGCGGGCTGAATGGATGTAGTAAAGTAGGCATTTTATTCAGAAAGATCTGGAGAAGGGGAGGCAGCCCCATTTAGCATTTAGTCCTTTGTAATGTTGCCATTCCTTTTCACAACACTTAAAAAACATTATTGGACTGAAGTCACCAAGTGATGAAGCGTTTCAGGTGTAATCTTGTCCCATTCTTCCTGCAAACAAGTCTTAAGGTGGGCAACAATACGGCGTCTTCGTTGTCGCATTTTGCTCTTCAAAATGCACCACACATTCTCTAATGGAGACAGGTCGGGATTGCAGGCAGGCCAGTCAAGTACCTGTATCCTCTTCCTCTGCAGCCAGGATTTTGTAATGTGTACAGAATGTGGTTTTGTATTTTCTGAAAATGTACTTTTCAGCATTAGTAGTGCCATCACAGAAGTGCAAGTTACCTTTGCCAAGGGCACTGACACAAGCCCATACCATGACAGACCCTAGCTTTTGGGCTTGTTGCTGGTAACAGTCTGGATGATCCTTTTCTTCTTTGGTCAGGAGCACACAGCGTCCGTTTCTCCCAAAAAAATACCTGAAATACTGATTCCTCTGACCACAGTACACGTTTCCACTGTGTGATGGTCCATCCCAGATGCCTCCGAGCCCAGAGAAGTCGATGGCGCTTCTGGACACTGTTAACATAGGGCTTCCTTTTGGCACAGTCCAGTTTTCACTGGCATTTGTGGATGTAACTACGTATTGTGGTACTTGACAAAGGTTTACCAAAATAGTCCTGAGCCCATGTGGTGATATCGCTTATAGATGAATGATGATTCTTGATGCAGTGCTGCCTGAGGGATCAGAGATCAGGGTTGTTCAGCTTAGGCTTGCACCCTTGTCCTTTACACACTGAAATTCCTCCAGACTCCTTGAGTCTTTTAATTATGTTATGGACTGTTGAAGGTGAAATATCCAAATGTCTTCCTATTTGTCTTTGAGGAACATTGTTTTTAAACATTTCAATAATTTTCTCACGTATTTGTTGGCAAACTGGCGATCCTCTGCCCATCTTTGTTCCTAAAGGACTAGACCATTTTAAATGCTGTTTTTGTACGAAATCATAGTTAAAATCACCTGTTGACCTGTTTCAAACCACATCATTATTTAATCAATTTACCTGATTACTAGCCCTAAATTTCTCCTGTCCCAACTTTTTTGGAATGTGTTGCAGGTCTAAATGACAGGAAAGGATATATATTTACAAATGAAATGAAGTTGACCAGACAAAACATAAAATATTTTGTGTTCATAATGTCTGCAATAACATACAAGTCAAAGTAACTTTGTAAATGGACTCTCAGCAGTGAAAATTAAACCACACTGAACTGAACTTAAACTCTAAAAACTGAATGGACACGATTCCAATTCACTATAATCTTCTATGTGAAGCTGCTTTGACACAATCTACATTGTAAAAGCGCTATAGAAATAAAGATGAATTGAATTGAATTGAATAAATGCTTACTTTATTTTTTATTTCCATTTTCCATACTGTCCCAACTTTTTCTGATTTAGAGTTGTACATAATATTACTAATAAAACACAACAAAATGTTTTAAAAATTCAATCAAATTCTAAAATAAGTGCTTCTAAATTTGTATCATGGTCTTTTCATACTGTTAAGTTTATCATCCCCTACAGGTGAGTACATTTGCAACACACTGCAAATCAAAGTTTTTGCTCGTTGGAGTCTCTCCCGTGTCTTTCTGGCTGTAAAACTCAATGAAGTGCCATTCTCTGTATCGCTTTGTATTCAGTTCGCAACAAAAAGCATGTAATTCTTGTTGTAGTAGGTCTTTGTTAAACGGCAGTCTATCAAAAGCTACTTTCTCCTTTAGAAATGGGCTGTTTTGTCTGATTTTATAGCTCTTCATGGTAGTTTATGAGCAGCAGCTTGATGATTGTGTTCTCCGCAGGTTTCTCTGGGTCTTGTTCACGGTCGGGCGTCTCACATCATCTGGCCGCCCAGTCGGTGGCAGCGAATCGAGCCGTCTGTCCCTCTAGACAGAAGACCACTGTTGAACTGGGACAGAGCAGCAGAGGACAAGTATGATGATGACTAAAATGAAGGACAATCGCTGTTGTGCAATCCTCGTGTACAGAAAAGGAAAGGCTCTGTAGAAATGCTCTTTTGAAAATCATGAAGGTCATATCAGAAGCCAAAATAATTTTCCTGTTTTTTTTAGCCTCACTTTAGGTGGACTTTTTCTGTTCATATTCTTGACTCTTTTGCAGGTCTGTGCCACACAGATGAAGACAAAATCTATTATACTCTTTTAGTTTTAGTAATAAAATACATTGTCGTAGAATCCTTTGCCAAAAGATTTTCTTTGTAAAAGGTCAATGTTTTATATATTACAAGATTCTCTGAAATACTTGATCCTGATTGGTCGATCACAACATTTCAGGTGTTTCATATTCCCCGATAACAACTGACAAAATTAATAACACAGGATTTTCTGCACTTGAATCCTCTTGACTGTTTTAACAAAACTGGAACCAATCTAACAAAATATCTTAAGATCACAGTTAAAAAATTAGTACACCCCAATTAACATGTTAGAAAAAATATTAAATAGAAGTTTAATAAAGATGAAAATCAAAAGAACCATGAAAACATTTACAATTTTGTTCAATTTATTATTATTTTTTCTTTTTTTTGCAAAATTTCATTTGAATTTAAATGTATTTTCTTTCTACCTTTATTTCAGGAAATATGAGTTTAATAAAACTGTTGAGTTTAAATGCACCAAAATATATTGTCTATATTCACTGAGAAATGGATAAAAATAGTAATTTTCTAAGAGGTTTATAAATATGAATAGAGACTGCAATAAATGTATTGTTATATGTTAGTAAATACATTAACCTTAACTTATGGAACCTTATTGTATTATATAACCTTTTATATGGACATAAAAGATTTCATATATTTCACTACTTATTTAGAGTTTCATGAGTTTGTGCATTTTGAAGCACAGTATGAAAAACTAAAATGGGATATAAAAAAAAAAAGCTCTGAGAAAAATTAGATAACACTTTCAGATTCCTCATTATTTATATTTATATTTATATCCGGTATCTGGTAGGTAATTTTATTAATTCTCTAACAAATCCTATTTAACTGGTAGCCAAACTTTCCCATTTTTTACTGACTTTGCAAGATGGAGAGTCATTCTGAAGTGTCTGAAACGCTCTGAAGCTTTTCAGATGAAGACTAAAGAGATGAGCCTTTCAGTCGCAGTGAGAGAAGTTGTTCCAAATTTCTAGAATATTGCACCTTTACTTTGTCACAAACTTATTCAAGTCCAACAAAAAGACTGATCACCCACAAAAGACAAATGTGCATGAGAACAGGATAATGTGGAGATTCTCAATGGAAATCAGTTCAACACTGCAGCTGGAACTGCAGCACTTAAGCTCTGAACAGGGTAAAGGATCTGTATCTTGACATACAGTGTCTCGACACTAAAGAGAATTTGGACTGGAAGTCTCTGTGGTGACCAAAATTTCATCAGCAGAAAGAATCAAAAGACTCGACTAACCTTTGTTGTGGTGTGTGAACAATGAACTGATGCAAAGTTCACTTTAGTGATAAAGTTAGTTTAATTTATGCGATGTGCAAAAGTCAGTAAAACTGGAGTAAAGTGTCATGGTTTGGTGGTGTTTTCTGCAGCAGGATTTCAGTCTCTTTTAAAGCTACGTGCGGTTCCTTCCCTGTGTTCATCACTCAATCAGCCAGTATGTTTTCTACAGGACAGCAAGTCCTGTCACACAGCAAAACAGATTAAGCTGTTTCCTTGAGGCTAAAAACACTGGAATAATGAAGTGGCAGCCCAGAGTCCTGATCTAAACCTGACTGAAAATCTCTGAAAAAAAGACTACAGTTAGAGAAGAAGGCATAGATCCCAGCAGAGCAGAGTGATAGACTAGTGATGTCTGTGAGTGACTAGTAAGAGACAAGTGATGTCCTATGTTAGACTACATAAATTAATATGAGATTACATATATACATTACAAAATACATATTTGAATTACAGGCTGATTTTCAATAGATTTATGCACGGAAAAGGACTTTTGGGTAACCTCAAACTAATTAACTTTAACATAAATAAATTCTCATTGAGTTTTTTTTTTTATGCGGCAGCTATTTGCAACTTCAATTTTATGACAATGCTTTAACTCAAAGTCAAATTAAACTTCTGTGTTCTGTTTCATGTCATGTCTGGCATATCCACCTGTTCAGTGCTGCAGAAGATGCATTTTCATATGCACAAATCCAATGTTAAAGCACAAATGGCTGCAATTTTATATTGATCCCGTCCTGCCTAAGATGGATCTGTCCTTAAATGCTATAGCTATGAATTTTCCGATTGCTCTAAGACAGCCTTCCTTGAGGAGGTCGAACATCATGCAAGACTAAACTCGATAGGATTTAATGTGAGTGGCCACAGGTCAATACGGATATTCGCACAAGGCTGTGATGAGTTCAATGCCTGTCAAACATAAATCAACACAGACAGCCCTAGGGCTAAAGTACGCCGGGGAATAGGCACAAATCTTAGGGTACTGCAGGAAGCGAAGATAATGGAACTGCAGCCAAGCGGGGCTTGAAGATCCTTGATTTGAAACGCTGCATGCGCGAATACGACAGAAACGTGTTTTTCACGTCTGACGTTCTTCCCATTGCAAGTAAATAAGATGTCTTGCATTGGTGATGAAGCATGATTTCAATATCAAGCTTTTAATCTTCTCTAGAAGGACACGGGGAGCGAGCATGTCATAGCAGCCTATTTCGGTTCCCACAAAGCTCTTCAAAGGGGAAGCAATTTCTCATTGAACATGACAACCGCATTACATACCCACAAGAGGAAATTGAAGCCCTAAATTGAATTTACCTTTCAGAGTCAAAGCGATGTGTGCTTTCGGATGTTGATGTAAATGCAAGCTGAATTGTGTATCTTACTCACGAACCGGGCTTATACTGGATACTTGCATGTAGATCACATCACAGGACATTTCACTCCTGAAATACTTGAGTTAAAGATGCAATAGGTGATTGTCTTAGGAAAAAAAATGTGTGCTGGTTGAAAGTCTCCAAATGCATTTATATGTATTTTTATTTTCTGGTTAGGAATAGTACAAAAAAATATTTGTCCAATCAAAATATTTGGGCCGAAGATTACAATAGGCAATAGGCTGAAACTGTCTGTCAACATATGTATTTCAGTCATTGCCTTGGTAACGTAATGTAAACAGTGATATGGATGATGACAGGATATTTCTGTTTTTAGGTTTTCTGTTTTCTGATATTTATTTAGTTGAATAACAGAACATAAATAAATTAGTAAATATCACTCTTCCGCCTAGCCAGCTATGGAGAATCAGGCAGTAATTAGTATAATTAGGTTACTCCATTAGCCTGTCACAAGAACTATGCTTATGTCAGACAAAGTGCTTGTCTCAATATAGATGTCAGAGATCCAAGCATGCTGTGATCGTGGAAATCCTTGCATGCAAGTAATATTGTTACACAATAACAAAAGATTTGCTAGCTACACAACTAAAAACATGCTAGATATCATTTTCAAAAGGTTTTTAAGTTTGGAATTGTCTATTCAGTGTGCTTACATGACTTCAGGAGGCGTGGCTTTCCACTGCAGGGAAGGATATGCGTTTTCAATGCTATCATGCTAAAGTTAGCATTTTCCTTTAGCTTTGCAC
Source organism: Danio jaintianensis (assembly GCA_903798115.1). Lineage (NCBI taxonomy): Eukaryota > Metazoa > Chordata > Actinopteri > Cypriniformes > Danionidae > Danio > Danio jaintianensis. Next base: position 9,528,465 of record CAIGQV010018127.1, on the reverse strand, counting down.
ATCTTCATATTATACACCCACTGGCCACTTTCTATCACTTGGTAGGCCACCAATATTCTTTGTAGGATATTTTCAAAAAGGTGCTCTAAACATTCCTCAGAAATTTCTGCCCATATTGACATGAAAAAAACACACAGTTGTTGTTGCTTTTTTTTTTCTTTCTTTCTTTTTTTCGAATCTCCCACTCCAGCACATCCCAGTGTTATCCTTCTGGAAGCAGCATCATAAGATTGGGTTTTCTGTCGTCATAAAGAGATTAACATGGTCAGCAACAGTACTCAGGTAGGCTGGGACCATTAAACAGTGTTCACCATAAACAGCAGCATCAGCCTGAACCACTGATACAAAGCAAATGGATCCATGCTTTCATGTTGTTTCTCTACAAATTTTGAACCTCCCACTCCAAACTGGTCTGGACTTATTTTCTGCGTCAGTCCCTCCCACTTGCAGGTCTCCAAACCTGCTTTCAGCATAAGTCCCTCCCACTTGCGAGTCTCCAAACCTACTTTCGGTGTAAGTCCCTTCCACTTGCGGGTCTCCAAACCTGCTTTCAGCATAAGTCCCTCCCACTTGCAGGTCTCTAAACCTACTTTCGGCATAAGTCACTCCCTCTTGCAGGTCTCCAAAACTATTTTCAGCATAAGCCCCTCCCACTTGTGAGTCTCCAAACCTAAGTCCCTCTCACTTGCAGGTCTCCAAAACTATTTTCGGCATAAGTCCCTCCCACTTGCAGGTCTCCAAACCTAATTTCAGCATAAGTCCCTCCCCTCCCACTCCCACTACAAAGGTATCTGGGCTGCAGCAATATATACTTGAATATGCAAGAGTGTTACTATGGATACCAGAGAGTCAGTCATCGCAATTTCATGAGCAAGTCATGTTTCATAACACTTTGAACAATCATTTAAAAGATTCACTGCAATTTTTAAATATATGAAAGGTATTATTCCTGAAATGGTGCAGTGTTCTTGTGGCCAAATCACTCAAATTGACTGAACGTTTCAAAATGATTGTTCTTTTATAATGAATGTGTCTGGGATAGCCAAATCATTCACTTTCAATGTATGAAAAAGAGCAGCTTTTTTAGCTGTTTTATGTTACTTTGAAGATATCAAATCACACACAGGTTTGGAATGACATGATGGTGAGTAAAATATCCTTTTCATTTTCATCTTCATAGATGTTGGATTTTGTCATGCCATATGTTCAGGTTAGAATGCCAAATTGGTTTCACTAAATGTTTATTTTCTTATCAAAATATGCTCAAAAATAGATAAAAAAAAATCCACAAAGCTCAGTTATACGTGTGATACAGTACTACAGGGAATGCTTGTAATATTTACTGTGCATCTGTGCTTGGCAATGATATATATGGAATTCATTTTCAAAGTCAATGCATAAAGTTATGCCAGATTGCAGAAACAAATTATGCAAAGGCAAGATAAGGATCATATTTTCTCAATCCTCAGAGTGAATATATGATGATTTTTTGATTAAAATCAAACAGTACTTTAACAGAATGTATTTATAATTTAAAGTAAGTTTTCTATTTTATGCTGTTTTTCTTGTACAGAATTTTAGTCTTATATTCCTGTGATGATAAAGCTGAATGTTCAGCAGCCAGTCTTCAGTGTTCACAGAAATCATTCTAATATGTTCAGTTGTTATTGCTACTGAGTTATTAATAACGGATCTCATTATTATCAGTGATGAAAGTCAGTGATGATTTTTGTGAGAGCAATGTGGTACATGTTTTAAGGATTTATTGAATAGAAATTCAAAGACCTTTGAAAGGTAGTCCATCATGATTTTCATTAAGAAATATATTAAGAAAGGAAAAATGAATAATTAATAACTGAGTAGCAAATCAGCATATTAAAATCACTGCTGTGTCAATAAAAGTGGAGGAAAAATTCATTTCAGTTATTTTCACTATATTATCATGTGTGTGCGTGTATGTTATATTATTATACGTGTGTTATTTATTCTATACATTTCTATAATTTTCTTACTAATTTCTAATACAAATATTGGTATTGAGTGGTTTTGACAATTGGCCAGAATAACAAATGTTTTTCATTTCATTTTACTTTTAATTTGGGTTTTAAAGTCAGACATTTTCCACCAAATTTCTTAACTTTTCTGTTGTTAAAACAAAGATTATTTTATCTAAAGATTAATATAAACATGGCACCTTTTTGGTTATTTTATGCTAAACACTCTAAATGACAACATTTTTGTTTAAATTTGGAAGATATATTGTCAGTAGTTTACAAAATAAAACAATAATAAAACTGTATAAATAAATGTACTTAATTTAAAACTGCATAGAAACTAAAAAGTCAGAACAACAAATGTTTTTGTTACTTAAATTTAAATAAGTTAACCAGGTCTCAACTTTTTTTTTTTTGTGATACAAAGTTACTTAATATTTTTAGTCCTTTTGACTGATGTAAGTTGAGTTGACTAGAAAATTTAAGCTGATTTTTTTTTTTGCAAAAATTCGTTTTTTTACAATGTATAATTATTAAAAATAGTCAAGTTATTCATTCATTTATTCATTTTACTTCAGCTTAGTCTTTTTTTTTCATTCTGAAATGAACTGCTAACTATTTCAGCAATGTTTTACACAGCGGATGCCCTTCCAGCCGCAACCCAGTACCAGGAAACACCCATACACTCTCACATTCACACACACATACACTACGGCCAATTTTGTTTACCCAATTCACTTATAGCGCATGTCTTTGGATTGTGGGGAAAACCAGAGCACCTGGAGGAAACCCACGCCAACACGGGGAGAACATGCAAACGCCACACTGAAACGGGCCAACTGGGACTCGAACCAGTGACCTTCTTGCTGTGAGGCGACAGTGCTAACCACTGAGCCACCGTGCCACCCTTATTGTCGAGTCAGATTGATCTAATAATGGTTGTGAGCAATTTTCAATATTTTAACCTGCAGTTTAATACACTCCTATATGTAAATACCCCATACAACTCTGTTCAATGTGCTAGAATGATGGTAAATCTTCATAATGGAGTAGGAGACTGTTCCAGCATGAGTGTCATCTGAAACACCGTGTGCGTCCCATTAAAAAGCCAGAAAAAGCCTTTTTTTGCTCTCTATTGGCTCATGATGGCAACAGGCAGCAGAATCAGACTGACCCAATTAAAAGCGCCGTCCTCAGCTCAGCTCAGGCCTCAAGGCGACTCTCACTTGTGTGTTTTCACTGATAAGCAACACGGAGCAAAGAAGCCGCTGTATTATTATTACCTGGCTTTTGTGCTGACGTCCCCTTAAGGCCTCAGTAATGGCAGCCACAACAGGACATTTGCAAAGGGTAATAAGCTCATTAACTGATTCAGCACGCATGTGGCTTTTTGTGTACTGAAATGCCCGCACCTTCATGTCTGGACCCTGAAGAGCATTTCAGAAAATTGCTGATTATGCTAATGTATCGGAAATTAGGGGATTTTTTGATGGTTATCGCAGGTGTGGCATTAACCGGAGAGGAATATGAAAGAGTTTTGTTTGTAGCATAGCGACACTGTTTTTTCATTAACATTCATTCATCAGAAATGAACTATTAAATGGATAGTTCACGCAAAACTGAAAATTGTATAAATTATTCACTTGTCATAAACCTGTTTGACCTTCTTTCTTCTGTTGAACACAAAAGGAGATATTCTGAAAAATGCTGAAAACCTGTAACCATTGAATTCCATAGTATTTGTTTTTCCTTTAGAAAAAATAAACTCATAACTGTCTGAATCCACTCGAGGGTGAGTAAACAGTGAACTAAATAAAAAGCTTTTTTTTAAAGTTTGTTTTTGTCACATTTTACATTTGTGGCTGTATTTCAATTTTAATATGTATTTTTAAATACTGTTTTCTCAAAATGAGTTTTTCATTGTAAAAAAGGGACTTTTATTGGCATGTTAGTAGTTTAAAACTACATATTGTATAAGAAAAAATATATGTAAGTCTGTAATATAACAGAAAAAGTATTTTATCGGGCAGTTTATTACTGTCTTTGTACCATATATTTACATCACCAATACAAAAAAATGGGCTGCACGGTGGAGTAGTGGGTAGCACGTTCGCCTCACAGCAAGAAGGTCGCTGGTTCGAGCCTTGGCTGGGTCAGTTGGCGTTTCTGTGTGGAGTTTGCATGTTCTCCCCGTGTTTGCGTGGGTTTCCTCCGGGTGCTCCGGTTTCCCCCACAGTCCAAAGACATGCGCTATAGGTGAATTGGGTAGGCTAAATTGTCCGTAGTGTATGTGTGTGAATGAGTGTGTATGGATGTTTCCCAGTGATGGGTTGCAGCTGGAAGAGCATCCGCTGCGTAAAACATATGCTGGATAAGTTGGCGGTTCATTCCGCTGTGGCGACCCCAGATTAATAAAGGGACTAAGCCGAAAAGAAAATGAATGAATGAATACAAAAAAATGTATCACTTCAAAATATTGTCAATCCCAATGGGGTATATGCACATAGACTTTTAATTTTCAGACAGCCAGTCTTTCCATTACAAAATCACTACGTTTAAGATCTGTTTTCTTTAAAAATAAGTGATCTTCACTGCCTGATAGATATATGATATAAAGTGGGTCTCAGACCGGACAAGAAGCACTGCGGTAAATTCCATTTTCCCCTGCCATCTCTTTAAAATATGACAATTTATTTTACCCCAGTATTTTCTATGGAGTTTCTACGCAAGCCGGCTCTAGAGTTTACACGGTCTATCATCTCGTTTTATGCTTGAACAACTAAATGAATGCTTAAGTTTATTTAACTGATTGTATTTTATTTATATTATGATGTCGTTACTGTAAAAGGAACCTTATAAAATTTAAAATAGTCACATTAACCTTTACTGGAAGTTTACCGTTGGCTGAAAAACACTAGCTGTGCATAAAGCCCATAAAACATCAAAAGTTGCCAGAGGAAATATAAAAGTCCCATAATGCAATTCAAAAGCATTAATGAATGAAACACAATTAAATAAATCACAAAATACAAAAATCGCTAATTTATGGATTTAGAAAAATAAAAAAGGAAAATCTCTGGTAAAAAAAAAAAAAAAAGAGAGAGAGATTGCCAAAATCTCTTCTGTCACCCTGACTTCAACCAGTGTTCAGATTCTTGTGCTAGAAATATGTACATGGTCCATAGGCTATTTAATTAAATAATGCATAAATTGCATATAAATTGCATAACATTTCAGAAACGTTGCGAACAAGAAATGTTTGAAAATATTAATGTAATGAAGTATGGTGAAACTCCTGCAGAGTTTGCTTTAAAGGGATAGTTCACCCCAAATCCTTTTTTTATTCTGTTGAACAACAAAAGATACCTGGAAGAATGTTGGAAACCTGTAACCATTGACTTTCATAGTATTTGTTTTTCCTACTATTGTAAGTGGTTAATGCTTCCCAACATTCTTCAGAATATCTTCTTTTTTGTTCAACAAAAGAAAGAAAGTCAAATTGGACAAATCAATGATGGGTAAATGCTGACAAAACTTTAATTTTTGAGTGAACTGTCTCTTTAAGGAGCAATCAAATTGACACATTTTAGATTTATAGAAGCGGAAGTGTTGGTTAAAATTAAAGCAGAATTCAATTCCTGTTATTTAAGGGTATAACAATTTATCTTTAGATTTTTTTAAGGGCAGTTTCGTCTTGGAGTCTTACTGAGGAACAGTTTGTACAGTCCATAAGAAGCTGACCAACAACTCAAAATAGTGAAACAGTGCCATCTTGGGGCTGAATAAAGACTTTAAGGGTGCTTTTTAGTTCACTTTAAATCACTTCATTTGGATATTGAGCATGCACGAAATGAGAATAAAATGTTAAATTATTTTATCTAATTGGGGATAGTGAAGATCCATTTCCAAAAGCACATAAAAAATTAAAAGGTTATTACAGCTTCCAGACTATTAAACACAGAAAAGCCATTAGGACATGTTACACATATTTAAAAACTGTTTCTCTGGAATAATTAGGTATGGGTTTGGGTAAAAGGATGATGTTTTTTTTCATAAAGGTCTGATAACATTTTCTAAAAAAAAATCATTTCAAACCAAAAATATTGTAATTTGAAGCTTTTCCCCCAGAAAATAACAATAAAAGTGTTTCAATGTCTTTTAATAAATGTTTTTATTTTTTGATTGAAAATCAGTGTTATTCCACTAGATTTTTAAAATATAACATAAAAATTCCATTTGTTTTAATATACAAAATTTAAACAAGTTTTGTGTTGTCATACAATAATATATAAACTGCAACATTTTTGTTTTGAAGAAATGCTCCAAGTAACCACGTTTTCATTTTAAATTTGGCGGAAATGTCCTCAGTATCTTATAGAATTACACAAAACTTATTTCACTCAAACACTAAAAAAACTAAAAGTATGTTTTACTGATTTTGACTGAATTAAAATAAAAGCACTTTCCAGCGGTTTAACTTTCAAACATCATATAATAATTATTATAATTATAAAACAAGTATATAGAAACAGGGCGGCGTAGTGGGTAGCGCTGTCACCTCACAGCAAGAAGGTCGCTGGTTTGAGCCTTCGCTGGGTCAGTTGTCATTTTTGTGTGGAGTTTGCATGTTCTCCCCTTTTTCGCGTGGGTTTCCTCCGGGTGCTCCGGTTTTCCCCACAGTCCAAAGACATGCGCTATAGGTGAATTGGGTATAAGCTAAATTATCCATAGTGTATGTGTGTGAATGGGAGTGTGTGGGTGTTTCCCAGTGATGGGTTGCAGCTGGAAGGGCATCCGCTGCGTAAAACATGTGCTGATAAGTTGGCAGTTCATTCCGCTGTGGCGACCCCAGATTAATAAAGGGACTAAGCCGAAAAGAAAATGAATGAATGAATGAATAACAAAAACATATAGAACCCAGAATAATTAAAATGTGAAGCATTAAGGTTCAGTGCAGAAGAAAGAAACTTTAAAAATATGTAAATGAAATCTGCATGCAAAAATTGATAAAATATGAGAAACAAAACACTTTAATGTGCATTTTGTTTTTCCCCTAGACTTAAAAACACTGTATTTTGGCTCCAGTGTCATCTTAACCCTTTAATTTGCACTCTAAGATGAACAAATGATCAATTTCTTTGGTCACCACAAAGTTGTTTTTATCCTTTATTTTTTTAAAAATTTTTTTGGGGCACAGTGTTCTTGGAGCTTCGTATGACTACAGTTGAACCACTGATAGTAAATATGTTCACAATGTTTTTGGTTCCTTTTCTGGACCTTAAACGTCGACCGTTGCTCTATATGGAGGAATATATTTCTCTATATGGAATATATTTCTCCAAATATTTCTCTATAAAATAAAATAACCTAATTTGTGTTCCGAAGATGAAATAATGTCTCAGGTTAGGGGACTGGAACGATATAAAAAAT
>CAIGQV010018127.1:9496817-9520641 GCA_903798115.1 Danio jaintianensis | reverse complement strand
AAATAAAATGAACTCTGTTTGTCATGAAACTCACACTCATAATAACAACTATTGTGTCTCTCTCAGATCAGCTCATTGCTGTGCCCTTCAGCCAGCATTTCAAATGAACATGTCCCTTGCACAGAGAGTCCTCCTGACGTGGATCTTCACCCTCATCTTCCTCATCATGCTGGTCCTCAAGTTGGACAGGAAGATCGACTGGAGCTGGTTCCTCATTTTCCTTCCCATCTGGACCTTCGATCTGATCCTGCTCCTCATGCTCATTGTCAAAATGGCCGGTCGGTGCAAACCAGGCTTCGACCCTCGCAACGGAGCAGAGAACTTGAAGAAGCACGTTTGGTATCTCATCGCCATGCTGCTAAAACTGGCCTTCTGTCTGACGCTCTGTGCCAAATTAGAAAGCCTGATGGACATCCTGGTGAGCTCAGTTTGCATCCCTCTATGGGGTTTGCTCATCGGAGCTATGGTGGAACTGGGATTCAACGTTTTTCACTTCAGAAGAGACTGAACACTGGAACGGTACTTTCTGAAAGCCTGTATTTTTCAGGAGTTAAATTGTCTCGAAAGTAGATTTTATTCATGAAAAAGAGGGATATATAATGGACAAGGATGTACAGCTGTGTGAAACTCTTTAACAGGAACTGCTTGTTTCTTTCAGACAAAGGAAGTGAAGCTGAATATTCTGCGTTTTGATGTTGACAGGGAGGCAGGGAGGTTTACGATTTTTGGCTCAGTGGTGAGTTTACGCTCAGGTGACAGAAATGACTGATTGTTGAGCTCAATATTTATTGCGTTTAGGTGAAACACTGAGATCAGTCATGCTGCGTACACACTGTTTTGGTTTGTATGTTTGTTTTGTCCCAAATAGTACTGTAACAAAACATGGTTTGTTAGCAGGAGAAACGTATGTTCTAGAATGATGGTGTATATATTTACAAATCTCTCTTTATCGTATACTTATGTTTTGCGTTGCAGAGCTTGCATTATATGTTTACAATATTTGTTTTTGTTTTGTACAGAGTGTGTAAATATTAATAGTAATAATAATAGTAATAAAAGAAATGACAACATCTTCGTAATTAAAAGATGCATATTTATTTTTTAAGATGACTATGTTCACTTATATGATAACTTTCGCAATGTCTCTAGAGTTAAGTCATGGTCACAACATGGTTTGAGCATGCGGAATTCTGTCATACAGTACTTTGAAAATGGGCGGGATAGAACAAGATGATGCGACATTGAAAAAATAAGCAATTGCTCCATATTTTACATTTTTGTACAGAGAGGTCAATTCGCAGGTCAGAGCTGGAACTTTGGTACGCAGCAACATTTGAAACGTGTCACATGAGCTTTTGTTTTTGGTCTGGCGCATTTCCTTGCGTATGAATGGAAGTCTGTGGGGAGAAAAGTGCAGTGTGACTTTATGTGAAGAAAGTGTCAAAATTCATCAGGGCACAAAAGATGCAAATAGAGAAACTAATACTGTCAAAAAATTAATCATGAAAATAAAAAATTGTATTTACATAATATGTGTGTGCTGTGCATATGTGTTATGTATATATAAGTGCACACATGCATGTATATATATATCTATTTAAAATATTTGATCTAATTAGATATAAAGATAAGTATATGTAAATATTTTTGTTTTGTATTTTTTGTATGTATGTTTGTATTTAAGTTTAAAAGGTCGTGATCTGCACTCGTTGAATAATTTCTTTATTTGACATTCTTCAGGGGATATATATAACACAAACGTTTCGGCTCAATGCCTTTCTCAGTGTGTGAAACAATTTTGTATTCATTCATTCATTTTCTATTTAAGCAAAATGAAATAACGAACAAGCACAATCACTATTTTCTCTCAAAAAACTATTTGAGACATTGATACTATTTAAACATGCATAATAAATATACACAGCACACACATGTAAATGCAAATTTTATTTCGAATGCAATTCATTAACAACTGTAAACAATATTTGAAATGTATTAGAAAACTGGGAAATTATTACAATTAGCAAATTACTTTAAGCAGATCATGAATGACCACAAAAACTCAAAACTTCTTTCTGAAGGAATGTTATGATGTGTAAAATCATAATGATTTATGAAAAATGTTACTTAAAAATGTGTGCTGTTGTTTTCTTTCGTTGTTGACATTTGAGTAAATTCTGTTAACCGAAGCTAAATTGAAGAAAGTTGTTATTCACATTTTTTTCTACTGCAATTGAAAATTCCTATTTTGAAAAGGTTCTTCTGTACAAGGTGCATTTTTGGGTGGGTTGCACACATGGGCCAAAATGCCCCATTTCAGTATCTGCATGAATTTATATTTACAACATTTTGTGACCTTTTTTTTATTAAATGCAATTAAAATCTCTGCTTTATTGTTTCAAATAACTTTTTGGAAAAAAGTCAATATATAGATGAAGCAAGTTCCATCCTCATTCAGCATAACACATATTTATGTAAAACTGAAGTAGCAGACTTACAGTGCATCCGGAAAGTATTCATAGCATTTTTTTTATGTTACAGCCTTATTCCAAAATGGTTTAAATTAATTTATTTCCTCAAAATTCTACACACAATACCCCATAATGACAATGTGAAAAAAATATTTTTTGAAATTGTTGCAAATTTATTAAAAATAAAAAACCTGAAAAATCACAAGTACATAAGTATTCACAGCCTTTGCCGTGAAGCTCTAAATTGAGCTCAGGTACATTCTGTTTCCACTGATCATTCTTGAGATGTTTCAGCAGCTTAATTGGAGTTCACCTGTGGTAAATTCAGTTGATTGGACATGATTTAAAAAGGCAAACACCTGTCTATATAAGGTCCCAGGGTTGACAGTGCATGTCAAAGCACAAACCAAGCATGAAGACAAAGGATTTGTCTGTGGACCTCCAAGACAGGATTGTCTCGAGGTACAAGGCTGGGTGATAAAAAGTGATAAGCATATAATTTTAAGCATTAACAAATGGGCTATTGGTTAGAAGAATATTGCCATATATAAGTATAAATATTTAAAAATGATAGTAATTGTTATTTTCGGGCTTTGGTCATTAAATCAAGGTTTTTATTTGTCATTAGACGATTCTTGATCTAAATATGCCTGATAAGATTTTTTATGTATCCAAACTATTGTTTCTCAATAATATTTTTTGTAGGTATATCTTCTGTAAAAATGTGTAATAGTCATTATTTTTGCTTATAAACACTAAATTAAATAGCACACATTCTAATTTAAATAACTTACAATGATGGAAAATAGCACTTAATGATACAACGATACAAAATCACAGATGCTTTTATTCAATGTAAAAGATTTGCATTGGAAAAAAAGAGACAACTTCCATATATGTGCATATATCCATGTAAACATAGCCATGTATTGCCCCAGACTTACAAAAATACAATATACAAAATAACAGCTTAATCTGTAAATAGCAGTCTTTCATTGTTTATGCACTACAGTATTTTCAAAGCATCACAAAAGTGCTCAGTTTTGTATACCAATGCTTAAGTTTACAGTTCAATGAACAACATAGTTACTAAAACGATTTTCTGACACCACACTGAAATCTGATATTAATGAAGCAATTACTTTACTATATGAATTCAAAAGATGGCTTAATTTAGTTCTGTTTGGTATTAGTATTAGTTTGCGTAGTTTTTAGGTCTTATCATCATTCTGACAGTCCTGAAAGATTGTCTTTCATTAGTTGGGTAATATTCCATTGTAATGTTGTGCCATGTACCCCAAAATATTCCATTACGTACCCCTTTGTACTTTGATTGATAATATTTCCCATTTAAGTTTGCTGACATGCATGCATCAAACCACCAGCCTGAGCTGTAATAGGCTCCACAGTTTCCCGAGGGATACTGGTCATTGTCTCTGTCCGGAGTGGTGAAGAACTTCTGGTCATGGTTGTACTTTTTACTAAATTGCATGGCATTGCCGGCTGTACCTGAGTAGCCATCTATGGACAGGCGGTATTGTTGGCTTTCATTAGCTACGTAGAAGTGGTCATATTGGGCGTATTCTCTGATCCCTTCGAAGTCTTCGATTTCAATTCGCAGTGACATGTTTTTCGCCTTTGTCAACAAGTGAATCTTGTCATTGCCAAGCCAGAACTCTCCGATTAGTTTCCCAAATCCATTCTTGTACTCGTCCCATGTGCGATTAAAACTTGTGCTACCATCAAAGCGATGTTGAATCAACGTCCAACCTCCACCCGAGGACACCATGTCACAGAAAACAGGAAATGTGGTGTTTTTTGGTCGCGGCGTTACTCTGTATACACCATTCCTTCGAGATTTTGTAATGTAATCAGCACAGTCTTGAGCAGGTCCTTTTTCTGTGTATAATAAAAATAATTGTAGGTTACCTCACCCTACTGTTGAAGAAATATGCTATTACCATGTATAAACAACATAAATCTGCACGCTTATATTTATGTGCATGTCTTATTGGGAGAATTTCTTTGCTGTTTTCATGTTACAACCAGAGAAGCTGTTTACATTTACAAAAGCATTTTTATTTGTGAAAGTGCTTAACAAAATACTTCGAGGGAACATTGCGGAAAGCTCAGTACAAATAAATCCAATGGGGTTGAAATTGGAAAAATAAACATTCAGATGAATATCTGGATCATCTGAATTTTTTAATGAAAACCGAAAGAAGAAGATGCATCAAAAACAAAGCTGCACTCTGTGGACTGAACTTAATATTTTAGAGAGGTTTTTTTTTGACCACCTGGATTTACTTGTTTCAAGAGTTTAGATTAAGCAACACTAAGATAAATTTTGGTCTCCAGTCAATACATGAGTAAATTTTGCACAGTATCGTCAGTAAGTAGTCAGCGTGCATTAATTATGCATTGCTGAAAATTGTTTGAGCTTTTGAGCCTTTACTGAAGCTCAACAAAGACACCACATCCTGATACATCAGACAAAAGATGACGCCTACAGCTGGTCCTCTTCACAAAAACCACAACATCTGCTATTCAGATGAGGATCCAAGTCCACTTATCCCTGTTATGAATTCTACTACCAAGATAAATTGTGGGGTCACAGGATTCCTTGTATTGTTTGTCTGAGTTCCCTTTACCTGTGGTTATTTTTGGAGAGGTGTCCCTATTTAAACTCTCCTGAAACCTTTGGTGCAATCTATACAAAGTGTCACTGTGACTTATTCCACTATACTGTAAGCTTTGTGTCAAATAAACATGCACTGCTGCCATTCTCTAAACACTCTGGAGTGCTTTCCTAAGTATGAATTAAGAGCAAATACTCCTTCAACTTGGACTAGAAATGTTTTAAATAAACATTAACAACATGTGTTGGGTAAGAAAATTCCTCACCTATTCCAGGGGCCAATGGAGTCCTGGTCTGGCTTGTACTGGGTTGTGAGTGTGGAGTTGATGTAGTGTTACAATTACCAAGACAGGTGCTGTGGATTTTGTTTTCTGCTTTCTCACTCTCTGTTACCTCATCGCTGACTGCATGGGATTTAAATCCCTCAGCTGTGTCCTCAGGGCTAAGTGAGAAAAGCTTTGTGCCCTTGATTTCTTCAGTATTTGTAAGCGTTTCTAAAACAACCGGAATTGCATATCTCTCTCCACTATAACGTTTGGCTGTGTCCACAGTGTTTGGGTTAGATAATACATCTTCAGGGATTTCATCCACTCTGTCTTTATTAAGCTTAATATGTTCCAGTTCTCCTGTTGCTCCTATACTTTCAAAACTTATGGGTGTATCCCGACTGATGTTTTTAGGCATTTCAACATGTGCATTTGTCGCAGAACCAATGATTTTGTCTCTGTGACCGGTGTCTGTAAAAGAAACTGTTGAGGTTGTGAATTGTGTTGTTCCCAGTTCTTTAAATAACTCTTTCTTCTTCAAGATGGGTATGTTTGGCACTTTTTTCTTCTTATTCACTTTATCAGCTGCTCCCAAATTGAATGTTTTGCGTTCTTTTTCACCAGTAGGTGAATTAGATCCTCCACTTTGCTGCATGTTTGGATCCTCTTCACTGTTCTCAGTGTTAAAACTCAACACAGCCTCGCTGTTGTCTCTAACTTGGGTTTTACCTTGTTGAACTTTATCCAAATCTTGCACATTAGCTGCATTTTGAGACATTGGAGGGGACTTTGACTCTGTATTGTTGTTTTTTAACCAGCGATTATGCAATACAGTTGACCTCACATTTGGTGCCGGTCCAGTATTCTCAAAACTTCTGGGTGTATCCCGACTGAGGTTTTTAGACTCTTCAGCATGTGTGTTTGTCACTATGTGAATATTTTTCGTACTGTCTCCATGCTCTGTGTCCGTAAAAGAGACTGTTGAAAACTGAGATGCATCTGGTTCCTTAGGTAACTCTTTCTTTAAGGTGGATGCAGTTGGCCTTTTCTTCCCACTGCTGATTTTGTCCCCTTCAGATGGGTTTTCACCATTAATATTTGCACCTCCCAAACTAATCATCTTTCTTTCTTTTTCACCAGCTGGTGAATTTGTTGTGCCACTTTGCATTGTGTTAGGATCCTGTGAATGGTACCCATTGCTTGAGATAAACACAATCTCACTGTTGTCTCCAGCTCTGTTCATAGCTTCTTGAACCTTATCCAAATCTCTTATGTCACCTGCATTTTGAGACTTTGGTTGTGATTTTGGTTCTGTAATATTGTTTTTCAACCGATGATTATCCAGTACATTTGATGTTATCACCTGTGGGATGTGTTTGATTTCTTCTCTTCCTACAGTAGATGTTGCACCAGTGGGGCTGAAGAATTGAGTCGCTGTGCTTACCTTTGTCTTGATGCCTCTGTTTGTGTTCATCTCAGTTTGAAAGTTTGGCTTCCTCCTTGTATAAATTGGTTTCAGTATTCCAGAGACATTTTTCCTGGCAAAAGGTCCATTTCTGACTGGGATAGGCAACTTGGAAGGTACCCCAACACTTCTGTTTGCTGACATTTTGCCTGTCACATTAGGTCTCAGTTTGGGGCCTGTAGGTGACATCACAGTGGTGTCTGGGTTGCTTAGAAGGCTTGGCATTACATACTTTACTTCTTGTCTCACTTTGTGTGTCACGCTGATGTTTTTCTTGCTGTTCTGAGGCTGTTCTGGCACAGCTTTGAGTGGAGTTATTGAAGTTTTCCTTGCCCCATGGCTTCCAACAGGTAATCTACTCCTACTGGTCATTCTCACATTACTATTTATTGATTTGCTCTTTACAGTTGGGACAATAGTGGGCTTCACAAGATCTTCTGAAAATGTGGCTTTACTGTGGCTCAGGATGTCCTTCTTCACAGTTTCTGCATTTAACGAGTTAAAACCAGTTTCCTCAATTGCCCCTACAATGAACGTTTCTGGCTGCATATTATCTGTAAAATCTGGAGACATTGGATTAACTGTCCTTGCATTAAGAGTTCTGTCAGCCTTATCCAAAACTGTGGAACCAATTTGTTCATTATTACTTTCTGTGATTGGGTTTAGATATTTTTCAATTTCCACCTGTCTTCCTGGGGAAGGCAAGTCCTCTCTATTCACAGCGGAGCTACTAATAATTACCAGACTTTCACTCAGTCCAATGTGCTTCTCTTCCTCTTTAACTATGTTTGGCTGTTCGGCTTGATTCATAATGCTGGAGACCGATTTATTTGTGTCTGTGTGACTCACATCACCTTGCTTTTCTTTCCTCAGATTTGTTGGGAATCTTGTAATCTCAGTCATGTTTATGTTTCTTGAATTGTCTTCTCTAACTATAGTGACTCGGCTTACATCTTCATCATCTGTTTTGGAACCAGAAACTCTACTGAAGTCTTGTTTGTTTTGGTCATCTGTTGATGGACTTGATCCTCTGATTGTCCCAGATTTTGTGTTTGCTATACGAGAACTGGTTTCCTTTACCCGCATAACACCACTCCTTGCTGGAGAAAAGCCAGCCTCTTCTGGCTGAATCTTATCCATCATTTCCCCGACTTGTGGATTAGTTTTCCTCACGACAGCATCGTTCTTCAGTCTGTCTCCATTGTTAACCTTGACAACTCTGCTGTTTATGTAGGAACCCCTTGGCCTCAATAGTCTACCTCCTCCAGGAAAGTTTTGAACTTTTCTGTTCCCTGCTGATGTGCTTAAATCTGTTGTTCTTATGTTGGGATCTCTTAATCCATTTGGATCAGGCACATTCTGCACTCTTGTTCTCACTGTCAGAATGTCACTGATGTTACTTGTATGTCCATCCCTGAGAACATTTGGCTGCTGTTTCACATGGGTTACAAATTGTACATCATCCTTTTTCACAGGAAGGGACGGTTCTGATAATCCACTGCGCTTTAGTTCCCTTTCTGTCTCTACAGGTATAGACACCTTTGAAATGTCCTCACGTACCTCATCAAGTAAGGGGTTAAATATTTTTACATCACTATTCATCTCCGATGTTGGATCTGTGGTGCCTTGGTTTAGATTAATCCTTGGATTAATATTCCATTCCCGAACTTCCAGAATTAAATGATTTGGCCTTTTCTCAGACCCCTTGATGGGTCCTTCACTTTCTGATCTGTCTCCCTGTGGTAAGGTTGAAGAGAAGATTTGAGCAACTTTTTCTTCACCAGGACTTTGTGTGTTCTTGATGCTGATATTTTGCCTGGGACTTTGATGTCTCCTTTCCTCTTCATCACTGTGCCTGTCCTTACATTCTTGGCAGTCTCTCCTCAGCTGGTTCACAACTTCCTTTAGGTTATGTAGCTCCTTAGCCATTTTGTCCAGCTCCCTAAAAGGCCTGGGGAGCTGGATGGAGAGAGGAGGGAGGGTGAGTCGATAAGGGCACAAGTCCTCCTCATCCCCGCAGTGTCCCTGGGGCTTCAGCTTTACCCATGAAGCTGCATCCTCCGAGGTTTCTGGGCAGATGTCACATACAGAAAATGCCAAGACGGTTCCCCATATGTAAAATACAGCAAACCACATTGTGTCCTGTGTGGTGAGCAGGTCTGTTCAATGTGTCGAGAAGTGTATGAGTGAGAAGGAACAGGAGGGACTGGAGGACCACCTCCCTTTATAGAAGTGTAAGAGCTCAGAGAGGGGCGATGCTCTGTGATGACTCTCAACATAGGAGTGTAACAGCCTCCTGAGAACGATGAGAACGATCAGAATTTATTCAATATTAATTAATAAACAAAAAAACAAAAAAAGAGATTTTAAATCAGAATATATTTATCATTGTTAGCTAATGTCTCTTGAATAGAGTGATGGTTGAATGTTAAAGTAAAAAATCAGCTAATTCCACAAGACCAAAATGCACTTGTATTAAACATACAACATTTTATGCATTATCTCTTCACAAGTACTAAACTGTAAATGTATCTTGTTTTAAGTACTGTCCGATTTTAAAGGTGGGAAAAATCATGAATTTTGTACAGTGTTGTAGTTGCCATGATTATATAATAACAGACAATCTTGTTATTTATAAGTTATCCAGTTGTGTTCTTAAAATTATTACCCTATTTTTATTTACTCGCATTTCTCATTTTTGCAGTAGCCAACCCACACTTGACAGTTTGAGGTAATTTGTGAAACTATAATATTTTACTTGGATCATAATTGAGTTTTGTGGGGGGGAGGGGGGGTTTAACAATCATTGTTGGGTTAAGGGTTTAAGTTTGGGTTTTAATTTTTAGTGTCCATGTTAATTTAACTTTATTAAGCCGGGTTACATTATTTGCTGTTTAATATGTTTTCAGTTACTGAACCCTTTTTAAAAGGGTGTCAGAACTAAGAGGCAAAATGGGATTTGTCAAAGTCATTTGCATTGGCTGACCCTGAAGTTTAATCGAAACCATCCCAGTTACGATCAGTCTTTAATCTAGAACACACAATGCATTCTATGCATATGTCATATCCTTTCTCACATGTGCAGATATGCACGAGGGTCTTATGGCAGCAGCTTCCCAACATCCTGCCAATAAAGCAGCACGCCACACACACATAGACATATGCATCCAAGCCACAGAAGATTCAAAGCTGTGTGAACAAAGTATTGGGATTTTTTTTTAAAGTATATGTTTATGTTACTCTAATTTAAACATGTCTTAATTATACAATCTCATATTTTTCTTACAATTATGAAACACATTCATTATGAGAAATGTTGTAACAACCATGATATAAACAATAAATCTGTAATAGTCCAAGATTCAAATCTTCCTTCATTTTGTTAGCAACGTCCATCTTCCAACAATCGGTTTTCAAAGGACGAAATTAAGCACCATCTTTTATTTTTTTCTCATTTCAGAACCGTGTCAATGTACGTCACAATAGGGGAAAAAGGACAATATTAGCTTTCATTTCATTTCATGCCGTCTTTAAGCATGTCTTAATTAAACACAATCTTGTTTTTTTCCTTACAATTATGAGACACATTATTGTTTTTTCCAGCCATCCTCTGTGAAGAATAATATTGAATGGACAGTGATGATGTTGTGATGATATTGTTGACAGGATATTTCTCATTTAATTGCATGCCATTTAGTCAAGCATATTTTGAGATATTTATTTTTCCCCATTCTGATAGATCACACAACTACAAATAGTTCCGCAGTTGGGTTACCAAGATGGCTGCCAAACATCAAAATGAATGAACTTTCATTCAAAGGGTTTTGGTAATACCCACGTCCACACAATGGATATAAAATGAAAAACATCCTTTGTTAACAGTCCCAACTTAAATGTTGATTTTAAAGAGATGTGGCGACCCCACAACAAACTGAAAATGTCATTACGAGTAATGTTGTAACAACCATATAAACAATGAAGCTTAAATAGTCCAAGGCGTTAAGCAAGAATGGAAAATGTTGCGTCCAATTCTCTCTAATATCTTGAAAATCCCCAAGCCGTGATTCCAAACAGAACTAATTGTCTTTAAAATGCTCGCTTGACAAGTTTTTAATAGAGGAAGTACAATCCAACTCAAGGTTTTATTAGCACAAATCAAGTCTTGCCATTTATGGACAGGACGGTTATTGTGCAGTGCCCTTTATGATGTCAGGGCCTGAAATCCCTCTGGGATGATTCACCCCATTGGTGTCGTTGTCTGTGTAAACACTCAGATTTTTCCATAAACCATCTCGCAGAAACATTTGACCTGTCAGATGGGTTTGAGTACCACATTAGCGACCGTTACTCCGGCACATCTGCATGTTGTGGTAGTGGTTATTATGTAATTGTGAT
This sequence comes from Danio jaintianensis, assembly GCA_903798115.1. Lineage (NCBI taxonomy): Eukaryota > Metazoa > Chordata > Actinopteri > Cypriniformes > Danionidae > Danio > Danio jaintianensis. Next base: position 9,509,406 of record CAIGQV010018127.1, on the reverse strand, counting down.
AAAAGAACAGACAAGTGCACTCAACCTCTTTCCTAACAGTTATATAACACAAATGAGGCAAATTGTGTGGGAAACCCAATGAAAGTGATTTGCCGGCTTTTGGCCAGATTTTCAGGCTGGAGAAGGGACATCTGGAGTTGATGGTTACAGTGCATCAACAACAGATAACGTCAAGAGAGATTGTTTGCATTACAAAAGCCTTGAGTTCATTAAAGCGCTGGCTAACGCTTGCACAGATTCCTCTCACTGTGGCGACAACTTGACTTTTGTTTTTCGGTGATGATCTTCTTGGAGTCATTTGAAACAATTTGATTTGTAAATGCGTGCAGGATCTGCACGAAAGTCTGGAATTACAGTAATTGTAATGTAATAAATATGTCAAATCAAATTTTGGGAGCGGTAAGGGTGTCAGGCGTGCAGTATGAGAGATCACAAAGTGTAAAACTTAAAAGTCTATGAAGTTGAAATGAAGACAGTTTAAATTTGTGGCATAAACTAATGTCAAAATTTCATGTCAAAAAATGATCTTTAGCATTTTGATGACAGGCTGGCTAATAATTTAGTTTAACAGATTAATTTTCAGCTGAAAATCAATAATATCAAGAATATCAATAATGATAGTCTGCATTAAGTCAGCTGCAATTTAAAACACATGTTAGCTGCAGAGTTACTCTGCCAAACAATGACTTTTTCATGTTGGGAATCACTATAGATTGCAAACAAATCAAGTTAATTTTTGAATTCCAATCTGTTTCGGTTGCTGCTTAACATCTGCAAATATTATCATCAAATCTCAAAATAAACGATGTATCCTCTGATGGTGTTAAAGCAGCGGTTGAAAATTTGATTGTCACATGTCGTTTGGTATTTTGTATTTGTAGTGGATTTTTTTTTTTTCAACTTTGATTTTTTTAATCAACTCATTATCTGTTAACAAACCTGAAAATGAAATGACAAATTTCTAACATTTAATCTTGAATGGTTGGACAACTTATTTTGGTGTCTCCAAAAATGATTTATGATTTAAGTAGAAACAAGTAGTCAGCAAATTTTACTTGCTGCACATAGTTCCTTGCTTATTGCCAGTCTACGGTTTTGGTTGCCTGTAGCTAAAAGATCTAGAAAAGTTTGGATTATGATGTTGATATGTTGAGAAGACACTTGTTTGCACTTCCATAAAGTAGAGAAAGAGTAGAGTAAGTTTAAATTCATATGGTAAAACAATTGATGCATTAAAACAGTTGTTACTTTTCGTATTACTGTTCAAGTGAAATCCAGATATAGTAATGGCCATTTGGTTTCCAACAGCAACCGTAAGCGGTAGACCAATCACAACAGACTGGACCATCTGACCAATCAGAGCAGAGTAGGCTTTCAGAACGACAAAATACTTGAATGAAACACAGCAACACTGTGATACAAAAGGTTATGCTGCAATGTATGTGAAAAAAAAGTTTTGTTTTAACCTTAGATGGATTCCTATTGCAGGAGACCTAAAAAAATTAAATTAGAAAGCATTAAATTTGCATAAGATTGGGCGTTTACATTGGATCTTTTGCCACTTCCATTTTGTTGTTTTAAATATAGATGATCATGTGTCTCCACTGCCTTTCACTGTAGCCAAGTGAAGCTAAAATTTACCAGCCCGCCTGCTGTTGACTTTTTGGATTTTGTGCTGTAGTGATCATAAGAAAGCAACCCGGTATCCTAATCTCCCCCAAACTCCCACAGACCCATCTGCAAATACACAATCATGACATCACGCTATCAATAGCATCCAAATAATTAAATAAAACCAAACATATAAGAAAAAAATAAACACCTGAACATATTTTTGTGTAATAAGAACTAAAATGACTGAAAACCTTATTTATGATAAAAACAAAAACAAATTTGAAATGCAGTTTTTTTTTGTTTTTTTGTTAGGTTCACGTCCCTTTTGTTTACAAGGAGGGTAGGGTTTATGACCTGAACTGCATCTGACCACCAGGGAGAGATGAAAATGCTTCAATCCCCAAGTATACTTCAACTTCAGCATGTGGTGCATGTTACGAAATTTGTTTTTAGAATAATATGCTTCTGGAGTTTTGTAACTAGATTTTTATATGAACAGATCACATCTGCTCAGTGTTTTTTTTTTGTTTTTTTTTTAGTAGTTCATTCATTCATTTTCTTTTCGGCTTAGTCCCTTTATTAATCTAGGGTCGCCACAGCGGGATGAACCGCCAACTTATCCAGCATATGTTTTACACAGCGGATGCCCTTCCAGCTGCAACCCATCACTGGGAAACATTCATACACACTCATTCACACACTTACACTACGGACAATTTTAGCTTACCCAATTCACCTATACCGCATGTCTTTGGACTTGTGGGGGAAACCGGAGCACCCGGAGGAAACCCACGCGAACACGGGGAGAACATTTTGTAGTAGTAGTAGTAGTAGTAATTCAAGTTTTTATCAACAAGGTGGCAACTCTGCCTTGGGGTGTCAAAGAATAACTTCCTAAAAAAAGACTGGAATACTTACAAACTACAGTAACAATGGATTCACCTGTACACATTGCGGTGGGACCATAATTTATCAGGGGGGTGCTGAGGGGTGGGGTTTTTTGAAAAGCATACATTTCTCTTAAGTCACAAACCACATTTGACAACATAAAAACGAAATAATACTTTGAACAATTTTATGAATAGAGGTGGAAAAACACTACAGAACAAAACTTATATATCAACCTAAATTTCCTAGTTGTCCGCAGCAGATTTCCTGTTGCCATGTATGTAGAGATTGTGCAAATTTATCATGAAATACAAAAAATTATATGGGTTGTACCTTGTGGCAACAGATCCATAGGCCAGGAGCTGTGAATGCCTGTGTATATGTATGAGTCAAATGAAGTGCACTTTGATAGGCGGTGGATTTAAATGTATGCATATGCTAGTGTACACAGAATAAATTAAGGATATTCTGAGCTATACATTTTTCAGGACTTGCAAGACACTAGGTACTTGGATAAATGCACTCAATTTGAAGCAACACAATTGCAACACAACCGTAAAAAAATAACCACTTTCAACTTTTCCTGAACACTCAGGTATTATAGATGTATAAGGATAATCAAAGCTGTACCATGATGAAAAAGTGTTGAACAAGTACATGATTATTTATTAACAAACTCTGTAATTTTCCTAAAAGGTTAATCACCTTACAGCTACCCAAAAATATTTGATTTATAGCAGCCAATCTTGTCCAGTTGACTAATTTATACCTGTAGATATCTATGTTGAATCTAGATACTTATCATCATTGCTACTGATGTTATTGGAGAGCTCAGCTAATGACAGCTAACATAGCTTAACTTTAGCTATGTTTCCATTCAAATTTGTGAATTAAGCTTATGTGCAAAACTGGAATATCACATAAAACATTTGTTAATAAAGCACAGTTTTTATCCAGTGAGTCAAAGAAAACAAAATCGTCACCTCCAGATTTTTTTTGTAGTAGGAGCAGCCACTGTGGACCTTTTTCCTATATAATAAATGACTTAAGGCCCCGATGTAGTTCAAACGAAATCCAGATGAAATTTAGTTCATTTTAAGTTTGTTTCTGCAGTTCGAAACAGCTCACCAAAGTGAACTTTTGGGGGATTTTATTTTGGCTCCTAAACACCTTTGAGCTATGATACCATTGGTCCGTGGCATTGTGTGATTCCTTCCCCAATTCATATCTTATTCCACGGGGATCAGACAACATCCAACATTAAAAAAAAAACAACACTAGCCACATGAATACACTGGAGCGTTGAGCATCAGAGCTGGTACAGATGTATCCGCACCTGTACGATCGATCATGAATATATTTGAAACACTTGGAGGGGGTCACACACCAGACGATAAGCCTACCTCGTCACGTTACATCTTTTCTTTGAGTTTGCACACACCGGCAGATTACATCTTTTCTATGAGTTTGCTCACACTGATGGCACCGTTGTCCACAGCAAATAGAATACAATGTAAAGATATGGCATGCTGCGGTGCCACTTTTTGTGGAGAAGGCTGTTTGCAAGATGTTTATGACACTGTTCTTCTCTCTTTGCCGCCATATTTGTATTTAGGTGCATGTGCAAGCACAGCGTGACACATTTACAACCCTGAAGTTTTGAAGAACAGTATACAGGGCCATGCAGAGACTTTTCGAGGGGCATGTGCTCAAAGGGATGACGCGGGGTGAGGTCGTGGACGATCACATGGTCAATCGCGTACTGAAGAGTGGGGGGCACTTTAAAATTATGCACTTCCATTGTAGTTTATGGGCAGTTTAGTTGATCCTAATTTAAGTAGTTTTTTTTTTTTTTTTTAAATGTATGCACATCTTGGAATTTCCGTTACTTGTGTGTATGTATATATGTGTGTTTGTATGTATGTCTGTATACATGTGAACTGTATATCACAACACAAGCAGTAAAAGAAAACATCAGAGAGTTAAAACACTGATAATACAGATTTATATACATACACATTTATACAAATTCAGAACACCCATACCCGTGTCTTTTATCAGATCTATTTTCATTTCTTTCCTTTCATTTTTTTTTTTTTCTTTTCTTTGTGGACTATTCCTTTTTTTCATTGTAATTTTAATACACGAAGACACTAGGCCACAAATGCAACATAAAAAATCCACTTTGAGAGAGAGAGAGAGACACAATGATATCCACGTTTATGAGAGTACATAAAACCAGCAATGAGCTCTCAGAAACTGGTTACCAGGACATGATATGAAGATATTCAGGGAGCCTACAATGTCCTGTCTAAGAGCTGCTAGAAAAACAACTACAGTCTCACCGTAATGTCTTGCACAAACCCCTCGATGGACTCCTTCATGAGCACTTTTTTCACAGATGTTTTATATCTAATCCTTATAGCAGCTGTTAACTGGAATTAAAGGACACACAAAACCTGATTTTCTCCTCTGACTTGGCGTCAGGTTTGACAAAATAGACGCATCACTATCTAAAAATGTTTACGTCATGCTCTTGAAGGTGTCCTAAATGTTTTTTTAAGTAAAGGGGAAAGGTAACCAATGCAAGACTACCTAGGGTCCAACGGTCTTAATACTGTGCGCAGTTTAAAGTAGCATAACACTTTTTTTAATATTGTTAACAACAGTTTGGCATTCAGTTATGTTTATATAGCACCACCCATTGATCAGGTTAACATTCTAAATCTGTTTTTACTCAACCATGATGACATATCAAGAAAACAAAATTAAAGTTGCATTCACGACTCGACTAACACTGCATATTTTCTGTGCTGCGCCAGTATTAGGACCGCGGACAGTTTGCAGGCTCTTTGAGGGCTCCGGTTTAGTTTGGATGAGGGCAGAGAGACAGTGGAGGAGGCTGGAGGGTCCATTATGGCCAGTTTGGTTCTGGAGGTCCAAAAAGCTGCAGCTCCACACTGGCTCACCGTCCCAGGATCCCACTGAAAGACAAAAACAGTTACAGGTGTTTCCTCCAGATCATATGCAGGATCATATGCATACAGCGGGGAAAATAAGTATTGAATATGTCATGTATTTCCCTGAGGAATAATACTTCTAAAGGAGCTGTTGACATGGAATTGAACCAGATTTTGGTAAAAACCCAAAAAATACAAACATAAAAATAAAACAAAACAAAAAAAATCTGTTTTGTGTAATGACAATGAAATGACACAAGGAGAAAGTACTGAACTACTGAAATGTATTTAATACTTTATATAAAAGGCTTTTTTGGTGATGGCAGCTTAAAGACGCCTCTCATATGGAGAATGAAGTGAATGAATGGAGTTTTTCAACAGAGTGTAAAAATCTTGATGGTTCTGTGGGTCTCGTCTATCAAATCTGATCTTTAATTTGTATTTTCTATTGGATTCAAGTCAAGCGATTGGCTGGGCCATTCTACAGCTTGATTTTCTTTCTCTGAAAGCATTTGAGAGTTTCCGTATCATTGTCTTGCTGAAATGTCCACCCTGGTTTCATCTTCATCATCCTGGTAATGTAGATGTTGGACTGAAGCAGCTAATATTCATTTACAATGAGGAAGGTCAGAGGGTCGCTGAAGAACTACTGAGAGATTTCAGCTGCTGTCTGGGCTTTCACTGCCTTTCTACACCTCCCTTTGTTCATGTGTTCAATACTTTTTCCCTGAGTCATTTCATTTTATTACGCATAACTTAATTTGTAAACTAATTAGATTTGTTATCTTTGCATATATGGATTTCTTTGGTTGTTGCCATCAAAATTTTCAAGTCAAATTTTCAAGTCAACGGCACCTTTAGAAATATGTTTTCTGAGAAAAATGGTGATGTGCTAATACTTATTTTCGCTGTATGTTTCCATCAAAAGATGCAAATTAGACTTATGGGCAAAACTGAAATATTGCTTAAAATATTTGCGATTCTATCTAATGAGTCATAGAGAACAAAATCGCTGTTCGGGAGAGCAGCCGCTCAAGACTCTGGGAAGTAATACAACTGAACCACTTTGGTGATGGACTTTGGCTAAGGGAATTTTAGAATGACCAATACAACATTTTAGATGTTTTAAAATGTGTTCAGTACACTTGGTTTGTCCATTAGTATACACTACTTTTGAATTCGTTATTACATTTTGCAAATAATAATTCCAAAAAATTATGCAATTTAATTGTGATAAAAAATTTGAACCGTTGCCCAGTGCAATAAGTATGAATTAAACTTTTTTTTTTTTATATCTCAATCATAGCAGTTATATAGCCACAAAATAAATAAAAACAGCTTTGATAAATCATATTTCTAAAAATAAAAAAGTATAAATATTACATCAAAAAAGTTGAAAAAAGAAATGCAAAATTTTTTACAATTATTACATAAAAATCATAATAATAAATCTTTTTTGTTTGATTTTTTTCTGTTAATGTCTTAATTGTTTGTCATAATCCTGACATTTATGGCATGTTATGTTTTACAAAAGCATAACAAAAAAATTGGCTTCCATAACACACAAAATATTTCTATTATGTCAGAATCTAAATTGTTTTTGTCATAATGAATTTTTAATTAGTAATTAGTTTATTCAATTCAAGTTTATTTGTATATCAATTATTGAAATTATTGTTTCAAAGCAGCTTTACAAAAGGTGCACATTATTGCATTTCAATCAAAATCAGTTATTTTTCTCTTGTGGCACAAATGGGCATCCATTATTTTTATTTGCTTATGTACATCTAGAACATTACAAAATAAATTTGAGACGATCTGACATAAAAAGTAAAATATTACTTAGAATAACATTTAGTTTGCAATTGCTCAAAGGAAAAATTCACCCAAAAACTAAAATTATTTTCTCACCCTCCATTTGTTAAAAACCAGATTGTGTATTTTTTCTTCTGTTGAATACAAAATAAATATTGAAGAGTGTTTGCCATTGACTTCCATACTATTTGTCTTCCCTACAATGAAAATAACTGGCTACTGGTTTTCAAAATTTTTCAAAATATTTTCTTTATTGTTCAACAGAAAAATGAAACACATATGCTTGGATGTTTGAATAATAGTGAGAACATAATTTTTTTTTTGGTGAATTCCCCCTTTAAGCCAATAAATATGACAAGTCAATAGCTGCAAAAATGCAAATATCACTTCATAATTGCCTACTGTACATCTAGACGTTACCTGTGAAGTGTGTGTGTGTTTCACTGGCCGTGGGTCCTGGTTACTGGTGTGATGATGTGGGCTGATGATGTGTTAATGTGTCAGAAGGGTTTATGGGTAGTTGAATGGGATAATCAGGAGGCCAGTGTAGAGCTCCTGCGCACTGTCACTCTCTGTCCAGATCTTATCTATAGAAAACACACATCGTCACCACCACACAGCAGAGGATCGTGGGAAACACACACAGTCTGTTCTCATGCATCTGCAGACTTTATCTTGCTATGGTTTATTTTTCATCCAAGCACATCATTTCTGCGCGGCGCTTTTAAAAGACACAAGAGGTGTTGGCATGCAAACACATGCGCTCATAGACGTGATCAGACAAGACGTGACATCCTATAATAATTAACAGTTATCCGTAGCTCATGATTTACAGGTGTTTTTTTTATTTTATTTTTTTTCTACATTTGAATTGCATTATAAGACCTTGATCTGGACTCAGTGTAACTCCTCATTTTAGAGATGTAACTTTTTTGATATTTTTAGTAGTTTGAAACTACTAGTTTTCTAGGACATATTATGTATAGATATTAACAGGTTTTTTGGGTTTTTTTGTACTGTAATTTACACTTCCAGTCTAGACAAAATACATACAGTTGAAGACAACATTTTTAGATCTCCTGTGGATTTTTTATTATTTTCAAATATTTCCCAAGAGAAGTGTCACTGAGCAAATTTTACAGTATTTTATATTTTATTTTTCATCTGGTTGAAAGTCTTATTTCTTCTTTTTTTTTTGGCTGGAACTAAAATGTATGTTAAAACATGTAAAAACTGCTACAGTCTTCCCTCACTGGTAGCTCTGAAAGGTCTTGTGATTTTAAGATTATATGACCTGGTTTTTTTTGTTTTGTTTTGTTGTTTTTTGTTTTTTTTTATTACGATGTACCTCTTTTTTTATATTCCCTTTTTCTTTGAATGTTCCCAAGCCTCTCATGTTAAATGATAATGTATGGACCTTTTTTGTCTTTTTTTTTTTTTTTTTTCTATTTTCTTTCAATGCTGTGGTTGTAGTAAGGGAGGGGTAATGTACGGCTTTAAATTTTAAATGCAAAAACTTAGTAAATAAATATTTAAAACAATTCTACTGTGAATAGTAAACCGCTGTTGTCCAATGACTTGCCTAATTAAAGCTTTTAAGTAGGATTTTAAGCCGAATACAGTATAAATAACTAGTAAAATATTATCTACTGTCATCATGGCAAAGACAAAAGAAATTAGTTATTAAAAATTAGTTATTAAAGTTACTGTTTAAATATGTTGGGAAAAAATGTTCTCTCCGTTAAACAGAATTACAATTTCGCAGGAGGGATAAGCTTTTGTCTTCAACTGAAATTTCAAACAAGCGAAAATGCCAATAAATGTAGCTTTTTAAACTTTTCCACATAAGAAGTCATCAGAGTAGAGATCAATAATCCATAATGCAATTTGAAAGTGTAAACAAATGAAAAACACACGTGAATCACAAAATCTGGCAAACTGTTAAATAATGGATTTTGCTTTACAGTCTAGTCAAACTTCCTTTTATTATTGTGACCATTTCTGTTGTTGTTTTAATAAAAGGGTAACAATCATTATTACAATCACGTCTGGATGTGACTCCAGTGATTCTCATTGTCTTATAATGTGACTTTAGTTTATTTGTTCATATTTGATTGCTTCCAGACCGCACTGGTTTAGGTAAATGCTGATAAGCAGTAATTAGTTCATTTCATTTATACATTCCTTTTCTTGATGTTTGTGTAAACAGACAGAAATCTGGTGCAGAAATCTTTAGACCAACTCAGTTGTCATTTTTATTAATGCCTGCATGGTTTGGAAAACATTTTTATAATCATTACTGAAAAGAAGTAGTAAATCTCACACATAGCCCATCATTAAAAAGTTTGAGGTCCTGTTTTTTCTGTTTGAATTGAATTATTCTTATGAGTTAACAATTAGTGTTGGTCCTTTTCCTTTCATAAATATTGACCTTACACTGCAGGAAAGGTTTTCAGAACTTAAAGGAACACTCTGCTTTTTTTGAAAATAGCCTAATTTTACTGCTCCCATAGAGTTAAACAGTAGAATTTTACCATTTTTGAATACATTCAGCAGATCTCTGTGTCTGATGGGAGCACTTTTAGCTTAGCTTAGCATAAATCATTGAATCGGATCAGACCATTAGCATCTCACTCAAAAATGACCAAAGAGTATTGATAATTGTCATATTTAAAGCTTGACTCTTCTGTAGTTTCATCATGTACTAAGATCGACAGAAAATGAAAATTAGCTATTTTTGAGGTTGATATGACTAAGAACTATACTGTCATTTAGGTAATGATCAAGGAACTTTGTTGCCATACCATGCCTGCTGCAGCCATGGTATGGCAGTGGTAAGATTCCTTGATTATTATGCCAGAATGAGAGTGTGGTTCCTAGCTATATCGGCTTAGAAAATAGCAACATTTCATTTTCCGTCTGTCTTAGTACACGATGTAACTACAGAAGAGTCAAGCTTTAAATAGGAAAGTCAACGAAAAACTTTTCTTTTTGATTTTCGAGCAAGATGCTAATGGTCTAATCTGATTCAATGGCCTATGCTAAGCTAAGCTAAAAGTGCTCCTGCCAGATCCATAGATCGGCTGAATGGGTTCAAAAATGGTAAAACTCAACTATTTAACTCCAGGTAAGTTGGAAAACGAGCCTATTTCCAAAAAAAGTGGAGTGTTTCTTTAAGACATTACCAGAATTTCATCAGATGGAAAATTGAACGGCCATTAATTACCTGTTGGTGAACATGTCAAATCAGTCATTAAAAACTTTTAGCCTAGGATTATTATAGGAATTAATCTTTTCAGTATTTGTCAGATTGTTTTTCAGATGACTAAATCATGGCCAAAATCGCACAATGCACACCTGGATTTTATCTGGTGTTGTTTTTGTCACTGTTTATTATTAAGTCCTTATAAATTGAGGGCTTAATTAAGTTTTAGCAGTCATTACTCCAGTTTTCATCTTCATGTGATCCGTTAGAAATGTTATTATTGTATTACTGTGCTTTTTAATAGATTTATTATGCTGATTTGGAGCTCACATTTTCTTATTGTTGTCAATTTGGAAACAGTTTTGCTGCTTAATAGTTTTGTGTAAACCAAGATACATATTTTTAAGATTATTTGATTATATTAAGATTATGAACAGAAACTGATGAAGAAATATTCTGTAACATTATAAATAAATAGATTCAGATTACTGATTCATTTAATGCATCCTTTTCCAAATGAAAGTATTTCTTAGAAAAAGTAATACCTTAAACTTTGGAATGGGAGTTGATATATTTCATAATTGCATTTTGGTAAACTTCATATTCCTTTGTTTGTTTACAGATTTAAAATAAAAGTTAAATTCAGATTCTCAGCATGGTTTCATATTTCACTGTATCTGTATGATATTCATTTCAAATATGATTTTTGGATATTGAATGTTTGTGTTAGAAAGTTGTATTACATGTACTTTACATTCACATGTAATTTCTGTAGATGTTCATTAGGCAAAAATAATGGAGAAGGTTTTTTATTTTTTTTATTTTTAAACCCTAATGATTCAAAAGAGCTTTTTTTGTGTAAAATCAGAGTGTGTGTAGAAAAACGATAGCCTAAATGCACCATCTGGGATTACATTTAACCACAAAAACATACAAAGACATAACAGGCTTAAAAGGGAAAGGGAAAATCAAAACCAGGGTAAACCATTTCATTAGCAGTGTTATAATAAATAAATTACATATATGTATGTCTTAAATCAAAACATAATCGAAATATGAAAAATACATCAAATCTATGCTGATAAAAAAGCACTGCTAAGAAATGGTCAATGATCTCCAGCAGGCACAGCGAGACAGGCAGGATTTGATGGCACATGGGGAGGAACAGGGCAGCTGAGATTGGCTTTTACATGTCCATCAAAGAAATGCTCACCCTTCTAAAACAAAATGGCTGCCAGTGAGGCTATGCCCAAATGCCCTCCTCATCATCCTATTGGTTAAGAGATGGCAGGGGTTTAGCCAAGTGCAGCATGGGAAAAAAGATCAGGTTAGTATGCGAAGAAATCCAAGTAGAAGCGACCCGTAAGCGCAGACGCAAGATCAGCTTTTAATGTATTTGATGTAAATACTAACATTACAACGTTGAAGGGAAGCTGATCCTGGATCTGCGCTTAGGGGCAATTTCTACAGTCATGAATAAGAATAAAATCCATAGGGTTGAGAAGTCATGATCAATATGAAGGCAGTAAAAAGGAAATGATGGCAGTTGCGTTGGAGGTGAGAGCAGCTTCACTTTATTTACGATAACATGACTGTAATGGAAACGGACAACGGTGCGATCATTTCCAATTCAGTTTCTGTTATTTAATGTTTTATTAATGAGTATGAAACTGACCACACCTCCAATTTGTCTTTCTTCGGCTTGCTGTCAAGTTTAAGCTCCTATGAATATGAGATAAGCCAAATACAGCAATGGTACAATTATTTCATATTCAGCCATATTGAATTTCACTGAAAAAAAAAAAAAAGAGCTGATGATTGTAGTAAACTATTTTAAAGGAACAGTTCACCAAAAATGAACACACTGTTATCATTTACTATTTTTTCTGGAAAACAAGTCGCACCGTACTATAAGTTGCATAAGTGAATACATTTAAAAATATCATTCTGAAATATAGCTGGAAGAAGTAATAAAGGGGCCAAACACATCAGAGGCAGATGAGGAGCAAAGCATAGCAGGGATGATCAAACAACAGGCGATTTAATGGCTGAAAAATCATATTAATGAAATAATAACAGACAACAATCTCAATGCACTCTGTCTCAC
>CAIGQV010018127.1:9412963-9481477 GCA_903798115.1 Danio jaintianensis | reverse complement strand
TATTTAAATGAGAGTTTTGATTGGTGGATTAAAAGCTCACTGCTATTGGCTTAACAGAATACCCTCCAAAAAAAAAGATATTTACAAATCTTAACCTGCCAGGAAGGTCTCATAAATTCAATTTAGCACATGTGACGATTTGCAAATGAAGGTTCAACTTCACTCATACATGTGTGATTGAAATTTATTCAAGAACTTGATATTTGCATAAACCTTTTACATTTATTTATGCATTTGTGTGAGCATTTGGGAAAATGTTTATGCCTTTACTTCAAATCAGATTTTGTAAATGTGAATTGTGCTGTGCATTTATGAATTTTGTTTTGTAAATGTATTGTTTTAGACTGATCTAGCTCCATAGTTCAGACCCTCCAGGATTTCACGATTGCTGAATTTAACGCAAAATCAAGCAAATGTCGCAAAACTTTGTAGAGCTCTGAAATTTTTTAATTGCTGCAAGGTTTCCAGTATAATTTGGACAGTCAGAACATTGTTCAAATTCCTGCTGTGGCACAGAGCGCCATCTGCATAGTTTTACATTAAAAAACATTATAGCATTTGCAAATAGAATGTGCTTGTCTGGTGTGCAAGGCCTCGAGTTGTCAACACACACGCTTCTTGTCCGATGTGTGATTCGAGACGTGACGTTTTCGCAATGCACAAAGCCTGCTTGAACTAGGTCACATGAATTATATAAATCGGTAAACTTCTATTTTATATATGCATCTGTCTTCATAAGCGTAGCCGTCTTTCTCACTCTCAAACACACACACGCACACAAATAGACACTCAAGCATGTACACACACGCATAACCCACATGCTCTGCATCATTTCCATCAATGTGTTCAAAAGCCGTCAAACAACACGGACGACTTAACTTTCTTTTTTCAATTTCAAGTATACAGCAGGCTTTAGGGGTAACTCTGGTTTCTCTCTGTTTCTCTCAGAGTTTCCTTTATATAAATTATATAAATTAATGATTCATGAGGTCTAAAAATTTATAAAGAATTCATGTGTAAATTTGTGTATATGTTAAAACAACATATAAAATATATATGCAAAACAATAGAAGAAATACCGCAGAAATTGCTGCAAATGTTTGCAAAAACTCACCACATTATCTAAATCGTTTTATTCACAAAAATCAGATTTTTTTTTTCACAAAATACTGGAAGGACTGATAGTTAGTTCACGTGATTGTGAAAGAATGCTTCAGTGCACTGGCCGACTCCCTGAATACTGAACAAAGGAGCTGATTGAGATGCACTTTATTATATTATGTAAGCTTAGCAAAATCATCTGTTAAAGCCTATTGCAAATTGAGATATTTATAGATGCATATAAATAATGGCGCAGATGCATCAACTTTCTTCTGAGTGATTACTAACTGGATTTGACTGTTCCATTATTGCAGATGGCTTATGTATAGCAGCAAATAGAGACAGCTGGTGATCAGGCATTTATGTATATGATCCTATTCATCCAATGCAAGCGAGCAATGCAGCAAATCTAGGTATGGTCTGAATAAGAGATTTATTCTGGTTTGTTAACAGCTTTACTAACTGCCTGCACGTACAGTCATTGAGCTCATGTTGTGCGCAGACACATAAAACTATGTAAACTAGCATTGACAGCCTCATTCCTCATTCAACAGGATGGAAGCATTCTAGTGTTGTCGAGTTGCCCGCTTTCTGTATACCATTTATTTTCAATCTGACTAACACTTTTGTTTTTCATGCTGTTATGAAAGCTAATGTGGAGTTGGTCATTTAGTAACTCCTTTGATTTACTGATGTATAAAATATAGATATAGTCATTCAGGAACAGTTTATGTTGGATGTGTAACTTGCTTAAAGAATAGGGCCTGCACCTTCACTGTGCAAAAAGTGTTTTATCCCATTCAATGCCTTCAAAATCTGTATATATTTTTTTGATATATTCGAGGTCTGTTTGGACCAGAAGAATCACCATTTTATAAAAGTTATTACTCAATAATTGTTTACTGAAACTATATTGTATCTGATGAAATTGTATTGTATCTGTGAAATTTATGGAGTTTGCATGTTCTCCGTGTGATGGTTTTCTCTGAGTGCTCCGGTTTCCCCCACAGTCCAAAGACATGCGATATAGGTGATTTGGATAAACTAAATTGGCTGTAGTGTATGCGAGATGTATGGGTGTTTCCCACTACTGGGTTGCTTGCTCGCTGTGTAAAACATATGCCAGGATAGTTGGTGGTTCATTCCGCTGTGGCGACCCCTGATATATAAGGGACTAAGCTGAAGGAAAATGAATAAGTGTGAAATGTATTTCATTTAATTCATTTAATTTAACATGCAATATTTATTAATATTGATGATAAATCTTATTTCATTATATCACTATGTGAAATTTGTAAGAACATATAATATATCCCCAATGCCAAGCATGGAATATAATTCTATTAAATGTACAACTCATCATTGCTGCAAAAAAAGTTCACATTTCTGAAAACTTTGTTTATTTCTAATTAAAAAACAGAAATAAATAATTACTATATTTCATGTTTTTCATGTTTATCAGCAAAATTCAGTGCCCAAATTGTGTGAGATATTTGGGGGAAAGGCTAAATATATTTTACAAATGTTTCCTGACACTAATATAATTTCATATTTTACAAAAAGCCATTTTCGCTTAATGGTACTCCATAAATACTCAAAATAATTTGAACATTAAAAATATATTACATTGAACATTAATATATTAAATATAACATATTTAAATGGCATTAATTTCACAATATGTTTACAAACCCATATTCATTCTCCCATTATCAGATTTTAGACTCTTTTTAGGCACTGTTATGATAGGATGTAAAACGATTTTTGTAACCTACTTCATCTCCAGCACCTCCTCCAGGTGTCGCCTCCTCTCGGCCCTCAGTGTGGTCAGATGAGCTTCTTTCTCCGCCAGAGACTGTTGGGTGGACGACATCTTGGCCTTCATGGACTCAAGCTCCAGCTTCACCTTCTCCATCGCTCCAAGCAGCTCTTCCATCTTTTAAGAGAAAAAGAGAGGGTATGTCTCTTTCATTTATTGAAATGAGCCTTTACTGAATGAGCACATGTGCTACGTCCGACAGATCGCACTATTATGTCTCTTTTCTTTTTCATTCCTTTAAAACCTGTTTTAACATATTTTAATCTGTTTTTAGTCATTTTTATTCTTTGTTGTTTTTATTTTCTGGTTTCTTTTATTCTTGTTTATATAAAGCACTTTGAATTACCATTGTTTATGAAATATGCTATATAAATAAACTTGCCTTGCCGTGCCTTCCCTAGCCTTATTCTGAACATCACAAACTGCCAATTGTAGGGGCGATTTCACTTTGTGTTGAAGCTGGTAAAATGAAATTGACACACTGACCAATGAAAAAACAATATGAATGTGACTTTTGACAATACACATTTTGCTCACAAAATTGTGCATTATTTACTTGTTAAGCTTTCAAATGTTTTTAAGAAAAAAACAGAGAGCAGTTAGAGGTTAACTGTAAGAGGTTACAGTTCATAAGTGTTAATACACGGTTATCTGGAATAATTCCAAGATATGTTATTCCCAGATAACAACCACTGAATACTACGGTCTCATCTGGGTACTTTGAATCCTATTGACCGTCAGTGAATTCATTCATATGCTTGTCTGTCTCTGCCACTGTTTTTGACTGTTTGGCACCATCCTCTGACTGAATAATACATAGGTCATTGTAGGTTAGTGTAACACCGTGTCCTAGCAACACTTGACATGACAGAAAGATTGAAATACCAGCCATTCATTTAATTACCAGTCACTGCAGTGCCAATGAAATGGTAGGTTAAAAGTACATAGGCTGCGTGACAGATTAAATTTCAAACCGTCTGCTAGTTATATTATTTTCAAGATCTGAGGTGAACTATCTGCTTCTGCTTTCAGTAGTATGGCAATAAATGTCACATATAATGATATTCAAACTCACATTGGTAGCATTTAACACTGAATGAAGCATGTAATCTTGTACCTAAGGTGATCATTGCTTAGTAGAATATACTGTTCTTTTGTTGGGACGTCGCGGAAAATAGAAACTGTTTATAAAGTAGAAATTTCACGTGTCGCCGTCGCTGATAATTAGGATAAAAAGTCATTCTAACATGAGACAAAAGTTACCTTTTATCGCATGTCACAGTGCTGCATCGCGTATAGTTAGGACATGATGTAATACATAAGTTAGTGTATGCTATGTGTGTGTATTATACTGTACATAGGTTAGAGTATCAGCTCCACTGAGCCATTTTCATTTCTGTCCGCTTTGCCTTCAATTTAAAATGAATAAACCATTACATCTCAGAACAATTTACATTTTCAGAAACATTTGTTTATTTTGTGGCAAGTAGCCATGTAAAAAGCAGGATAAAATACATCCAGGCTGTTGTTGTTTGCAGAATAAAGCCCTTCAGTCTTAGGGCCGGGACACACCATACTAGTGGTGACAAAAACCAACTGTATTGTTGGCTGTGTCTGGTCTTGTCTGGACCAAAAAGCTGCACATGAACACACCAAACAGATGGCAGCAGACTGAAACAAGAGCACGTGTTCTGCATATGCGTGAGAGGATGAGTGAGGTCGGTGAGTGGACTGTAGTCTGTTTTCTCACTCCACAAACTCCACACACACAAAGCATGGTTTAGTACAATTACCACAGTACTTGTCACTCACCACAGAGGGATTAACTCGCACAAATATGTCTGATAATCAAATTATCCATATCGTTTGCAAATATTTAAAAAATGTAGCGATTTAAAGCCGGCTTCTTTGTGTTCCCTTTTGACTTTAATTGTTTACTTGGTTATGTCATTTCAGTTTATGTTGTCATATTCTGATTTATTGCTGAATAACCAATCAGAGTGCTCATTTCAACCTTAGGAGGGACAATAGTTGATGATCCCAGTTGGATGGTGAAATTATGTTATATAGTTCAGTTGTTGCCAGACTAAGCAGTAGGTGGTGATCTTTCATCCATGGGATGTCCTCCAGGCAGATACATAAAGATGAGAGCATCTGAAAACCCAATCAGTGAATCCCTTATATATATCTGCTAATAGACAGATCCTCTGCTTTCAAACGTTCCCATGTTCATGTAACTTTGTAAGCTTTTACTAAACAGTGTAAAGAAATGGACAATGTTGCGAATCACAGTGATATCTGTTGAGCTTCTGAACACAATGGCCAATCAGACGTGTTAGGGTGCTTTCACACCTAGACGTTTGTTTCAGAACCTGGTCCGTTTGCCTCGGTTCATTTGGGCATATGTGAACACCACAATCGTGCTCGGATCTGTGCCAAAACCATCGGTCCGAGATCGCCTAAACGAACTGGAGCGTTTCAGTTGTAGTGAGAAAGCAATATGATCCAATGAACCAGCCTATATCACTGTGTATTATGGTTATGTAATAGCCATATATATATATATTTATACAATAGTTCTGTCTGGTTCTTGAATCTGATTGGTTGATAGCCGTGCGACATTCTGCCAGTAACAGCACTTGTCCAGCCTCTTAAACCTTCACCCTTGTGTATTACTCTGCCCACATACAGCGACAAGCAGAGGACACTCTACGGTTTGACAAATATTACTGCTGTTGGGCAACATAATGTAGTTTTGAGGCTTTTTTAGTCGATAATGTAGTTGTTTAGATTGCAACTATGCAGTTTATTTAAAAGGATAGTGCCTATTTTAAAATATTTATCATTTCTGACAGACAGAAATTTATAATTTCATGCCATTCAGCCTTATAATCTTAAAATGTGAGCAAAATCACCTGATTTGTCATCACTTTAGACATTACGCTAGAGAATCATTCAAATACTAGCTCTAAAGTAACGTTAGTGAATGAGCAACGGTTTCTGCTGTTCTGAAGTCAGCTGCAGATGTGAAGGAATGGCGGAAGAAAGTAGTTCCTCTTTCTTTTGAGACTCTCCGTGTTTGATTTTCTTTTTTATACACACGATTATGCCTTCAAACTGTTGTATAAACGTAATATCACACTCGTAGCAGTGCGATGTGGCTGTATATGCCTCCCACCAGTGCCGATATGCAGCCACATCGCACTGCTACTCGTGTGATATTGCTCATATATGGCTATAAGAAGAGAGAATGATGAGTAGGACGGGATGATTGGTAAATGTGCTTTTCATATCGGACACAAAAGTGAAAGCATGCTGTCTGACTGTACTATTAAAAAATATATACAATACCAACACGACTTCTGATATAGAACAGATATATATATTTTACAACCCTTGACAACTGAAATGAGGCTATGTATGAGAAAGTTATCTCTGATCTCTGATTTATATTTGGTGACTATGTCTGTGGGTGTCACCATTCAAAATTATAGCACACCTTTTCACTTATATTGTCTTATTTCTTTTCGTCAAAAATTTAAATAAGACTTATAACAGCAGAGTAGAATCTCGGATAATAAAGCAAACTTTGACCAATACTATGGTACTTTTGACTATACTAATATAGCCAAAGTGTTACCAGTTATTGTAATATTTACTTGTTTCTCCTGGTGGTTGCGAGCGGCCTCCTCCTGTGCCAGTACCATCTCTCTTTCGGCAGTGATCTGAACACTTTCTCTGAGAGCCTCCTCCAGCTCCTCGATACGCTCTGCCTTCTGCCGCAGAGACTCCTGGGATAGACAGGCTCATCATCAGCACACAGTACAGTTTGACAGTGTTGAGAAAAATACAGAGAGCTGTCAAAACAGACAGAGCTGTCATAACCATCGCTCTGTTCGCCTCACCTGCTGTGGGCCATCGTTGACATTTCTGCCCTTTCCTGGCGGCTCCTTGTGTTTGCCAGACTTCTTACTCTGCTCTTTCATTTGCCTGAAACATAAACATGAAGCGTTTGTGAAAGGAACACTCTGCAGTTTAATGGTGACATTAAGAGTTTTAGTGTGGAGGAGAGAGTAAAGGGGTTCATAGCAACAACTGTTTAACTGTGGAAAAAAGTAGATGATTTTATTATTGGTCTGTAAATGTTGCAAAAGCTGATCAGATGAAAAACACTTGTGCTATTCGTAACACTTTAATAGTAATAATACTTAAGAGCAATTACATTACTTTCTTTCTTTCTTTCTTTCCACTGAAAACCACATGAACATCCATTTTTGACACATATGATTTGATCATTTTTTTATTACTATTAGGTGATTTTAAGGAGCAGACGTGGTCATTCTAGTGAGCTTCTGATTGGATAAAATTAGGGATGCATGATATATAAACGCTATATCAGTGTTTAAGTTCTCAAATAAATTACTAGTTAATTTCATCATTTTCTATATTTAGATTATATCTGCCTTATTATCTAGGTTTTTAATGGAAAACATTGTTATAAATTAAAATAATTAATAATATTATTCAATTTAATCTTTAGTAAATCTCAAAATGAATATCAGCTTTTATACTGTTTATTAAAATTTTGTAAGCATGAATTGATTTGTATACAGAGACCCAAAAGAGACATGGTGATAGAAAACTATATGAGATGGAAGTTTATGTTCTTTCATATAAGTACTGTATGGCCACAAAAAAATAGTTTATCATATTCCTCAGAAACGTTCTATTTTCTTACAAAGGTATTGCATTCCCCAACAAACTATGCATTTTCGCAAAAGTATTGTGTACCCTTGAGAAAGTTATCATTCTATACATCACAAATGATTTGCATTCCCCTATCGACTGTAAGTATAAATTGTCTTGCAAAAGTATTGTGTTCCATAGTGAAACATTTGGGAATGCAAACATTTTATGAATGAACATGAAATGTTGCTCAGAATCGCAATGTGCTTTTGGAAACTCCATACTTTTTCAGTCATTGATTTTAGTGTTTTTAGTGTTTTATTAATTCTTTTATTTTATTTAATTTTTTAAATAAATAATATTTAATAAATATAGGCTTTTTTTAGTATTCTTGGTGCACAATTATAATGTTGCTCACTCCTAAAAAATATTAGCACAAAACTTAATGATTTTATTTGTTGACATTACGTAACATTCTTATTTATTATAACGTTTAGCAAAGTATTACAAATTTGGTCAGTTTTTCCAGATGAGAACTTTTACTTTACCTAACTTTAGGTCTTTGCATCTTTTAACATTTTTCGGACAAAGAACCATAAGTGGTAACTTTGCTGAAATTGATTAGAATACTGTATAATAATTTTATAAAAGTTCAAAAATCTATAAGTGTTGAAAGGGTGCCCTCTAAAGGGTTAAGGGTACACTAGCATATATTTGCTTAACTGCTACAAAATATTGATCTCATAGGAGATCTCAAAAAGGGGTTTTTTCCTTTAAAGACTCTGTCCATTTATGTGTGTGGAAGTACACATGTATCTACTGACCTGGAAGCCACACTAGGTACACATTTCCAGGTGAAAAAGTGAAAAAGAGGGAGACAAAAAGCAGAAGTTCAAAGGCCACTCAGCGTGAGAAAAAAACAGAGCTTCAATGCAAAAGTCAAAGGGAGGGAAAAGAAGTCCAGTCAAAACATCAGCCTTGTCAAACGCAAACACTGAAAACGTTTTGACGTTGATGCCCAAACACGGCAGCAAAAAAGCAAGAAAACGTAACGTGCTTTGACTGCTACACCACCAATGTGAAAAATAATCACATTTGCAAAGGAGATAAGGGGAGAAAGACTGACCTCTCCAGCTCACTGATTTTTCTGTCCTTGTCATTCTTCTCGTTCTCCATCTGACGCAGGATGTCCAGTAGACGATCGACTTCAGCCTGGGCTTTGGCCGAGTCCTCTCTGTGTCTGGACACATCAGCTTCAAGCGAAGAAATGCGCTCAGATATCTCAGCATTGGCCTGGGCGTTCACTGCAGCACTGTGGGCCTAAGATAGAAACACAAACTCAAATAGATCTCACATACATATAAAAATGTTTACTATCTCATTAGTTTTTCCATCTGTAATTTATAATAACTTCATCCCAATTTGGATACTTGTACTATGCACTAGGTGTGCGATATTTATCATCTACAGTTATATCATTATTATTGTTTTATTACTTTACAACAAGGTTTTCTTTAATGTTAGTTCATGTATTTGCTAACATGAACAAACAATGAACAATACATTTATTACAGTATTTATTCATGTTTGTTAATGGATATAAAGTTGTTCAATGTTAGTTCATGTTAACTCAGTGCATTAAATAATCTATGGATTTTAATAATGCATTAGTAAATGTTGAATGATTAATAAATGCTGTACAATATTGTTCATTATTAGTTCATGTTAGTAAATACATTAACTAACATTAACTAATGAAACATTATTGTAAAGTGTGACCATCTAACTGACCATCTAACTGATCATTTCAAGTGCTCAAAACAAATGAATCTAACGCATAATTTATGTGATGAAGCCTTAGTTAGATTTTAGACAGTACTGTCTGTTTATTTTTTATTTCTTCTGTTTCTGCGGTGAAAATTGATCCAGGCAAAGCCGGAGCAGAATATTTGCATCTTCCATAGTAACTGTGGTGTTTTATTTCTGAAAGAATCTGTTTTTTTAAAGATAATTTGAGAAAATTATTAAATGGTCAATTCTCAAGCAGTCAAATTTTCTAAATGTTTCTAAATAAATCAGCTTTTTTGAACAAATCTTTTGAATAAATGGTTCAAGGAGTCATTAAAAAAACAACAAAAAAAACATGCCACTTCCATTGACAACAACTGAAAAATAATCTGGGACTCAATATTTATTCACCAACAAGACCTTTATGAGATTTATTAAAAAAAGAAATAATAAATTTCCTACTATGGAAGTCAATACAGGTTTCCAACCTTCTTCAGAATATCTTCTTTTGTGTACAACAGAAGAAAAAAAAAACCTCAAACAGGTTTGGAACAAGTGAATGGTGAGGAAATGTTGACAGAATTTCCAGTTTTGGGTGAAATATCCCTTTAAAAACATATTTATGTGTTTTGTAAAGAGGAAAGAATTATTGGCATGACGAGGTTCGAACGAGAGTGAGGAATCCATAAATGATTATAGCTATTTTGATGGAAAAATGTCTCCAATAATGTTTTTATTCTGCAGTTTTTCCCTGTCCACACTTAACAAAAAAAACTATATCTAGTCAATTAAATGTTTTAAAGTATAGAAAAACTGGTAATTATTTTATTTCTATGCTGTGGCTCACCTTCTTGAGCTGGTTCTCCAGTTTACTGCACTCCTCTCTCCTCTGCTCAAGGGCAATCTCTAGACTCTTCAGTTTGGAGTCTTTCTTCAGGCCAGACGAGGCCAGGGACGACGCATGCTCTTTCAGGTCCAGCAGAGACGTCTGGAAACACACTTAGCATTGAGGTTACAGGTATACAACTTACAAACACTTTTAGTAAACATGTACCTTTGTAAGGTCGAGGCTTGGTGGTTTATCTGTTCTGACAGACACTCAACCAAACTGCCATGTAGGATATGTGCTTGTTCCAAGGTTGACCACTTTATGAGCAGATTTTTTTTCAATTTGGCAAAAGTAATTTATTACACAAAATAAATCAATACCTAATTTTTGGAATACATGTCATAATGTGTAAGACATTCTGAAAATGCATCTTTAATTAAGTTTAAAAAAAAGATTTAATCTTACTGTTAATATTTTATATTTTTTAAACATGAACGTCACTATATTTTGCTAGATTAATATAAAAAAAAAACTTAATTTATTATATATTTTTTCAAAACAATCTAATTTCTTATGCAATTTTGCTGTAATAATAATAATTAATTGTGATGCAGCAAAAAATATTAATAGGCTCAATTTAAAACACTTCTAAACAGTTAAAAAGTTGAGTTTTACTGTTTTTGAATAGATTCAGATGATCTCTGGGTCTGGCACGAGCACTTTTAGCTTAGCTTAGCTTAGCATAGATCATTGAATCAGATCAGACGATTAGCATCTCTCTCAAAAAGTAAATAAATGTATTTGGAAAATAATAATAATAATGAACTTGGAAGAAAAACTAATTTTTGTCTAGTTAGTAGATTGAATAAGTGCTGCAGCAAAAATATTATTTGTTTTCAATTCTTATGCAATTTTGATCTGAAGTAAATTTATTTGAAAACAATTAAACATAATAATAATTTTTTTTTAAAACTGCCATGAAAAATATGTGCTTGTTTCAAGGTTGACCACCTTACATCCCCTTATGACCAGATTTATTTTTTAATTTGTCAATTAGTAATTATTGGTGCTGGCAGCTAGCTCTCTGCAACTCTCACATGGTTGCCCACTGAATCTAAGCAGGGTTGTGCCCGGTCAGTACCTGGATGGGAGACCTCATGGAAAAGCTAGGTTGCTAACTGAAGTGGTGTTAGTGAGACCAGCAGGGGGCGCTCAACCTGTGGTCTGTGTGGGTCCTTACATCCCAGTATATAGATGGGGACTCTATACTGCTCAGTGAGCGCCGTCTTTTGAATGAGACGTTAAACCGAGGTCCTGACTCTCTGTGGTCGTTAAAAATCCCAGGATGTCCTTCGAAAAAGAGTAGGGGTTTAACCCTGACATCCTGGCCAAATTTGCCCACTGGCCTCTGTTCATCATGGCCTCCTAACCATACCCATATCATAATTGGCTTTATCACTCTGTCTCCTCTCCACCAATCAGCTGGTGTGAGGTCTGGCACAATATGGCTGCCGTTGCATCATCCAGGTGGATGCTGCACACTGGTGGTGGATGAGAAGATTCCCCCCCAATGTGTAAAGTGCTTTGAGTGTCCAGAAAAGCGCTATATAAATGTAAGGATATTATTTATTATTATTAATTAAGTAAAATGTATCTTGTATCTTTACTTAAGTAACCTTTTTTTCAATCTTACTATTTAATATTTTTTAAACATAAACCTCACTACATATTGTTGATTAATACTAAAATCTATTTGCTAGTTGGGTAACAAAAATAAACTTAATTCATGATATATTTTCTCAAAATGAGATCTAATTTCTTATGCAATTTTGCTCTGAAGAATTTTAAAATAGTAGTTTACCTCATTTTTGGGGGGTTTTGTGTAGTTTTTTTCTGCACACATTTCACAAGTGCTGCATTAAAAATTATTAGAAAAATTTTAATTGAATGATGTTTTCCTGTCATTTTTCAGCACCTCTCGGTCTGACAGGTCTCCCTGCAGCAGACTGACTTTCTCCTTTAACTCCTTCAGCTCTTTTCTACTGGTATCCAGCTCTTCAGCTTTCTCTCGCTCCTCGCGGTCACGTTGCTCCTTCAGACGCTCAATAATACGCTCCTGTTGAAAAGTGCTCACATTAACACGGTGCCAAAAAGACAGCATATACAACGAGCATCAACTGTTTATAACCAAGAACAGATGTTTCAACTCCAGACAGTAAGCATTTGGAGAAGCACCAGTGTTTTGTTCTAAAGTCTGGTAATGTATTAGAGCAGTGATTCCCAACCTTTTTTTCCAATAAATCTTCATTTTAATACTGCCCCTTTTCATAAAAATACATCTCTGGTGTTCCCAGAAAACACACAGTCTTTATGCATGTCTCTTTAAATGCAAATAAGCTGCTGCTTCCCAGAAGAGGGCAAAGCCTGTACATGCTATTCTGATAGAAACAACAAAACAAATATAAGAAATGGCCAGTAGTGATTTCTAAAGGAATACTCCACTTTTTTGGGGAACAGTCTCATTTTACAGCTCCCCTAGAGTTAATCAGATTAGTTATAGCATTTTTTAATCTATTTAGCCTATATCCCATTCTGGAGCACTTTTATCGTAGCTTAGCATAAATCATTGAATCGGATTAGACCATTAGCATCTCGCTCAAAAATGACTAAAGAGTTTTTAAAAGTTTCCTATTTAAAGCTGGACTCTTCTGCAGTTGCATCGTGCACTAAGACCAATGGAAAATGAAAAGCTGCCATTTTCTAGGCTGATATGGCTAGGAACTATATTAACCACACATAACTTTGCTGCCGTACCATGGCTGCAGCAGGTGCAATGACAAGACAGCGTCTGAAAATAGTTCTGATTAGTCTCTCACAAATGTCTCCATGGTTGCAAGGCACACTCCTTGTTTAAGCAGGTGGTCACATTGGTTCCATTGATGGAGGTTAGCTGATTAGCTGCTGTGTAATATCATTGCAACTGCACCTGAGGTACAGTGACATCACCAACAACAGTTCTAACATAGTTCAAAGTACACATCTGTGACAGTTTTGGAAAGAGTCATAACCGTATAATCTCTCAGTTTACACTTCTTTACTTGTAACACAAACTACAGTGAATTTGGTGACCCCCATCATAAATTGTTGGTGAGCCCCAGGTTGGAAAGCACTGTGTTAGAGCGTTCTCTAGAGGAGCTCCTCACCTTCTCAGCCAGTGAGTCCTCCAGTGTGGTCAGGGCTGTGTCTGTATTGGAGGTGTCCGTCTGTAAGGATTTAACCCTCTCTCTCAGGCTGCTCATCTGTTTCTCTTTATCCCTCAGCTGCTCCTGCAAGTTTTCAATCTGAAACACATGGGTTGAAATGAGATTGGTGACATTGAAGTGACATTTTAATTTTCTAAAAGTATTTTTTATTAACTTTTACTCTTGAAGAAAAAGCTAAAATGGCACAGCTTACCCGAAGCATCTGGCAATATTTTGCCCCATTAATGCCATTATGGAGAAATATTATTATGTTTTTTAAGGATTATTAAGAATTATAATAATTCAATAATAATATTTAACACCCCCCACTCCCTCTCAGTAATGGTACAATACATATTTAAACATCAGAAGAGTTATTAAAAAATCTACTGTATATTTAGTGGATTTTCAATTACAACAATTGTAATTTTCTGGAAAACTGGAAATATAAAAGAAATATAGTAAAGAAAAATATAGTAAATTGGTCTCTTATTTATTTTTCCATAGCTGTGTATATATGTGTGTATATGTATGTTTGTATATAACAAATTTTGTCATAATTATTTCAAAAATCGCACATGTTCTGGGTGAGCAATCAGCAGTCAAACCATGATGATATAATGATTTGTGATGTGCATTGCTTTACTGTATTTGCTATTATATAGCAAACTAGAAACTTTCCAGTGATGTCTGTGATTCATTCCAAAAACTTTACTACCTCTGTTTCTCTTTGGTGGAATGAGTTGCCAGCATTCACCCAAAACTTTGTTCTTTTGTAAATCTTTTCTAATCATTTTAGATGCAAGTGTCTGCTAAATGCAGCATAAGCCGGGTTTCCATCCTAACGTGAAGCGAATAAGGTGTTATTCAGTTTAACTGTTTAAGTTATTAGAGCAGCTGACTGTAGTATTGGTACCCTAGTAACCAACAGTAAACAATCCAAGCATAATTGAGTCACATGGGTGTAATGTTCGCTACATCAGTGCTTATTTGGCAAATGCGTTTCCATCTCGCTTTTATTTTGGATTAAAAAATTTTTGCACACGTCCAAAACCACCTCAAGCAAACGTAAAAACCTTTTTGCAAATTAAGCTATTTTTATTAGAAATTTTCCATTTTCATCACTCGTTTGGCTCATGTGATACTTTAAATTGCACATTAAAGTCAGTATGAAATCAAAATTGACTATGTTTAATTTGCTAGCACACATTGTTATTCTTAAGGTGAGCAATTAATCTGTTCAAGTTAAAAAATATATTTGTTTTGCTAATCTTCAAAGTCTGACCATTTGCTTCTGCATTTATAGTGGCATTGGTCCTTCTCAGTTTGAGGCCACACTCCTCTTACCATTAGATTCCTATGTGGGAATGATGCACAAAAAAAGCCCGCCCCCTACTTAATATTCTATTTCAGTTTTATGTACATCAACATACTGATATAAAAGACTGAGCAACTTCTGGTTCATGCTGACTTTATCACAAGATGATGGAAAAACAGACTTTTTAAACAGACTATGAAAACAAGCAATCCTCACTTTTTTCTGGAGTACGTTGACTTTACGCTCCTTGACTTCCAGCATGTCCTTTAGATCATGTATTTCCCCATTGAGTGTGCTCTTTTCTTCAGACATTTCTTGAATCTGCTTACTCTTTTTGTTTAATGTGGTCTCCTTCTCCTCCAGGCGCAACCTCAGAGCATCCACCTGCAAAACAGTGGCAGTTATCAGAGAATCTGATGGTCCAATGGGTGAAGATAAACCACCGGTGAGATCTATTACCTCTGTCTGCAGAATAGCAGCCCGTTGCTCTTTGGCAGTCAGAGACTCTTTGAGCACTTCAATATGCTGTTTGCTGTCAGAAAATTGGTTAGTCAGGGTTTCCAACTTGGTCTGCAAGCCAAGAAGCTGGGTGTCTTTTCTGGAAAGGTCTTGCTTAACTTGGTCCATCTACATAACAGAAAAAGTCCTTTGTTATTTATACAGTATGTGAAACAATTGCACCTAGTATTCTGGTATATATATATATAAGGACTCTCAAATGTTTTGAGCTTGTCTGCTTTCATTCACTTCCAAAGGTTGTCAAAGTGCATTAGTGTGGGCTGCTTTCATAGTTTCAACTCTCATGAGGTGTGGGGGACAGTATTTTACTTCACTACTGGTACTTAAGTACATTCACATTATAGGTATTGAATGCTTGATTCTGATTGGCTGATGAATATTCTAAGGTATCTAATTGTTTTTAAAGAACCACACAGCAAAGGTAGTTCCAGGCAGGTTTTGACATTTTATATAGCTAGTTTTTATATAGAATTTTAGTATTATGAATGGAATTCAGACGTATTACATCCACAATTTTTCACTATCACATGACCTACCCACACCAGTTGCATTACTTCACTCCTATTCATGAATTCTGTCTAGTGACCTTATGGGATAGTAATGTATCCATTGGATGTGCACTTCAAAATTTCGCTAGAAGTATCATCTGGGTACTTCTTGCCTACTGTTTTTTTTTAGTTTTTTTTTTAATAGTATGAATTCAGCTTACTACTAAGCTAACACACAGATTAGGGCTGTACAATATTAGAAAAAAAACGACATTGCAATATTTTGTTTGTCTGACGTAACTCTATTTGGGACTAATTCATAATTTTAGATTGATTGAGATTATTTTGTAGGGGAGTATCTCCATAAAAAATAATAAACAAATTACAAGCATAGATTAATACAATTGAACAAAGATACAAATTAAATAAACAGTGCTTTATGGTTTTTTGTATAATCTAACAGTATTGAGGTACAAAAATTAAATAATCATATGTTGTGGAGCCCTATTTCACATACTATATAGTGGGGGGAAGTATGTGCTTTCAGATGCACTGTGAATGATTTCAGTTATTGCATGGCCTATAACTGTCAAAGATCAGTACAAAAAAGAAGGCTTTGGGTGAGATGTGTAAGAAAGTAGTACTACACACAGGAGCAGTTTGAGGACAAAAAAACTGACAAATGTCTTGAAATATAACTTCTGAACAGTGTCTTTGGGTTTGGTAATTGTAGTATAAGTGGAATAATTCACTCCGGTTTGTTGAATTATTAGAACTTAATATACACTTGCTTGACTTTGCACCATCGCAGCATCACCACCTTTTCTAATAATTCAATGGCTCGTCGTCAATTATTCCTGACATTATAATCTGTCCTCGTCAGAGTATTTTTATTTTAGGAAACTTTTACCTAATAACATTCCAAAACAAAATATTGTACTTTTTACTCCACCACATATCATAAATATAATTTGAAGTGAATAAATCGTTAATTGAGATGTGATAGCAGTGTCTGAGCTGAATCAAGTCAGTTAACCTGTTAAATTGGTTCACAAATTGCATGGAACTATTAATTTGTGAATTGGACAAAACTCTATTTAATTATACACTAATTTTGTTTTACACTAGACTATATGATATATTTGTTGTTAATGTGTTTAAACTGTCAAAACAAGGCTATTGTTAAAGGCCAAAACCAAACTTGGCCAAACTACTATAAAGGCTTGGTCTTCACACCAAGATGTCTAAACCCAGAAGAGAAAATAGTGTACCAATTCCCAAACTGAAATTATTTTACAAAAAGACATAACTGAAAATAATACTACCTTGAAAATGGACTGTATATTTAGCCAAAAAGAAAGAAGTGATCTCTCAGCAAATAAAGGAAGAGTTACAACAATGCGTTTCCGCTGACCATTTGTGTTCAGATCACCGAAAACACATGCTAATACCAGGTGGAAATGGCACAATCCTGATGTGTTTTTTTAAAGCAGAGTGCACAATACCTTGTTTTTCATGAACTTGGTGTGGTTGCGATAGACCTCCATCTGCTTGGCTTCCTCCTGCCGCTCTTCACAGCTCAACATGCTGCTGGAGCGAAGCATCATCACCTGGTCCTCCAACTCTCTGAGGCCCCGCTCCAGAGAACCGATCTGAGAATCCTGAGAGACACGTCCAAAAAATGAGTCACGCCGGCTTTAATGTTGATGATGAACAACACTGGTGTCTCAATTTGGCTTCACAATGCGCCAAATTTTATGTTTACTTGATAGAAACTTAGATTTCTTGGTTATTTATCCAACCTCAGCCCAGCCCAGATCTATATGAGTTGTTTCCAGAGAGATAGAAATTAAGAATTTGAAGGAAGACCTTATTTTTTTCCATCAAAGCGACTTTTGAGCCAGGGGAACGTTTTCATAGTTCCTACTGTTGAACTATTGGCAGAAGTGCCCACTTGTGTATTTCTACATTTTTAAGTCATATTTGTTTGAGTCAAGCAAGAACTATACAAGTCAGTTCATTGGATTAATATCAGTTTAAACTACAATGACTTTTCATGAAATAAGTGTTTAGGCATGTGTCCACAGAAGCAAACGCTCTGCCAAAAATGCTGTCAAAAAAGCGCTTTGCTTAAAAAGTGCCTTGCCATGCTGCTGGCATTTTAAAAAACTTTAGTTTGTGATGACAACTGTACAAATATGCTCAGTTTGGGAACTCTTAAAAACATTACATTCAGAAAAAAAATAGGTCATACTAAGAAAAAAGGGGAAAAGTATGTACTTATTTTTCCCAATGCTGTCTGTTAAAGGTTTATAACAGTTTACTATTAAATATTGTTGCCTGTTTTACATCAATTTTCATAAAAAAAATGCACATTCATCATCAAAAGTAAACATTAATGTTAACGAGATAGTTCATCCAAAATGAAAATTCTGTCATCATTTATTCATCCTCCACAAACCTGTTTGAGTTTCTTTCTTCTGTTGAACACAAATGAAGAAGGTTGGGAAAAGCAGCAATTAAATTTCTATTGTATGTTATATTATATATGTCATACCTGTCATATCTATCATACCTATGTTTACCTATTATAGATGTCGTTCTTACTCAAAATATATTTTATGAAAACATTTAAAACCACTTGAGTGTGAGTAAATGGTGAGGGAATTTTCATTTTCGGGTGAACTATCGACAGGTCAGTTCCATATGTAAAACTCCATTCATTTTCTCCATAGGGAAACAGATAAACCTCTAAAGACAAACCCATTGCTCTTACAATGCTAATCAATTATATATACTTTTGATGAAAATTACACCAATTGAAGTCATAGCAAGCAAAATCAGCATGCCAAAATATATCTTTAGCTTTGCCCAATCCCGTGAATCTTTGTGATTTGATTGCGTCGTACACGTGCTTCATGGGGTGGTAGTTTATTTCTCTCAGTAAAGACAGACAAATCATAAGCATGTTTCCTTTCACCATACGTAAACAGTATAAAAGCAATGGGCTAAAGTGTTACCTTCATCTCGATGACAGTCTGAAGAGCCTTGGTTTTGGTGGTCTCTGGTGTCCCCTCGAGGCGGCGGTGCAGCTCCTGCAATTAAACACACATGTTTGCCACTTCCTTCACACCAGTACCAGAAATAGAGCTTTCAGATACGCCATTACACCTTGAGGGAGAGCAGAGTTTGTTTTTCTTTACTTTTGCCTGAATTGTCTATCACACTGCAGAAGCTGCTTTCGGATGCAAACAAGTTGTCCTGCTATCTAGTTCAATTACAAATCCTAATTTTTTACGCTTTGAGGAGAACAGATGCCTTTATTATGTGACAGGATGTTGTGATGTTGTTCATTCATTACAGTCAGTTAATATTTTCGATATTTTATATTTTATTTATTTATTATTTTCCTGAGAAAGAGGTGCTTAACCTTCAGAAAATGTCGGTCGTCATCTTCAGAAGGTTGTAGTAAATATTGTATGAGTGGTTTTATTTGTCATCCATTTTGTATGAGGTTTGTCAACCATGTTATTCAAGTTATCCAAACTGTATTATTCCAAAATACTGTTTAAATTCTCATTTATTAGATTTTATTTTATAGCAATACATGTACATTGCACTGTCATTGCACATTATATGTAAATTTAAAAAGTTAGTTTCTAAAATAAAAATGTAATGAGAACATTAAAAACTACACTAGAGAGAGAGTATTGAGTAACTAATTTGGCCAAATTATTACCACCTTTAAACATGTCTATACAGTTTTTTACATTTTTTTTATTGTTTCAGTACATCAGGTTAAACTAAATGAGAATAAGACATTTCTTTCTAGTTTTTTCATATATTTAAAGGAATGCTTCACTTTTTTATGGAAATAGGCTCATTTTACAAGTCACATAGAGTTAAACAGTTGACTTTTACAATTTTTTAAACTATTCAGCCGATCTCCAGGTCTGGCGAGAGCTCT
Source organism: Danio jaintianensis (assembly GCA_903798115.1). Lineage (NCBI taxonomy): Eukaryota > Metazoa > Chordata > Actinopteri > Cypriniformes > Danionidae > Danio > Danio jaintianensis. Next base: position 9,461,720 of record CAIGQV010018127.1, on the reverse strand, counting down.
TTTATCTTAGCTTAGCATACTGTAAATTATTGAATCGGATTAGACCATTAGCATCTCGCTCAAAGCTTTGATAATTGTCCTAATTAAAGCTTGATGTTTTTGTAGTTACATTGTGTACAAAGACTGAAATTCTTGTTTGAAATGTTTGTGCGAGAGGCTCATGGTCTAATCCGATTCAGTGATCTATGCTAAGCTAATCTAAAAGGGCTCCTGCCAAAACCAGATATTGGTGCTCCTTTAATTTAGTTTCATAAATGTACATAATACATTTCATAATTTACAGTTTTATTTAGTTTCTGCTATAATAGCATCAAACTGCATTGTCAAAATAGTAGTTGATTTCTAAAACTGCTCAAAATAAGTGAGACTTTTGATATTCTGTTTTGACGTACATCAAAAATAAAGAAACTTTCTAAGAAAAACAAAAAGTATCGAATATAAAATAACAGAGGGATTTTTGATTTCAAGCCTAAGAGTTCAAAATTTTCCAAAGCACATTTTTGACCAAATAATCACGACAGCTTGTATATGACATAAATATCATATTTTGTAATATATATATTTCATCTTCAGTTGTCACACACCTCTCTAAGAGCCACCAGCTCTTTATCCCGCTGTTCTAGCAGGTTCTCCAGGTGGTGCGCGTGCATCTCAGCATCCGCCAGGCGTCGTGTTCGCTCGTGATCTTCTTCATTGGCTTTAGCTGACGGGCCCTTGCTGTGCAGCATCTCCAGGAGCTTTTTGACAGAGTCATCACGAGCAACGAGCGTCTGCCGCTGGGCCTCCATGCGCACCTCCATCTCCTCCAGCGTACGGCGGAGCAAGAAGAGCTCTCGAGCCTGACGTTCCTGCTCTTCGCTGGGCTCACAAGCCAGAGGCTCCCCGGGCGGCTGGAGAAGCTGGTTCAAGTCACGCTGAATACGCAGCTCGGCCTGCAGCGCCTGCACTGTTGTCTGCAGATGCTGTATAAGGTATGAAAGATATACCAATTATTAAGAGTTAACAGGATAGTTCCAGCCCAGGCTCATTGGAAATATATCAGCCTGCATGTTCACGAAATGCAAAATATGTTTTTCCAGGTACGTTTCAGTGCACATTTCAGAAAACAAATTCACTAGAACACAGGTGTCAAAGCCAGTGGTGGAGGTAACGAATTACAACTACTCACGTTACTGTAATTAAGTACATTTTTGGGGTATTTGTACTTTCATGAGTATAATTTTGAGTCTGTAATTTTACTTGTACTTGAGTACAAATTAAGCTAAATAATTTACTTTGTTATTTTTTTAAATCATTTCGTTACGGAGTACTGTAATTTGATTCAGTATTTCAACCACTGACTGGCATTTTAGTAGCCAATAAAATCTCATCTTAATGGTTTACCTGCACAGCACTTCACTAGCTGGCCTCTGCTACACAGCTGTGCTTTTGTCCCAGAGACATTCAAATGCAGAAGTGCAAACTGCAGCTAAATGTTTACACATTTGACTACAATACAAATTCTGTGGACGGATAAGTATTGTAAACAACTTCGATAAAAAATATATGGAGGAACACTTTCACATGTCGAGATGTACATAATATGTGTGTGTGCTGGCGCTCACCGAAGCACTCCTTCACGTGCATGCGCGTCACACAGCTGGAGCAGAGCTTGAAGGTAAACTAACAGCGGTTTATCATAAGCATTTTATCAATAATTTTTTACACAGTTGGCATTAAGAAGGAACATAGAAACGTTATCTGACTAACATCTAGCAGCTAAATGTGTCTGGGAAAAAAATTCAAAAGCTTTTATTTTCATAAACAGCGCAGATGTGAATGTGTCTGAATGTTCTGATTGGCTGGAGTAGACATCTCATGTCAGAGCATTCTAAACGTGAACGCGCTCTTTCCTTCTGCGTTCACACAAATTACCGGTAATGTTACAACTTCTCTTTCCGGAAAATTGCTGGAACGAATTTACCGGTATTTTCAAAAAGGGCCTGTTCACACATGATCCCTTTCTGGAAAATTGCTCTTATTTTTTTCCGGAAAGGTCTGTATGTGTAAAAGGGGCTACTACACTGTCTGCCATGCTGTGATTTCGGCTTACAAGACTTCAGCCTCTAATCTAAAAAAACACATTATGGTAAAAAACATATAACTTAATTTGTGTGATATTTTATATATTTATTAATATGTACATGATATATGTTTGTATGTAAGGTCCGTGTTGTAAGGACCTTGCTAGCTGTTTGTTATCGCACGACACTGGAATAAGTTAATACTGTTTACAAAGTTACAAAAGTGTTTTTATTATAAAACACATAATGGTAAAAAGACTTACAACTTCATTTTTGTAACGTTTCATTCATTCATTCATTTTCTTTTCGGCTTAGTCCCTTTATTAATCTGGGGTCGCCACAGCAGAATGAACCGCCAACTTATCCAGCATATGTTTTACGCAGCGGATGCCCTTCCAGCCACAACCCATCCTGGGAAACATCCATACACATCCATACACACCCATACACTACGGACAATTTAGCTTACCCAATTCACCTATAGCGCATGTCTTTGGACTTGTGGGGGAAACCGGAGCACGGGGAGAACATGCAAACTCCACACAGAAATGAGTTATCATCCTCTCATTCGTTATTCACCTGCTTTCTTTTGCTCGCGCGAACACAGTTATTTTTGTCAGTCCTGCTGCTTCTCAATTCTAAGATCACATTTGCACCATATTGGGCCATCTTTATTGTCGAACCTGCTTTTAAGAAAACTACCATTTTAAAATTATTTCCAACCACCCAAAGCGGATAGTGGGAGTGATTGTCTTACCCGCCACAGCTGAAATTGCCAAAAGTAGCCTATAGCAACACATAATGTATGTATATTTCTGTCCCATGTGGTGATCAGATCAGAAGAATCCACATCAGATGAAAGTCATCAGTGTGTGTGTGTGTGCGTGCGTGCGTGCGTGCGTGTGTGTGTGTGTGCGCGTGTGTGTGTCTGTGTTTGTATAAACACACTTTCAGACACCAGTGATTGTTCAAATTAACCCGATTGTCATCTGATGTGGATTCTTCTGATTAATCATAATATTAATATTATATAATATATACTAATAATTTATATAATCATCTTGCCATCTGTAGTTTAACGTAATAGTTTATTTATCAGCTATTATCCTAAAATTTATAAAAGCATCTCACTGAAACAATGTTTATTCATCAGTGAGTACAGTTGAATCTATAGCATCATCTTTAATAGAAGCAGTAATGTAAGTGCTGATTCACTTGTGTTGTAAACATCTCATGTAACTGCTACTACTACTTGCATTGGTTAAACTGGAGCCACTGTCCAATGTCAGCTATTGAAATAGAACCTCAATATGAGATGAAACCTTATAAATAAGGTTTTTTAAACAATAAAAGTTTAATACAACTTATTCCAACAATCCTAGTTTTATACAATCCAGCTCCTTTCTTCTTTATTATTTTTGCTATTCATCCATTCACAAAATCATCCATTGAGATGTGACTATGCTACATTGCAAACCTGCTGTCAGCCAAAAAGTGACTAAACAACAGTAATTATACATTTTCTTAATCATACACACACATACACAACTGTGCCATAATTAATGGTAAGCTTTCATTAAGCCCAACGGGCCCAAAACTACTTGCCAAGAATAAGAAACACAACCCAAGCTTCAGAGCTCGCTGTTGAGTCGCATGTTAATTTCAATCTCAAGCGAACAGTGTGAGGAGCGTGATAATGCTGATTATGCTAAGAGTGAATTAGCAAGCTGTCGTTAGCTTAGCGCTGTACACCCCTTCATCTGGGAATCTGTCATGACAGCCATGTTGCGGTGAATCACAGTTTGAAGCTCATCATTCTAATAAGGGAGAGTTGCAAATCATGCAACATCATTGAAGGACTCTGTCACTGCTAACAATACCTGGCTCAGTATCTCAACATATTGTATTTAATGGTAGGGGTGTAGTAATATGGAAACTTTGGTTACCAATAATTAAGCCCACATGGAATCTGCGCGAGCAGAAATCAGCAGATTTCCAGCCCATCATTGAGTCTATTTATTTACTTGTGTAAATGTGTGTAAATTTAAATTTATTCAGATTTTAAATTAATTTCATTAATATTATTGACAAATATGAAAATGTTCATATGATTTATTTACAATACAGTTTGTAAAGTAATATTTTCTGTCTTTTAGTAGATATAGTATATAAGAGACTTGCATTGTTTACCAATTAAGTGGATCTAATGGAATTTCCATTGTAAACATTAAATAAAGTTATTATATTTTATTTCATATATTAAGTTTTTAGTTATGGTACTCCCAAAATCATTCCTCATAAATCCGCAGAATTTTTACAAAAGAAACGAAATAGCAAAAAATGTTTGCTGATTTTGTCTGGCCCTACCGATTACTCTTTGGATTTGGAAAGCTGATATACTGTACAGGCTCATTCGAATAATAAAGTCTGCGTAAATTAAAAATTTGCAATGTTGTTTTGCTAGCGCACATTAGTCTTTAGGTGAACGATTACTCTGTGTAAGTTAACTCTTAGTTAATCGACTAAAAAAAAGTTTGTTTTGGTAATCTTCTATCAAAGTCTGTTCAATACCTTCAGGTTTAGAGTGGCAGTTCTTCTCTGTTAAAAGACAGACTTTTTGAACAAAATTCTTAAGACCCATTCACACCAATAAAGATAACTATGAAGATAACGATAAAGATATAGTTCTAAAAATGGTTCACAGTGTTAAAGAACAGCATAAAACTGCAACGATAAAGATACAGAGGAACGATATCTTTGGAAGCACTTTCAGAATGCTGACAGCCAGTCAGAATCCATTGAAAATTAAAGGGTTGGCGCAATTTAAAGATACAGACAACACTGTCGATAAGCACACTGCTTGATGTTAAGCCCTCTTTTAAAAAATTATTTAAAGATAATGACTATCATGGAGACTATTGGTTACACCATGGGAAATAATGAAAAAAAAAATACATAGAAGTTATGAAAGTCATGGTGGCTAATAAAAGTACCGCAGTGCTAGTCTTTGAAAATGCTGGGGAACTGACTGCGATTGCTACATTCACTGTTTGATTAGATTGACGTCACAAGCTCAATTGATAGTTTTCATGCATTGTGACAACATTAAGGGAACAGCCCCCTGGCAGGCAAAACATTACTATCTTCCGCTTACCACCAAGTCATGGGCTGAGTAATTTCTCTTTTTTAGCTTAAAAAAACGATTATTGTTGTGCAATTAGATATAGCATTACTAACTGATGAGAGACACACCATAGTAGCACACTTAGGACACCTTTGGTTCCAAGGGATAATGCCAAATTAAAAGCATAATCTGAATATAAGCAGATAGTTTTCATTCACAAATATATTTATCATTATATTTATATTTATCATTATCGTGCTTTGTGTGAATGGGCCTGATTTTGGTGCAGTGCATTTGGATGTCATGGTGATTAATTGTGTGTTGGGATGTTTTATCTGGTATAGACTGTCATAGAGGAGACGATGTTGTTGACCAGGATCACAGCTTCTACACTTGCTGATAACCAATATAAATCCACAATATATTGCCATAATACTCTTAACCATGCTCCTCTTACTGTTAATTTGATATAAGGGAATAATGCGAAAAAAAGAAAGCCCCTCCCACTACTCAATATTCCGTTTTAGTTGGAAGTACATTAACATACTGAAATAAAGTTCTTATTAACTCCCGGTTCACACAGACTTTAATATAATTTTTTCTGAGCCTGGTTACAAAAACAAAATGCAAACAAAAATAGTGGACAAGCATAAACCATATCTGCTGAATCTGCAGGGAAACATGAAGATTTTTATTTTCCCACAATCATTGGAAAATGGCAATTCTGAAGTCCTTTTTTCCATGCATGTATCTGAAGTGGATCAATCGATGGAAATAATCCATGTGCCAAGAAAATTATATCAGCAGCCATGTCAGTACGGGCCGATAAATGCTAATTCATTCATTCATTTTCTTTTCAGCTTATTCCCTTTATTAATCTCGGGGTCTCCACAGCGGAATGAACCGCCAACTTATCCAGCATATGTTTTACGCAGCGGATGCCCTTCCAGCCACAACCCATCTCTGGGAAACATCCATACACACCCATTCACACTCATACACTACTGACAATTTAGCTTACCCAATTCACCTATACCGCATGTCTTTGGACTTGTGGGGGAAACCGGAGAACCCGGAGGAAACCCACGCCAACACGGGGAGAACACGATAGATGCTAATGTTTAATTTTATTATTATCGACTCGATTTTACCAATTACCGATTTTGCATCTTGTTATGTAATGTTTCATTATGGTTTCATTGTTTTCGGCAATTGTTTTTTATTTGTTGTCCACTGTATTTCTTTTTTGTTTTTTAGATTTATTTTTTAGCATTTTTGCCTTAATTATGATAGGACAGTGTGCAAGTGAAGTTGGAAACAGAGAGGGAGATGGAATTGGAATCCAGCCTAGACTCGAATTCAGGATGCCTTTAATTTTTACCTGTGTCATATCCGCCTCTTGTTTATTTACTTTCTGTCTCTTTGAAATCTGCTAAACAGTAGCTTCCAGTAAACATTCCATGTCCTTTGAAGAGAGGCAATATGGAGCATGTACAAACTAACATTAATCTTTATTAAAGCTGTCAAAATGGACAACATGCAAAATGATAAAAAAAATTGAAATCGTCAAAAAAGTCCAAAAGGCTGCATGGGAGTTTAATTTAATTACCTTTAGCATTTCATTTTGCATTAGATTTTATTATGAATTTGCCTTCCCAAGATGAACAAATTTCTTATGGATTCAAAAGGGTGAGTAGTAAATGGCAGAATTGAAGAACCCTTCAAAAGGACCACAGAATATCTAAAAACAGCCTATCATCCTTAATTAGCTCAAATGTGTTGCTCATCGAGCATATTGTGGCTTGCAGGAATTCAGGCAGTGAACTCAGCAGTGAGCCGCACGCAGCAGGACCAGGATGTCCATTTCAGGATTGGCCATTAGGATGACCTTACAGAAGAGGTACACTTTCCCTACTCTTTTGAAGATGAGCTGGACCTTTAATCACGCTATTTCCATTCCTATTAATCTATGAAAATACATTGAGGCAATAAAAATGTGATGATTATATCATCGCTGTCTAAAAAAAATTCTTCATAGACTAAGATGGTTTGCTGGTTTTAACTAGTTTAAGCTGGACAGTTACTTTGTTATTTTGCTGTATGAAAGTGATCTTTAAATCTCCAACTTAAAATCTAAATTTTTGGATGTTTTTGTGTTAAAACCTAATAATCTTGAATAGAAATATGAATTCTAAACCTAAACAATATTTCTAAGCTGAATACTTTTTTAATTTAGTTTTTATTAGTTTTAGCTTAAACTCTGCGTCAACCATAAGGTGCTGCATATTTTTATTTCAGTTTGTTGATGTATTTCCAAATGAAATGGAATATTGAATCCCCCTCTCATCTTTCACTTGCAGAAAACTAACAGTTGGAGGGGCTAAGCATATTTCGCCCAAGCTGTCAAACTGATGTCATCAGAAAAGGACTGCCATTTCATAGCGGAAGCAAATGGTTCGATTTTGATTAAAGATTACCAAAACAAACTGTTTTTGTTTCAGTGGATTAACTTGCAGGGATTAATTGTTCACTTTAAGATTAACAACAATATGCGCTAGCAAAATAAACATTTGCTATATCAGAAATCGCATACTACTAGTGTAGGTACAGTTCTAGATTGAATTTGACTTTACTTTACGACTTTAAGTAAAGTACGTTACATAGTATGATATTACCCCTATATAACATCCATTATTTGTCATTATCATAGGATGAACCTGCCTCCCTTCACTCCCATTCATAAATTCTCTCAGGGGAAAGTATAGTGTCCATTGGATGCACACTTCAGAATCTAGCCAGACTAGAGTACTTCTCATCTTTTTCGCAGAAAAAACAGCAATTAAAAATGCATCTGATAATAGCAATGTGGAAGTTCTGCAATGTGGTACTCAAACAAAGTTTAGCCAATCATGTTTATTTACCAAAATCTTGCTTTTAATTTCTTTACACCTTCGGAGTATTAAAAACAGTGTCAGTGTTGCTTTTGATTAGAATTATGATTCATTTTCTAATTTAAAGCACCTCTGCGGTATTTAGGTTTTTACTCATGGACCTTTTCCAGAGCAGAAGAAATTTCCACATTAAAGGGATAGTTCATTTACCTCCACATGTTTCAAACCTGGCGGTTCATCCCGCTGTGGCGACCCCAGATTAATAAAGGGACTAAGCCGAAAAGAAAATGAATGAATGAATGTTTCAAACCTTTGAGTTGCTTTCTTCTGTTGAACACAAGAGAAAATATTTTGAATAAAGCTGGAAACCTGTAACCATTGACGTCCATAGCATTTGTTTTTTCTATATGCAAACCATTGGTTACAGATTTCTTCAAAATGCATTCTTTTGTGTTCAACAGAATAAATAAACTCATAAAGGTTTGGAAACACTTGAGGGTGAGTGCATAATGAATAGTGAATTTTCATTTTTTGGATAACTGTCTCTTTAAATAGGTGGAGCCTCAGAGCCACACTTACTGATATCTGGTAGTTAAAGTATGTCCAATACAGGTGAGTTGGCTTAACAAACCACCCTCTCGTCTTTCTGACTCTTGCACCAGGTTGCACATTTGCACTATAGACACTTTCTTAATCACTCCATGTCTCTTGGAAACACTGTGCATTTAAAATTGTGCTTCATTCAGCTGAGTGGGCTTGACAAACCACCTGTAGAAACACTCTTCTTTCTTATGCGCCTGACACTTTATCTAAACTCCATCTTAAAAGAACGCAATAACGAAAACGATGTGTACTAAAAAGGTACCACAATCATGCTGCGCTGCTTGCTTCAACCTTAAATACCTCTTGCACAATATTAAACCTTAAATACCTCTTTTGCACACTAGACAATATTCACCTATAATACATCTCTTGCACAATATCCTGCACAACATTGTTGTCTCATGTAAAAGTACTTGTATAGCCTGTCTTATATGTATAGTCTTAGTATTTTATTTTATAGTATATGTTAGTTATGCAAAGGTTTTTTTATAATAGCTCTTATGTCCAGTGTTGTTTTTGTATTTATGATTAATCTATGTAGCACCGTTGTCCTGCGAGACACGACATTTCATTCCTCTGTATGTCCACACATGTAGCAGAATGACAATAAAGCTCGACTTGACTTGAAAGGTGTTTACTAGCCAAAGTGAACTTTTACAGAAAATTTTATTTGTCAAGCCGTTGTGACTACAAACAAACTTAGTTTTGGACCCTTTTTGTTTGAAATTACATTACAATAGTTTGTCCTTTGATTTTTACTAGATATTGCTATATTGCTATTGATGTTTACTATATATTATGTGTGTGTGTAAATTTCTCATGTAATTTTAATGGGGGTTTTTTCAGCTGTTTAATTTTTAATCTTTTTTTGTTTGAGTCAGCAATAACAACATTACTGATGTGTTGTCGCCAGCTTTCATAGTTCTTCTGTTTTCATGCTGCTAAGATGCAGATATTGAGTGTGTAATGTCCATGCTAAAATTACACACAGTCATTGAATTCAATGTGTTTACACACAACAACTAAGCAGAACGGGTATTCATTTTTGAAACGTTTTATGTACAGACAACAATGTTGTATAAGCAATTCCCATTCACAGAATCACAACATCTATAAAATTATCAGTAAATTGCATTGTGGGGTATAAGTATCAGTATCGTGTACAGCACAAATACAGACCTACATCAAACACTTTCCTACTACAGTACGCAGAAACAGTATGTATGCGATTTTGAAGTCCTGTTCACTGTTTTTGATGCCCTAAAGCATCAAAAGCCTCAGCCTACATTTCTTGCTCTTGTTATGTTTTGTTGCAAGTTTCAAATGACAAATCCACTAGAGGGCACTGTTTACATGTTTGTGAATCTGAAATCCTTTACTTAGGGTATATTTTGTTGTATGTTTAAGATACACGTCCTTCTTATACACGTCCACGAAAAGGCGGGCTTTTAAACACTGACCAGTAGTGTTTATTTTACCTCCAAACTGAAGCCAAACGTGTTGAAGTATGTTTTTGTAGTTTCAGAATAATGTAGGCTAAAGCACGTATTTCCAATGAGCCTGTGTTGCATAAAACACAATTCTTTATGTTGTTTACACAGAGATGGTAACTGTATCACTGTCCTACGTTTTAAATCCATTTTCAAATGTTTGCATTTTCAGGCCCCCAAAAACAACATTTGTTAATGAACAGTCAAAACACAACAAATGTTTCCATCTTTAAAGTTACAATAGGAGATCTTGGTAAATGCTAACGTTAGCCTGACAGCACTGAAAACCTACATCCCACCCAGCAAATCTCTATCCAAAGTCACGCCTCCTGAACACATGAATGCACATCACTACAAAACATCACTACAATACATCACGTAACGTTCACCGCCAGTGTTGGGTAAGTTACTTAAAAAAGTAATAGATTACAAATTACTGATTACTACTGGAAAACTGTAATCTGTTGTAATCTGATTACATTACTAATTACTTCATGTAAAAAGTAATCAGATTACTAATTACTTTACTTTGAAGTTACTTTTAAAGCGTATAAAATATACCTATAAAAATACCAAATAAACTGCAGCTCTTTCAGTAATTAAATATTCACTGAAAAACATTACAATGGGTTGATCACAGCAGCTTGACATATTCAAAATACTTAGAGTTAAACTTAAAATTCTCTCATCATTCACTTTTTCCAATCCTGTTTGTCTTTTTTTTTACACAAAAGAAGACATTTAGAAGCACACTGGATACATGTAACCACTGGCATTCATAGTATGCAAAAGCACTGAAGTTTTGGGTGTTCTGTGTTTGTCTAAGGTAATTAGTCTACCGAAATGTGTATATTCCAAAGTATGAAGCTGATCGGTCAGTTCTTGTCACGTTACTCACAGTTTTCAATTAGGTGCGTTTGGGAAATGCAAGTGCACACAATATGCGCTCCCAGTATGCGCGCGCTCAAAAGACGCGATATGTGAACGGCCCCATAAGCAGATACGCTTCTCTTCACATTGAGTAGATACCTTCACTTCCTGCACAAAAACTCAATTTAGCCTGTTTAGGCTGAGTTTGGCCGCCGTGTTTTTGGGCACCGGTGACCTCCTTGGTGACGAGTATTGCCGTAGAATGCTTTCTGTTCTAGTGCTTGAACAAGTTGCTGGTCGAGTTAAAAGCAGTCTAAAGTTCTATAGAGACAGGACATAGACTGCATTTGAAACCAAAGTAATGTCTTCCACTTGAAGAAGCAGCCACTCTCGACAGCAACCATTCCAGCAATTTAAAAGCACATGCTTATTAACTGATGTTGCAGCAGAAAACATGATTTAAAAGAAGCAATTTTTTTCTTCTAAAAACTAGTAACGTAAGTAACGCAATTACACTGACTTTAGTAACTGTAATCAAATTACACAAATTTAAAATGTAATTCGTTACATTACTGCGTTCCTCAAAAATGTTATTAGAATACAGTAACGCGTTACTGTGGAACGCGTTACACCCAACTCTGTTCACCGCAAGAAAACTTTATACAGTTAGTAATTACAATCCCAAACTTAAAAAAGAAGGTTGTTGATGTTTGCCTGCCACTCTCCGTTTTAACCCTGTGTCCATGTCTATGACGTAATCTTTTCTGCGCAAACAATGGGCGCAGAGGTATACAATTATATATTTTGACAGGCAGGTAGCCTATCGCAATGTTTGGATCTGAACATTTTGTTTGGTCGAACTTTTCTTGGCCCTACACCTTCCACAGAATATTAAATTACATAAAAATACTTTTGAACCACTTCATTTAGTGATTGCTATCAGGACGTGAAGAAACTTTCAACCAGCATACCAAAAATTGTTTCTGAAGACAATCACTTGTAGCACTTTTAACTTGAAATCTTTTCAAACTTTCGTGTAAACTCAGAATACCATATTGCCATTTTACTGCCACAATTTCTGTGGTTTATATGACAGGAAATAAATAGCATGGCTACAAATTTGCCCCTGTGTCATTGCGCAACTACTTATACCACTGGATGTCAATAAATAGTATGTGAAATCTAAACTGTATCACTGAAAATCTATTTCCAAACAGTACACTTTAGATACGCAGTAGCTTTTAGTACTGATCAAGATCCTGATTTAAAACTACACTCCTTTAATAATAATAATTCCTTACATTTATATAGCGCTTTTCTATACACTCAAAGCACTTTACACATCGGGGGAATCTCCTCATCCACCACCAGTGTGCAGCATCCACCTGGATGACGCGACGGCAGCCATATTGCGCCAGACCGCACACCACACACCAGCTGATTGGAGAGGAGACAGAGAGCCAATTATGATATGGGGATGGTGGGCAAGTGGGCAAATTTGGGATTTTTAATGACCACAGAGAGTCAGGACCTCGGTTTAACGTCTCATCCGAAAGACGGCGCTCACTGAGCAGTATAGAGTCCCCATCAATGTACTGGGGCGATAGTACCCACACAGACCACAGGTTGAGCGCCCCCTGCTGGTCTCACTAACACCACTTCCGGCAGCAACCTAGCTTTCCCATGTGGTCTCCCATCCAGGTACTGACCGGGCGCAGCCCTGCTTAGCTTCAGTGGGCAACCATGTGAGAGTTGCAGAGAGCTAGCTGCCGGCATGTTTAAACATGTTTAAGCACACGCTTTAATCCTAAATCCCACTGAAACTACAAAACAACTCTCCGATCAGCAATAAACGTCCACTTATGCTTAAAAAACAACCATATCCTGCCAGATGTACCCACCTGTGTCTCATCTTGCACAGCGCGGTACTGCTCCTTCCACACGGATATTTTGGACGCCTCGTCCTTTCGCAGTGCACGTTCCTTCTTCAGCTCCGGGCTCCAGAAGCTTTTGATGGAGCTCATGGAGGAGCTGAGCTTGCTCTCCTTAACTTCGATCTCCTTCCGAAGGAGCTCGTTTTCCCTCAGCACCTCCTTGAGCTGGGCTTGGAGCTCCATGATGGTGTTGTCTCTCGCCTGGCGTAGGGAGTGAGGAACAGTTGAAGCTGCATGGATCTCGCCTCCAAAGCCCATAGAGTCAGTCGATACTGCCGGCACCATTGCCATGTCAGGTGTACTGCCGGTAACCGTTCCTCGGACTCCATAGGGTATGCTACCTCCAAAGCGTCCCGTCGCTACGGCAGTCTTAGGGTGGTCAGATGAAGTCCCAATTGCGACCTCGTTGTCACTCATGTACATGGGACCTGACGTGGCATAGGCAGCATTGAGAGATTGAATGTTCTCCATGGATAGTGTCTTGCCTCCAGAGCCGCCTGGACCTCCTCCACTTCCACCCATGCTGTTGGTGCGACGGTGGCCCATCCGGGGTGACCGAGGCAGTCGAGGCGATCGTCCCGAGTTGCTCTGGTTGTTTCGGCCCGCACTGTGATTACTGTCCATTTTGCTCACAGAACGTGAACTTCCGTACATTTTTGGCAAATTTGATCAATTTACCTAGTCAAAATTTAATGCGAAGGAATGTGCTAATAAAAAGGCCAGGTCATCATCTTCATCTCATGTATAAGTAACGTGATCGTTCAAGCAAAAGGTCTTCTTTATCTTCCTGCCTGATGGAGCAAATGTGCTGGCCTGTGAAATGAAATAAAAATGCAAAACATACTAAATGATAAATATTCACTAAGGAGTGACAAAATGCATCAAACATATATTAAAGTATTGTCTATTTTATTCTACATCTTTCTAGCAATGGTTTCATGCTACCTAGATGTTTGGTGAATGTCTAAATGATCTGACTCATTAACAAGTTTTGAAGTGGTTTTTGACTAAAACTACAAATGGTAATTGTACAAAAGTAGAAACGTTTGCAAAAACATGTTGCATATTAAAATCATGTGATTTTTCTTTAAGCGGTCAAAATTGCCATAATACTGTGCATTATTTACAGTGATTTTTATATGGGATGCTAATATACAGCTCTGGAAAATTAAATGATAATTTCTCTGGGTGTGCCATTAACAGGTATATGTAATAATAATGTAATAAACTACTGATAACACGTCTCAAATAAGAATGCACTCCATGTTTTCAGAGCTTAAATATTAGGAAAATAATGTGTACATACGTGTGTATTCAAAATATGCATATTATGTACATATCTTTTTCCAATATTTCACTTCATGATCTACATTATGAGTAGTTTATCAAATAAAACAAAACTAAATGAAAAACAAAACAAATGTGTATCTATTTTTGGCAAATCCAGATTTCCAGTAAATTTGAAATGGTCTCCATTTTTTTATAGAGCTGTACTTATAGAAATTTAATTATAGTAATGCTTGGCCATTTCCAGACTTTTTAAAAACGCCCTGTAATATGTCAAATTAAAAAACAAATCAATTACAGACAGCAACTAAAGTACAATTTTGACAGTGGTTTAAAAAAAAAAACAGATATTAAAAACCTCAGTAATATTAACCACTATAACAACTAGAACATCAGCATACTTAATATATTATTTTATACATATGCCACATGACGCTCATATTGAAAATGTATTCACAAGTCAGATAGTGTAATAATGCATCTCCCATTTACTCACTGAATGAGTGAATCGAAGGAAAGGTGGGGTTTTATTGTAGCCTCACACTCCAAGGTTATAAACCAATTAATGTCAGCTGCTTTACCGACATTATTATTACGATATACCAAGCTCAAACTCATAAATGATATCCTACAACAGTATATATTCAGTATCCATCGCTGTCGATGCAACAATCCTGTTGTATTTAGGTGAAGGCTGCTCTCAAACAAACCAAACCAAGCAGAAGCGTCGGCATTTCCCACCCAGCACGTCAATAATACTTGCAAATGCGCAAAATGACTTACTACAATGGTTATATCAGTACAATTTAGCACTAAAACGTAATGTTCCGTAAAATCCAGCCCTGCATTCGCTCAGCCCTCAGCATCCTCCCTCAATGTCCTTCTTCTCCACCATTGCATGGCTTAACATTTTTGCTCCTCTTTTGTTATTAATAGCTGTCCAGCAAATGCGACAGTAAATGAGAAGCGCTATTTGAATATCACTATTTGCAGATTTTGAATAACCGAACCGTATTTTAATATAATCCCCACAATAGGTTTTTACCAAAATCAGTTTACCTTGCGGTTGGTAGCCTATGTTTCATCCGATATGTAGCGACCGTCCGTCCAAGCTATTGTATGATTGAGAGGAAGCGGTCTGTTTTTTTTTTTCTTTTCTTTGTATTGCTTTATGATTTTATTGTTTGCAGACATAGACCAGCATCTTCCCAGAGCTGGAGGACTTCAGTGACGTAACGCCTACGCTGCGCGCTCACAAACACTCGCCTCTGAAATGCCAACGCCATGCTACGAAGGTCATTTTATTTCAAATATAGGCTACAACTATTTTTTTTCTCACCCAAGAAATGGCGTTCGGTTTCCGATGTTCACTTTATGTGTTGTGCAATTTCAGAACTTATTCTAAATATGTTTTATTTAGTTAGATATTCAGATGTTTTCTGTCATTTTAAATTGAAGGAAATGCCTTCATTTCATTAAAAAAATACATATTTTTGTATATGTCATGATATGGCCTATACGTTTATAATATTATCTTAATTTGCATCTCTAGATAGGCACCCTGCCCCTAACCATGAAAATTTCTAAGCCACACTTTATCAGTCTGATAGAGGAAAGAGATAAACGGCAGCCGGTGGGGTTTGATCGCTCTTAAAGGCACAGTAAACATAAAACTGCTAAATCTGTCATCATCTTCTCACACTCGTTGTAACAATTTGTATATGTTTATTTAATGATGCTGTGTAAATGTTCCCATGTTTTACAAGCACAAGCAGGCTCACTATATTTATTAACCATACAGTTCTGTCTCATGTCTTTGGATGGTTCACCCAAAAATGACAATTTACTCACTTTTAAGTGGTTCCAAATCTTTATTAGTTTCTTTATTCTGTTGAACACTAAAGAAAATATTTTGAAGAAAGCTAATCTGTAACCCTTGGCTTCCATAGCAGGAAAAACAAATAATATGGAAGTCAATGGTTACAGGTTTCAGCATTCTTCAAAATATCTTCTTTTGCATTCAACAGAAAAAAATAACTCATAAAGGTTAGGAAAACAAAAAGGGTGAGTAAATGAGGACAAAAAAATCCTTTTTGTGTGAACTATCCATTTAACCCTTACATGTAAAAGTATTAAATGGCCAAAACATAATTTCAAATTCTGCTAGCTAAATCTCCATTCAAAGTCATGTCTCCTGAACACATGAACGCACACTTGACAACATCACTACAATGCATCACGTAACATTAACCACAGAGACAACGTTATAGTACATTTAATAATTACAATCCCAAAATTTAAAAAAGAAGTTTGTTGATGTTTGCCTGTTTAAACAACGTTCTGACCCCAATGACGTAATCTTAGCCTACATATACTGAAAGGCAGGTAGGAATGTTTGGACCAAACATTTTGATTGGACAAACTTTTTGTGGTCCTACACCTTCCGCAGAATATTACAATACATATAAATACATTTGGACTACGCAATTTAATGTTTACTATCAGGATGTGAAGAGATTTTCATACTGCGTAAATGCAAACTCTGCTTAATTGTAATTGAATCATTAAGATCTTTTTTTAAAAATGCAATAATGTTTTGCCAATTTAAATACTCACATATACCTTTACATGTAATGGTTATGAAGTATGAGTTGTCTCAATTGTTATTATATCTTCCTTTAATATCTAGGGGTCATTTACAAAGTTCAGTTTTAAACAGAAAACCTTTTATGGCTGTAATGGCAAATAATTTTCTTCCTGTTCACAAGGAATACATTTTAATGTGAAGACTGAAATTGAATCAGACAAAGTTTGTCTTTCAATTGCTTTAATTCTCCGGAGAATGATCAGTTTACAAACAGAAAGCCTCTGTGAGCAAAAGGATCCCAAGGATGGGCTCACAGGCGTTTTTAAAGACAATGTTACAATGTTTTGGATAAGAATTTCTCTACAGCTCCTTAACTCTTAAACAAGATTACACATGGCTGTAATAGCCCAATGTTTATAATGCATTTGATTTTGACTTTAGCAAAACCTTAATCAATTTATAATATCATTATAAAATTGTCAATCATCAATATATTCATTCATTCATTCATTTTCTTTTCGGCTTAGTCCCTTTATTAATCTGGGGTTGCCACAGCAGAATGAACCGCCAACTTATCCAGCATATGTTTTACGCAGCGGATGCCCTTCCAGCTGCAACCCATCACTGGGAAACATCCATACACACTCATTCACACTTTTACACTACAGACAATTTAGCTTACCCAATTCACCTATACCGCATGTCTTTGGACTTGCGGGGGAAACCGGAGAACCCAGAGGAAACCCACGCCAACACGGGGAGAACATGCAAACTGACCCAGCCGAGGTTCAAACTAGTGACCTTCTTGCTGTGAGGCGATTGTGCTACCCACTGCGCCACCGTAAGGCCCCATCATCAATATATGATCATCCATATTACAAATTTCCATCACATGGCTTTTACCATTTCTGTATAAAGTACAAAATATGATTTTGTTTATTTTATTTTTGAACATGGTGATGTTTTCATATAACATGTTCAGTCCATAGGCAGGTGAAAATAATTAACTGCATCCAAATTGCATACTGCAATATATACTCTACTATAGTATGTGAAAAACAGTATACACCAAAAAAAGGTCTGTAAAAAGTATGGACTGTTTTTAAGACAACAGAAAGTAGTAAATTATGTAATAGATTTTATCGCATAGCAGCCTTGGAAAAATGCATATAAAATTGAATACAGTAGACTTTGTAAATAAAAAATTATTGACACCATAGTATTGGTAAAGGAATAGTTCACCCAAAAATGAAAATTCTGTCATCATTTACTCACCCTTTACTTCTTCCAAACCAAAAGTTTTTAGTTTTATTGAACACAAAAGACGATATAGTGAAGGATGTCTGAAACCTGTAACCATTGACTCCAAAGTATTTGTTTTTCCTATGGAAGAAGAAAAAAAGTCAAACTGGTTTGGAACAAGTCAAGGGTGAGTAAATGATGACAACATTTTATTTTATTTTATCTTAATAAGACAAACTATCCCTTTAATAGCATATTTGCAGTTGAATAGGAAACTATAACGCTATAAATATTAAATATAGCATTTTTATTAAATATAAAAATAACAAAACCATTTTTCTTCACATAAGACCATATTTTCTGCTCGACTGAATAGAATAGTCACGCAAGTTTAGTAGATGTTGACGAGTCATTTTGAGCGAACTGTTCCTTTAAAAACACCATCTAACACACATTCACACTCTTCATAGTGCAGCAGGCGGCGCTATTTTCTAACTCTACGAGATTTATTTGGATAAAGACAAGAAGCAGGGGGGAGTGGACAGAGTCCGGGTTATTGTCGATCACGAAACCGGTTTGTTCATGTAAGCATATATTTATGCAATGGCGAAAATTTCGCGAATTGATGGCATGCAGATTCCGCGGTCTCGAGCCCTGCGCGTGCATATCGTCTAGATCAGCGCGGGATCTTTCGCTGTCAACAAAAGAGCCACAAAGCGCTCCTGAACGCGCAGCACCCAAAGCCAAGTTTCATGTCGGCATAAATGGATATAACGTGTCTCGTAGCTTTTCGACAATTGTTTAGCATGCTGTAGCTGTAAATATTGCAGCGTCAACTTGAAGTGCATCGTTTGCACGCGCAGCGTCATGCAGTAGATGAGTGTACGAGGAAGATGAATCGAGGTCAGTTGAAAGAGAATAACAAAGAGAACCTGCTCTGCAGTCTCGCGAGCAACCATTAGCGGAAGCGGCTGCTGTTGTGTATTTGACACTCGAACTTCGCAGTATCGCTCGAGACTGTTGAGACCGGAGGCACAGCAACCGACGTTTAGCCATTTTGTCGGGTTTTTAGTGGATAAATATCTCGTTAAGCGAGGGTCTTTGAGTCGCTCACATGCTTCGCGCGGGTTAAACGTTATTTCAAATACGGAGCACGCGCGTTTGGGGAATTACCGGTTAAACCTGGAGTCGACCGTTGGTTATTCGCCGATAACTAAAAAGAGTGACGACGACACTTTACATTATGGTAAGTTTTTGTCTTAAATGTCACGATAAACCGGTAAAAACTAATCGGGTTTATGTGTTCACGAGTCAAACTAGGTTTTATATGTTTTATTTGTAACGGCAGTTTTTCTACATTGAAAAAAAACCTCTTAAAGCGACAGTTCATCTTAAAAATTTGAATTTAAGTTTGGTTTTCATTTTCATTTGTTCGGCATTATGGTGTATGACTTTATTTCTTCTCACTATAACGTTAGAAGACGAGACATTACGAATAATTTGCTTTTCCGGTATTTGTCTTTCAAGTTTAAAATGACAGAGTTATCATAGAGGTAAGTTTAGTCAACATGATTTTAGCGTAATTATTTTGAGTCTGGTCATAACTTTAAGCAACTGACATAATTATTTAATCTAATAAAATATGATTTTGAAGTTTGACATCCTAAAATCTCAACTCCAGTTCCAGGAATTACATGATGAAAAGTGTCTTCAGTATTTTACCTCAAAAAAACAAAACAACGTTGGCGTATATTATTTAAAAATGTTTACTTATTTTAGTTTATTTTATTTAACTTATTTTTAATTTGAAACGGTAGACAGTTTGTTGTACACATGGCGAATCTAATTTACTAATCCCTCAACATATGTTCACTGTCCTGAAGATAGATACAGTGCACTTATTGAATTACTTCAAAGATATAAGCAAGCAATACATTGCCATTTTCAATAAAGTTATGTTCGTTGTTATTAGGAACAACAGAGTTTTGTTAAATATTTAATGAATTATCTTGCTGTGAAATGTGTTGACGAGAGAAGGTGTTGAAAAAAAATCAAAGTGTTACTTCCTGCTGTGTTTATCTGAAGGTTTCAGTATGACGGGTCTATTTGTAAAGTAATAAATGTTATATCCTATCTTTTTAGTAAGTGAGAGAAAACTCTTACTCCTAACTATTTATTTGCCTGTTTGTGAAACAGCCATTGTCTTGTTAGAGCCCTGTGAAGTCTGTCTTGTTTGAACTTTCCTGGCTTCAACAACAAAAAAATCGAGTTTTATTTATTACATTAAATTAGTGCTGTTGAAAGATTAATCATGAGTAATCACATCCAAAGTTTGTATTTTGTGTATATGTATTATGATATATGTATAAACGCATATATATTTATTAAATATATATATGTATATATTTGGGGCAGCACGGTGGCGGAGTGGGTAGCACAATCGCCTCACAGCAAGAAGGTCGCTGGTTATAGCCTTGGCTGGGTCAGTTGGCATTTCTGTGTGGAGTTTGCATGTTCTCCCCATGTTTGCGTGGGTTTCCTCCAGGTGCTCCGGTCCAAAAGTACAAAACGTGGTATAGGTCAATTGGGTAAGCTAAATTGTCCGTGGTGTATGTCTATGAATGAGTGTGTGTGTGGATGTTTCCCAGTGATGGGTTGCAGCTGGCAGGGCATCCGCTGCGTAAAACATATGCTGGATAAGTTGGCGGTTCATTCTGCTGTGGCGACCCCAGATTAATAAAGGGACTTAGCCGAAAAGAAAATGAATGAATGATTGACATGTCATATATGCATGTATAATTTGAATTACAGTACATTTATTTGTATAATTTGTATAAATAAGTTAATTATATTGTGTAATAGTAATGTATTACTGTCAAGTTGAATCAAACTTTTATTTTGGGTTGTTGTGAAGACCATTACATTTTTGTGTGTACATGATATGGTGATAGTTTTTCTTATGTTTTCTAATCTTCTAGCCATCTTGGTAAAACTATATTTTGTGTCTTTTTCAGTGAATTGGACGCAAGGGTTAAACTTTTTTTTCCCAGGACGACCTTGGGGTCGAAAGTGACCACTACTTTTATCAGCTTTTATTACTTTTACTGCCCTGCCCCCATTAGGAGACCACCTATGTTGATTGAATACACCCCACATTTTTTCAAAGGATGGATGAGCTGAAGTCTCCTTTTAATCACCACCATCATCATCATCAAAGTATTTTGAACTGTGCATGGATCCTGCGTTACTTTTATCACCAAGCACTTCCTGTGCTCCTCTCCAACACTTTAGTTTGCAAAAGTATTGACTTTATCTGAACTGCTGTTTTGAGAGGAGGAAGGTTTATCGAGTTTCCACTTGGTTTGAAGTGACCTCTTCTCGATATCATATATTTATACTGCCATTTTTTTGCATGGATAGCATATAAGGTTTATCCAACTTCACGCTCCACTTAGTGGAGAAATGTCAGAAAATCTCAACGACAAGATGGTCAAATTCCTTTCCCCCCCTTCGAAGAACACCAACGGCTCCAGCTCAGACACTCTGGTGGGTGAGCATCTAGGTGTTGATGTCCGTCGTCGCCACCACACCATGGATCGAGAACTGCTGAAGGCAGAGCACCGTTTCTTCCGTCGCAGCGTCATCAATGACTCCAACGCTACGGCGCTTGAGCTGCCGAGCAAGAATGCAATCCTAACCCACTCCACTGACTCCCATGCCACTGTCTGTGTACCTCCTGCCCTGGAAACCAAAGCCACCTCAGTGACCACACAGTCTGCACCAGAAAAGAAGGTGGCTGATGTTGTCGAGATGGTTATTGCGTCAACACAAGTTTTGATTACGAACGCCACACAACATCTTCCTGCAGAAGCACCAAGTTTGGTTGTGGAGGTGAAGTCTGGTGATGGTATTGATGGAAAAAGAGAGGTTGAGAAGGAGGACGATGAAGAAGGTAAAGAAAAGGCACGTGCTGAGGCTGAGTTGCGGGATGCTAAGAAAGAGGAGGAGGACAATGAGGAAATTGAGACAAACGCTGTTGGGACGTCACCGGATGGCCGCTTCTTGAAGTTTGACATCGAGATAGGACGTGGCTCTTTCAAGACGGTCTACAAGGGACTGGATACGGAAACTACAGTGGAGGTTGCATGGTGTGAGTTACAGGTACGTGTATTTGTAAAGTTGTATTGATTTATATTTCTTCGTTAGAATGCATTATTGAAGTCAACATTTCGAGTTACATTGGTTTCAGAAGATTTTTAATAACCATTAAAAAATATATATATTTATATTGGTAATTGAACATATTCAACTAGAAAATCTTGTGATGCCATCTCAAAATTATGATAAATTCAATGTGCTGTGAAAAACCTTTTTCCAGTGGGGCTCTCTGATAGGTTTTTTTTTTTTTTTAACATGAATGTTTTTCACCTAAATTTCAGCTTCTAAATAATAAATGAGCTGAAGTAAAGGGTTAGTTCACCAAAAAAATTAAATTTTGTTATTAAGTACTCACCCTCATGTTGTTCCAGTCCCCTGAGACCTTCGTTCATGTTCAGAACACAAATAAAGATATTTAGGATGAAACCAGAGAGCTCTCTCTTCCTCAATAAACAGAAAAGTTCCAGAAAAGGAACCAAAAACAAAAATGTACAAAAAAATTCCATGTCTTTTTAGTGGTTCAGCTGTAATACAAAGCTCAATAAACACTTTTGTGTGCCAAATAAACTGTAAAAAAAAAAAAAAAAAACGTTGTTCACCAGCGTCTTTCATATCAGATCATTACAGCACTTGTGTGCTGTTTTGACAATGTTTTTGGTTCTTTTCTGGACTTTCAATGTCTTGGGGCCATTGCTGCCTATGGAGCTTCACAATGGCATATACCACAACCTCTGAACCTACAGTAAGTAGGTCTGTCTATAACGATTTATAAGTTGTCATCAAAAATTAATTACCGTATGCATAAAATGAATGAGTTTTTACGTTTATGGATCCTGACTGTTGCACTCTGTGGGCAGAACGTCACAGTGTTTGACAGGTAGGATAACAAAGTGCAACACTTGACGTTGTTAACACTCTTGATCTGACCGCTTACGGTGGTAAATCACTATCTGATCTGCTCATCTGGTTCCACAGCAAATACAGTCTCATTCTCATGAACCTACAACTCTGTCTTGAGGTGTTTCCGGTACAGCACCTAGTTATGACAGTCTTATGACTAAGTTTGATTTTAATTTCCAGCGCCCCACCTGGGCCTTTTAAAATGGTGTGTCATCCGCTTGTATTGTTCACTCTTAATTTAGTTGTGTAATCCTTTTTAGAAGAAGGAAGACACTTTTACTAGTCCTTTTGTCACACCTTTGGTGTTTCTCGCCTATGAAGCGTCTCAACACACACCCTTCACACTTAACCCATATGGCATTTGGCCAGTGTTTTTATAGCTGTTGTCATCTTAGGCTCTAGCCCTTGTATTGTAGTATCATCCCTGAATAGAAACCCCTCATTTCCCAATTAGGCTATTTTAGACCTCCGGGCATGTATTTTAAGCTGTGTGATATACACAGTAAAACATTGTTAGTGTTTATTTAAAGTCTATTTTGAGATTTATTCCTTGTGACAATTATTACTTGTGACATTCTTATTTAAACTATATTGCCAACACTGAGGGTTTTGCTAACATTTGTTAGCTACATTAGTTAATGAGAAAAAATACTTTTAATGCGTTTATTAATCATACTTGATGTGAACAATAACAAATACAACTTTATACTTTGAAAAAATATATAGCTAAAAATTATTTAATAAAGCTAAGCTGTATGTTTATTAACTAATGCTAAAAATATTTATAGAAAACTAGAAAATATATAATTTATATTGGACCACCTTAAGGTTTTACTCATATCTCCTCAAATTATTTATTACTTTTTTTACTTTGACAAAAATAATTTACAGTCTACAATCATTTAATTGTTCTTTAATTATTGAATTTATTCCAAATTAATTGTAATGGTTAACAAACCGTGAGAAACATGAGCTTTTGTACTGCACACTAGAATAATTGCACAGTGAATACATCCCTGCAATCTTTCCCCTTTTATTAGTTTATGATATGATAAAAGCATGACTAATCTCCACGAGGTGTGCTTAGCAACAGCACCTCCATCGGAAAATCACCAGCTCACTTCTAACAAGCCTTCATGCATTCAGAGGCAACCTCCGTTTTGTGTTTATCGTGAAGAAGCAGTTTCGAGAACATATCGAGAGGTGTGATTTTGAAAAGTGGGTCAAAAAAAAAATTCAACCACCAAAGCAATGGTAATCTTCTGTGTGAAGTATTTCGAGCTGGTCTGCCACGGCTTGACTCTACAGCTTCTCTCCACCCCCTGCTGCCTCTTTTCTTTTTTCTTTTTTGTGCAGAGCGATGACGAAGCAGCACCACGTGAGCTGCAATTCTCCTGCTTTGGGCCCTCAGGCGTAGCCAGCTCATACATAGAGTTGAAACAAAGGCCTTTCTCTCTAGCTTTCAGTCTCCATTTATATCCCTTTTTTGCATTGCACGTCTCACTGTCCTTGTTTTTATCTCTCAGCTTGTCTTTTTGTGATATGCCGCTATGCGTTCCAAGCTGCGAGTTCACAGTGCTGCAGAAAAAAGGGAAGAGCTTGTATATCTTCCCCCAGAAGGCCATCTGTCCTTGGCGCCTTATGTTAAACTCAGGGATATTCCCCTGCCACAATTCTCTCCTTTCCTTTCTTCACATGCTAAACACATTTGAACAATATGATGGTCACCACAATTAGAAAATGAAAATAGATCTCAGATGCTTCTCCTTTTTTTACAGAAGTTTCTGTATGCGTCCAAGTGAATATACCACATTAAATGCTATGGTTAAACTAGTTAGCCAGAGAATTGAGTCATGGTTGCGATTGCATACCGCTGACTTTCAAGCAACTGTTGAGTTTCACCCCAGTTGTCCTGCATTTGGCTTTCGCCCGGCTTTTGATCCCTTTAACAGACCCCTGTAAATCCATTTAGCCTTCTGTTGTAACTTTGGACTATTTAAAGATTTCTATACTCTTTTGACAGCATTTGTACTGGCTGAATATTCTATTAAATAATCTATTAAAATAATACTATATATGTCATCTCATATCCCGATATATATCACGGACTATAGCATTAATGGACTTTATTTATTTTTTACATTTTAAAGTATATACTCAGAAATGTGCTCTTCATATATGATCATATTTCTGAATTTATTTACTGTAGAACTTCATAGCAAATGTTTGATTAAAGTAAAAAAATAAAAGAAAATTATAAAATATAAAACACTTTTCAGAAACTGATGACTAAAGGTCCAACATAAAAAATCTCTAAATAAAATGCAAGATGTTTAAACATTGTACTTTTGAGATTTTTCTCTTTTTCAGCTATCTTCTGATGCTGTTATTCATGTTTCTGTTTGCATCCTCGTAATGGCGTGTAATATTGCACTCATAAATTATGAAAAATTATTACCTTGAACAGTGTATTTTACACATTAAATTGATCAAAAGTTGAATTTAGTTTGTAACAATGTAAAAGTCTTTACTATTGCAAATAAATGCTGTTATTTATTATCTTCTATTCCTCAAAGATTCAAGACAGCACATAGATATTTATTTAGCAAAAGTACAGTTTTTCAAACAGGCATTTCGCAAGATTCTGGCATCGATTTATGATAACTATATTTTATTAAGAACCTTTCAAATCTTTATTTGAAGCAGTAATAAGAGCTTGAAGTAAAAACATTTCTTCTCAAAAGACTTTTTCATTTGGTGTTTACTTTTGCTTAATTTTATTTATTTTTTGGTAGTGTTTGTGATCTTGTTTCAAATGCTTTGTACCTCCTTAGAAATATCATTGTAGTAATTTAATATAGGAAGTAAGCACATGCAGCTAACAAAATTGTTCACAAAGCATGTGATTCTCATGTGATCACTGGTTTACAATACTGACTGAGTAGATGAGTGCAGGAATATCAATCCTTGTGCTGTTCCTTGTAATCATCAATTGCTACACACTATCCCAACCAACTAAAATGTATAGTTTTAAAGTATTTCTTAATATTTCCAGGTAATTTCTTTCAAATCCTCTTCCTAATCCTAATTCCTTATCTCCTGCCTGAAGTGGTATGTGCCCTCACACGTGAGTCGGATTCATGCCAGGAGCTTAATCCTCATACTGGAGCTCAGCATGCGGGCCGTCTCTCCTCTGGGGAAAGACGCTCCCACGCTTCACTTGCTGGGTCCCACAGGCCACAGAGTGCACTGCATATTTGGAATAGTCAGAGAGGAAGGGAGAAAAAGTAGGTCTGTTAGGGTGGGGTGCAAAGCAGAGTCCCCCTTCCTCTAACCCGCATCAATTGCCACTGAAGAGGCATTCTGTTGAGCATTACCCTACTAAAGGCATTATGCTAAACACCTCTAATTGTGTTAGTTATACACATGTGAGCTGTTAGGGAAGTTTTAACCCTAACTAAGGGTAAACAGCCGTCCCCACAGGGATTGGCAAAGGCAAACTTGCAGCTAAATGTTTCTCATTCCAGAGATGGCAGCTGACCGCACCAAATGTAGGTCAACTAGGAATCGGCAATTGAACTGAGTGCATTGTTTGAACTGTAGTCTGACACACAGAGCAGTTTTGTGTATTTGCTAGATTGAGATTGATCCAAGTACTTTGCAGTTCTATTGTACATGATAGATTTAATGCTGCACTATCTACTTTGATTGCAAATTAGTTGTTTTGTTTTTCAGTTATTTCCTC
The DNA here is from genome assembly GCA_903798115.1 of Danio jaintianensis. Taxonomy (NCBI): domain Eukaryota; kingdom Metazoa; phylum Chordata; class Actinopteri; order Cypriniformes; family Danionidae; genus Danio; species Danio jaintianensis. The sequence goes on along the minus strand of CAIGQV010018127.1, from coordinate 9,434,826 downwards.
TGCTATGAAACCACAGTTCAACACAGTTGTTGTTTTTTTTCCAAAGAAAAGTCAAAGAGCTGTTGAATGTGCTTAAAGGGATAGTTGACCAAAAAATTTACATTTCCTCATTTACTTGCACTCAGGTCGTTCTAAACATTTGAGTTGCTTCTGTTATTTGCAAAACAAGATATTTAGAAGAACGCTGACAAAAAGCAGCCATTTACATCTATAATAGAAACAAAAAAAAATACAGTGGAAGTCAATGGCTGTTTTTTTTCTTTTATTTTTTTTCCCAACATTCTTCAGTATATCTTTGTGTTCAGCAGAAGAAAGACACTCAGACCGGTTTGGAACAATTTAAGGATGAGTAAATTGTGACAATTTTCATTTTTGGATGAACTGTCCCTTTAAAGGGATAGTTAACCTAAAAATGACAATTTGCTGTTTAATGTACATGCCCTCAGTAAAGACTTTTATTTTTAAAAGAACTTGAAGATGAACTAAATGATTTGTAGCTGAAACTTCAAATTCAAGTTAACAACTGCCAGCAATCAACTTTTCATTAGTCAAAATAAACACATACAGGAAAAACTAAATTAATACCATACCTCCTGACAATACATTACTAATTTTGCAAATGTGACCATACCTTCATGCACACCAAGTTTATATTTTATTCTAAAGTATGACATTCTTTTTCAGGATCGCAAGTTGTCCAAGTCAGAGCGGCAGCGTTTTAAAGAGGAAGCTGGAATGTTGAAGGGTCTTCAGCATCCCAACATAGTACGCTTCTATGACTCTTGGGAATCATCCTTGAAAGGGAGGAAGTGTATTGTCTTGGTGACTGAACTTATGACATCTGGAACGCTCAAGACGTAAGTGCTCTTATTTGTTCCTGTCAGAATTGTTTTTAACTATGCTCGTCAGCCCACCTGCGATGATTGACATTTTGTGTGCCCTTGTAGCTATCTAAAACGGTTTAAGGAGATGAAGATCAAAGTCTTGCGCAGCTGGTGCCGGCAGATTTTGAAGGGGCTACACTTCCTCCATACCAGGTCGCCTCCCATCATCCACCGGGACCTAAAGTGTGACAACATCTTCATCACTGGGCCTACAGGATCAGTCAAGATTGGAGATTTGGGCCTTGCGACCCTCAAGAGGGCCTCCTTTGCCAAGAGCGTCATAGGTACGGCTAAGTATTAACAACTCTGTACTGCCTTAAAGTTGAAATCTGTTTGAACTGCCCCACTTGGATTTGTGGTTGGGGGGAAAGAAAGTTCATTCCATGTTTCTTTTTCAAGTTTCTTTTCTTCTTCTGCTTCTTTTCAAAGCGCGTTTTAAAAACAGTGGTGAGAAAGCAGACCACAGCGTTTCCCTGACCGCTCAAACCTCAGCAAACCAGGGCTCCTGCTATACGGAAGTTGTCTCTTGACACCCTCCTTTTAGTTCAAACATAGTTTTTTTTTGTCTTTTCTTCTGCCCTCACTGCAGCAATTTCAGGTACCCACAGACAAAGTAAGTAGTTGTGAAGTGGTTGTAGGTATTTTGTGACTCGTCTGGAGGGAAACCTGATCTGATCATGGGATAACACTAGAGCTAGAGCTGAGCCCTGGGCTGGCAGGTACCGTGAGTGATCTTTTACTCTGGTTCGGAAATTTGTGGTCTGTTTCTTCAGTCAACAATGATTTAATGATGATGATGCTAATGAATCTGTTCATTTTTCCCCCCACAAGGAAATGCTTGTTTTCTTTCAGTGTGTCAGTGTCTGGAGCTCAAAGCTTAAACTCTCTGCTCATCTCCCTCGTACTTTTAGCTTTGAGATCTTTTTTGTTTGTGTTTTTTGTTTTGGAAGCCTTAGGCTCTAACTTCAGGTCTCCCCTTATTCTACTTAAGGATTATTTAGTGTACTGCAGTACAGACAGTAAGTAAGCAGAAATGAGCCTGGTAAGTCCACCAGTATTATGTGACATATCAGTCTGAATCCATTATGAAATTTGAGAAGTTTGTCGGTGTGAGACCTTTGTCAATGGGTAATTTGGTTACTAGTTCACCTGGTGCATAGAACCTCACTTTTTGGTAAGCTATGGAGTGTAACACGTTTGCATTGTTTAACCTTTTCTCTTTACAGGTTAACCCAAAGGTAGGACGATTTTGAAAGGTTTATGTTTTCCATAGCTAGTGCTTCAGTTTGGTCTTGTGATAAAAGCCATCTGACCATGGACTCGCTTTAAACTTCCTGTTTGGGCTAAAAACTACAAATAAGTTATATATTCATTCTACTTTTTAGAGCCATGTGGTCAGTTCAGGCTATGGAGTGAGTCCTGTGCACCAGTTTGGTTTTTCACATACACATTCCTGCCCTTGAAGGTCTTACACGGAGAAACTTGGGCTTTTTATCATTGCAGTCTAACTGAGGGCAGTTTCCCCTTCCTCTTTTTTTTTTATTTTATTTTTTTACTCTCTATCCCCCTTTTGCTCTCCTTCCCTCTACCTCTCTCTTTTCTCGCAGGTTGTTCCGAAGCAGTCTCAGCGACAACATCGTCTTCCTCTCACCTCTTCACAGAGAGGGTGTAATTGGGTACTGAGAGAGTTCTGAACCATTCTTTTAATTTAAGGTACCCCTGAGTTCATGGCGCCTGAGATGTATGAAGAGAAGTATGACGAGTCGGTGGATGTGTATGCCTTTGGGATGTGTATGCTGGAGATGGCTACTTCTGAGTACCCGTACTCCGAGTGTCAGAATGCAGCTCAGATCTATCGCAGAGTCACCAGCGTAAGTCCACATTTCACCGGCGGAGGAGAGAGTCTCCGCGCACTCATCCTCCCCCTTGTTTGCTGCACTGTTTTAGTCTTTTGACCCCTTTTTTGCCCTCTGTGGGGGTGTTTCCTTTCTGCTTTTTTCTCACAAAGTGGTAAGTCGGTTTTTTACCTTTACCAGTAAGTCTTGAAGTCATGGCCTCTCACGAAACCAATAATGTGCGAAATGATACATAACTATATAGCCACACCAATGCACAATAACAGTCCCATTTATTATAAGTGCATGCTGTAGTTTCTATATGTTGCTAACAATTTTAACGCTCCATCTACGCTGCATCAGATTTAGGTCAATCTGCAAAAGTTTAGTACTGTTTCGATCTTTCGTCCACATGACACGTGTTGTAAGTGCCCTAAAATGAATCTTTTGGATAACGGGTTACAGAGTGGAAATATCTCAAAACGTCGCCCCTCGCATAGCTGTGTTGATCGGCAAAACACCACTTTTTGCAAACAATGACATCATTGTAACATGTGACTAGACCTTATACAGCCTACTTGTAGCCAGATTGGATTGAATTTTAGGTACCATAAAGGTAGCTCAGCTCAGATGCTCCATAATCTAAATAGCAGCAAAGAGTGATTAAAGTTGAGCTTCCTTCATGTTACTTAAAACCCAAGATTGGTGCAAAATAAACGAAACTTAACTGGCTAGTCAGCTAATCCAGCTTCATGGTACAGGCCCCAGACGTAGAAAGAAGAAAAATAATAGTGGATTACAGAGCTGTGTTTGTGTTTCAGGTGCTGTTATGTTTATTAGCACTATTACAACAAAACCTGCTAATGCTGTATCAACTGGATGACCAACAAAAACTCATTAACAGTTACACTCTTCAAATATTTTTAAATCCACCATAGTGTCCCGTTTATGTCTGTACTCAGTTTGCTGAAGTAGGACGTGTGCATGCTCACTGCATTCTTCTGTGATTTTAGGTTATCCTGCGATTAAGCCTGTTTTTGTTTACAGTGCTACATATAGGTGTGGCATAAATATTACACTGTTTTAACCCAATTTTACTGTTTCCATCTAAACACAGACATCTTTTTGAAACAAGAAATATATGGACGTTCTTTTAGTTTTAGGGTGTATTTTATGCTTGACAAGTGTGAATTGATTAATTTATCTCGGTTAATTTCATTCATACATATAAAACTAAGCACTATTATCTGAAACCTGGTCTCAAGACCACATTTCCAAATGAACTATTGCTGTTTGAGTCAAATATAAAAACAGGTCACATGTCTAAATAAACTAAAAACAGGACATGGCGTCACAATTTGTACAATAAACAGGACAGTTCTTCAAGCAAAACTTCAAGCAAAACTTGCTTGTTATAGTCATGCTGTTGCCCAATACATTCGTCGGGAAATGCGTCTATGCAGCAGATATTTAATTGTGTATATAATGGGGAATTCCTGCTGCTTTATTAGCTTTTCATTTTTTATTAGCTATTCACAAGGTTTTAACTTGCATAAGATTATATATATATACGTTTCATATGCATATACAAGAAGCACATTTAGCACTGTTAGTTATGTTAGTTAAAATCTTGTCATTGTTTGATTAACGTCCACTTATTCCAAACCTGTTTGAGTTTTTTTCTTCTGTTAAACACAAACTAAGATAATCTGAAGGCTGTTGGAAACCGGTAACCATTGACCTCCACAGAATTTTTTTTTTCTCTTGTTGAAGTCAATGGCTTCTGGTATTTTCTTTTGTGTTCATCAGAAAAAATGAAACTCATAAAGGTTTGGAATGACTCGAGGGCGAGTAAATGGTATCACTTTTTGAGTTCTGTCACAAAATATACTCTTTTCATTGTATCTTTAGTTACAATCTTACAAATGATAGTGTGAATGCTAAGCTTTTTTGGTTCAGACAAAACGAACCAAAGTGAACCAAACTAGAAGCGTAAACACAGTTTATAAAATTGTTTTATTATTATAATTTTCATCATTCATGCAGGTGTGCTTTTAATAAATTAAAATCAAAGGGTACAGCACATATTTTTTTGCATTTTACTATGTAAACACACAAGATGGGGATCATTGTGCCTGCGTCTTGTGCATACGGGCTCATTCTTACAGATTGCATTTTTGCTTTGAAAAACGTGACACAGGCAGTGGAATGTTGCTGCCCTTTTTTCTTTTTAACTGTGCGTCATATGTAAGAGCCAGCCAAAGATGCAATATGCCCATCAAGTATGTTTACATGAAGAAAAAATCGGTAACAATTTAAAATAATTGTCTATTAGTTCATTTTAATTATTGTATTTACTAACATAAACAAACAAATAGTAATCCATTTATAGTATTTATTCATCTTTTTGTTAACATTAATGTTATTTTAGTTTAATAACATTAGTTCTTTTTAACTCATGGTGCATTAACACAACTAGCACAAGTTTAGATTTTAATAATGCATAAGTTAATGTTTACTATGATTAATAAATGCTTTACAAGATTATTTGTACTTAGGTACTTATTTACTTAGTAAATACATTAACTAATGGACCATTATTCTAAAGTGTTACCAAAAAATCTATAGAAAATGGTTTCTAATTGATTTAAAATATAGAAGACTTTCAGAAAATCCAGCCCCACATGTAAAATCTTCATTTGTATATGCATATCATTTGATTGTTTCCTGTGCTGTGTTTACAGGGGGTGAAGCCTGGCAGTTTTGACAAAGTGGCTATTCCAGAGGTGAAGGAGATCATTGAGGGTTGCATACGTCAGAATAAAGATGAGAGGTGGGCTGACATTCACTGAATGTGACACTCTAGATGTCACAGTGTTTTAAGGTCTGGTTTCCGTAACCTTTTGTGTTTTTTTTTTTTTCCTTGTCCACTGGAAAGTTGTGGTGTGGTGCATTTTCTCAGTTACACCACAGTATTGTATTGAAAAGCTGTAGTTGCAGCCTCATTCTTTTCTTCATATGTCACATGAAATATTGTTTTTGAGGTTTGTGTTAATAAAACACAATTCTTTTTTTGTTTAACCGTAAAGTTAATAGTTTAGATTAGTTCAATAAAAATGTTTATTAATAGCTCACCCTCATATTGTACCAAACCCCTGAGACAAATTAAGATATTTTACATGAAACCTGAGAGCTCACTTATCCTCCATAGACAGCAAAGTTCTCGACTCATTTAAAGTCCAGAAAAATACCAAAAAAAAAAAGATCCCTAAAAACGGCACAAAAGTATTCTCATAGTTTGATAATATTATGATTGAACCACTGAAGGCATATGGTCTGTTTTGAATGTTTTTTTTTGTTACTTTTCTGGACTTTGAATGAGTCAGGAACTTTACTGTCTATGAAGGATATTCTTCTTTGACCCCAGAATGTTTATATATATATATATATATATTCACTCTGAAGTTGTTCCGAACTTGTATGAGTTTCTTTCTTCTGTTGAACACTAAAGCAGATAACAAGACCAAACAGTTAAAGATTTCTATGGTATTTTTTTTCTGCTATGGAAATCGATGGCTATCATCAACTTTTGTTACAAACATTCTTCAAAATACCTAGTTTTGTACAGGTTTGAAACAATATGAAGGTGAATAAATACTGTATGTGAATTTGTTTTAATTTTAAGGTGAACTATCCCTTTGAGTGTTAGGTTTGATCATGTTATGTTTAATCAATTGATCTCCATCTCAATTTTTTCCGTCTTCATTTTTTAGGTACTGTATCAAGGACCTCCTAAGCCATGCCTTCTTCCAGGAGGAGACTGGGGTTCGTGTAGAACTGGCTGAGGAGGATGATGGAGAGCTTGTGGCCATAAAGTTGTTGCTGCGCATTGAGGATGTAAAGAAACTTAAAGGCAAATACAAAGAGAATGAAGCCATTGAGTTTTCCTTCGACTTGGATAAAGACGTCCCAGATGATGTGGCGCAAGAAATGGTAATATTCCATTTTCTGTTCTGTTGACCATCTAAAGATTCAAAATGGTCCGTATTGGAAGTGGTTAATTTGTTGCCTTCTATGTAATTATCATAATTTCTATTTATTTTGCAGATTTTAGGATGTTGTTATAACAACTACCAACAACTAACTACTAACTTGGTGACTAGGTAGTTGACGTTTAATTGTTTATTAACACATAATCGTTTTCCTCTAGGTTGATTCAGGCTACATTTCTGAGGGTGACCACAAAACCATCGCAAAGGCCATAAAGGACAGAGTGTCCCTGATCTCCCGTAAGAGAGAGCAGAGAAAACTGGTGAGAGAAGAACAGGAAAAGAGGAAGATGGAGCAGGAGAATGACACCGCACAGCAGATGAATCCCACCGTCAAGTCTCCTGGTTCTGCTCTGGCCTCAGTCATAATGGAGTCTGAAGAAGCAGAAACAGACCAGCACCAGCAGCCTGGAGCCTCTGCTTCTGGTTAGTGTCACAAAATATTGTTTATTGTCATTCAGCAGACAAGATATATTTGTTAAAATGAAATTATTTATTTGAAATTAACTATACTTATTTATGTATATAAAATAAAATGATAATCATGCTAAATTGCTATATATTTTAAATGACTGGCTTTTAAATGTCAGTTTATTAGTATTTTAGCTACAGTTGGATCCTTAAATAGTCTCTTAAATCTCATGGAATAATTTTTTGTTTAAATCTGCCTGACAACATTTTTTTTAAACACTGAATGAAAGTTCTCTGGGTGTCAACAGTATGTATGATAATCATTTATTTTTCTCTACTGACTAAATAACTTACTAAACAGTAAATATCCTATTGTATGGAAAAATGCTGCCATACAGATAGATAGGAAAACGCAGTTAAATTCTTGTTCTTCACAGCTGTAGGATTTGTAGACCCTCAAAGTTCAGTGACCGTGCTCGAGGCTCATCCTGTCCAGCCAAACACATCTTTCAGCACCACAAAGCCTGATCTGCAGCCACAGCACACAATTACACATCCACAAAGCATGGTAAGCCACTTCCTTTCTATTTTGTTTCCTTTTTTGATTTTTCAAGTAGATAACAAATTATATTAGTCTGAAAACAAATCACTGTATTTCATATTTCATGCTAACTAGGATTGTCCAAAGTATCTATACCATTTTGGAGTATAAATAGTGTAATTAGTGCATTCACATAAAAAATACTAAAGAATAAGTGTTTAAATACCTGGATAATGTACTTATTTAACTGATGAAATGAAGTGTGGAATACAGAACAATTTGTGTACTCAACAGTCACAGATTTGCTCATGTAGCAGAAAGAGAGGAGTGCTAAAGTTGGATTATTAATTTTGAATTCTGACAGTTATTATTTGGTAATCTGTTTTGTCAGTTGTTAATTTCTCACTAATTTGGCAACCGTTAAACTGTCGACTTGGAAATGGTTTGAATTCCGGTTAGTAAAAAAATGTTTCATTTGGGATGGCACTAATCTCGTTCACTACACAGTTTAGTGTACGTACATGGGGTATAGTGAGTCATTTGGGACACAACTAACATTTCAATAAGAATTATTATAAAGCATAGTTTTCATCTGTATATTTGTTCTGTTGTATTTGTGTGTTATTAGTTGTTATTTGTTTATTACTGAGCTTGAATTCTATAATAATTTAATATTTATGAAGTTGAAAATTGTAATTAAGAATTGTAACATTTATTAGAATGCTATATGGCTTAATTTATTAGATACGTGTTTCAAAGCAAATGACGACATTTTGTATTTTACACGTGTATTTATTATTTTTCAGTCAGCGCAAGTGAACAACTGGCCTGACTGGACCAAAAGTAAAAATCCAGGCAATTGTAGAAATTGAGTCATGCATTAATATTCAAATTTTATAATACAGGGCTGTTAAATGCTTGATTCTGATTGGTTGATGAGCATTCTGAGGTGTACAATAATTTTCAGATAAACACAACATTTTTACATATCACTACTCTGAACAATTTCAGTTTAATAAAACCTATGATGGTCCATAAACTAAAATGCTGTGTCGACACTAATGCTAACTTTCTCCTTAACAGTCGCAGCACCCAATCCAGGCCCCTCTGCAGCAGCCGAGCAGTACTTTGACCCTGGGCCCCGTCCCCCAGACTGGAACTACGGCCCCACCTCAGGTACACTTCCTGTAATCCTTAACACGAAAAAAACAGTTTTCTCCACAGATCTGTTAAACATGAACCAAAGTTGCATAAACTCTTAATATATCATAGGTGATGGGTCAAACGGCCTCTCTGCCCTCTACTGTTCAACCTACCGTCCCGTTGCAGTACCGTCAGCCACCTCAGGATGGCATCACACTACCTCAATCCCTGCCCAGTGCTCAAGTCTTGCAGGTACAGCATGAATTGTGCCCTCTGGAGGTTGACTTTGTCTCCAATTGGCCTGCATGTTGCTTGATGAATGTGTCCAACCCCTTGGCCGTTCATAAATTAATGCTACTGTTTGTTTATTTTTTACTCATCAATTCTTTTCTTGCATGCTGGCTGCTCTTACATGCTTGTCAGATATGGGCATGTCAACTCAGCCCTCCTGTTTTCTCACCACCTCCAAATGCCGAACAGCTCTATTTTCTATATCAGGCCTGTCAGGTACTAGATGTGCCTAACACTGTGGTGTGTGAATTAGTGGTTCACCAGTGTGTTTTATAGTGCTGGTGGCTAATAAAAAGTTTTTTGTGTATTTTAAAGAAATATAGGTTAGTGATTTACTGTATATAGCTATGGAAAATATTAAAACGCTTCTGTTTCTCTAAATTTACGATTTATGGTTTTATAATTAAAGCCTAGTTTGTTTTATTCTGTATACTACTGCTGACATATATTCCAAGTTTCAAATTAATGGATTTTTTTTGCATTAGATAAAAAGTGCAGTTTCTTCAGACATGTTTATATTCCTTTTTTAGGCAAGACAATGCCAATGCTTTAACTTCAGAAGAATAAACATACCGGTAATTTACTATTTTGACCAACTGTCATTCTGGAAAAATAATGCTCTCAAAATAACAGTATTTTTGGTTGAAATTTGGAAGAAATGTTATTAGAACTTTATAAGGCTGCACAATATTGAAAAACTGACATTGCGATATTTCTGCGACATATATTGCGATATGAATATAATTTCACAATATGACTTAAGCAACTGTTAGGAAACAATTCATAATTTTTACATTGATTGGGATGATTTTGTAGGATTTGCATAAAATCTCCAAAAATATAAAAACTTAAATTAAAGCACAGACGAAAACAACAGAACAAAGCCTCTTTATGGTTTTTGGTGGACTCTAACAATATTGAGGGACAGAAATTCAATTATCAAATCTAAAATAACACTGTATAGTCTTCATTTTAGATACACAATTAATCTTTGTAAAAGCGGCAAACGTTACAATTTCTTGCGCCCAAATCTTTTTTAAATTTGCTTTTAAATGGCAGGCCTTAAACACATCCAAGGGAAAAAAACAAAAACAAACGAGAACACTATTAGATTATGGTTACAATTCCACAAATCATGTGTACTGAACTGTGATTCCTGGTTAATTATAATCCCAACATGACATTGCAGATCCTGCAATGTGACTATTGCAGATACGTACATTGCGATATCAATGCTAAAACAATTTTTTTTATATTGTGCAGCCCCAGAACTTCATATAATAAAACACAATAATGCTGATGTTTATTACACATTATTTACTCAATCCCAAATCCAACAAATTCAGAGAAACTGAGAATTCATAACTGGTCTCTTAATGTTTTCCATAGCTATATGTATTATATATTACATGTTATTATGGTTTTAAATTAGTTTTCACTGACAATAAAAATTGTAGTAAGTAATGTTTTTAGTGAATATTTAGTAAAAAAAAAAAAAAAAAAAAAAATCTTTAGTATAAAATTCTTTTTCACTTAATTCATTTAATGTAATTTGAAAGCTTGTTTTTAGTTTTTTACTAACAATTAAGAGAAAAGTGTTAAAATTGTGAAGCACCTACTTAATTACTTAAATATCCCATGGCTATCAGCAGGTTGCCATAAATAAAAGTAATAATTTCTTGAATACTGACCCCAAACTTTTGAAAAGCCAGGGTATGTACCTTTTACAGTCAACAAATTTGTATATATGTAGACATTATAATGACTTTCCCCTCACCCTCCGCTTTAGATATTGTCACCTATCTTAGCGTTGTCACCAATGCTAGTTTAGCTTCCTGTTACCCAAGATTCCCACCAAGCCTTGTCCATGTACCACGCTTCAGATTCACCACAAGCCAGCAATGTACAACTGTACTGTTATTATAATTTTTTTCTGGACAAAGACCTTCTTCTCACTATGATTATGTAAAATTGTGATTTAAAAAAAACTGAATTTGAAAATCTAATCTCTTAACAGTCACCACTAAGTGTGTCCCAACCACAACCAGTAGAGCAGACACAACCTCAAACATCTCTGGTTCCTGCCTCTACAGAAAGGTGAAACTTGTTTTAATAATCTACATGAATGAATATTGAGGTTCCTGTAGAGAGCGCTTGATTTAATGATGTTTTTGGTGCCCTCAGTGGACACTCTGATCCAGCATCTGGTCTAAGCGATGGAAATGAGGGCAAACACGAGGGTCGCTCTATGAAACGACCCCAACGCCGTTCTGTACGCAGCCGCTCACGTCATGAAAAAACAGCTAAGGTCAAGCTCAATGTGCTGAATGTAAGTTACTCTCAAATCTGATTGGTCTTTAATATTGGCATTACATTATAATATAACTGATTACAAGCACAACAAATAAGTACATATAATTTCAAGTTTGTTTGTATAGCACTTTTCACAATAGTTATTGTTTCAAGGCAGCTTTACAAAATGTGCACATTATTGCATTACAATTAAAATCTGAAAATGTAAGGAGTTGTGTATATAAGGTGGCCAATTGTATATAAACTAGTTAACCTGCAGTTATATAGTATATAGGTCATGTCTGTGTGTATATGTTCAATGAAGTGTATCAAGTGCAAGTGTTGTCCTCCAAGTCCTCGGATGGTTGGCATCATCTCTTCACAGGTCTTGGGTCTGATCATAATATAATCCTGTTCTGTTTTTGTAGATTTCTAATATTGGGGACAGGGTGGCTGAATGTCAGCTGGAAACCCACAACAGAAAGATGGTCACATTCAAGTTTGATCTGGATGGGGATAATCCTGTAGAAATCGCTGAAATTATGGTAAAACTTTTGCATATTTTTATTTTATTTTTTTTACTTCTATCAAACAGTTGTTGATGATTATATGCATTTACTTACCCCGTTTTTCATATTATTTTTAGAAGTTTTTTTTGTTTGTTTCTGTGTGTATATCATTTTATTTGGTAGTATATTGGTTCTCAGTGTCCAGGATGCTCAACTTTAAATGTTTAACTTGTTCTTTCAGCTAGTATTTACTCTCCAAGACTTTTATTTTGACACATTAAATATTCCCATATGTTTTCCAACTTTTTTGAGGACAAATTTAATTTAACATCTTACACATTTTAAATATAAAATGATAGATGATATGTCTATATTTCCTTCCACTGTAGAAATATTAAGCAAAGAGCTTAAATTAAAAACTGTAATCATAACTGTCATGACAGTCTTTGGGGAAAAGTATTTGTTGTGTAATAATTTCTTTCCTTATTGTTTACGTATATGATCTATATACCTACATGTTTGAATCACAGTGACCATTTTAATAATAGCTTGTCTGAAGAATCATTTGTTTTTCCACCTTTAATAGAGGGGCAAAATTGATATCTAAAGTTGTACATTTGTTTTTGTATCAGGTCAAAAGTGATTTTATTTTGGAGAGTGAACGGGAGTCCTTCATAGAACATGTTCAACTGGTCATTCAGAATGCAGATCAGAAAGGAAAAGCTCCCCAAAATAGCCAAAATCAGGTATGGACTATGATTTTCAAATCAAAAGTACAAATGTGATATCATTTGAAAACCCAAAATTTAAAATGTCCCCATAACATCTCAGGTGATCAATAATTTGGGCCAGCAAGTACCTGAAATTTTAACATCCAGTGTGCCAGGTAAGTGTACACTTCACAGTGATGTTTTTACATTTAATTCACTCCCATCATTTATATTTGACACCTTCTACGTTTAACAGGTGTGCTACCTAGCTTAGCAGCACAGGTTGTACATTCAGCAGGCAGGCGCTTCATAGTTAGCCCTGTGCCTGAAGCACGACTTCGGGAGCCGTTGTTTGGGACTCCCTCAGCAAACACATCATTTGAAGATACAGCACCAGGTCTGATTTACACATCCTCAGAAAAGCAATGCTTGAATATAGATTTCAAACATTCAGACTGATTTTATCTATGCATTCCCTCCTCCAGCACCTGATCCAACATCAGCCAGCAGTGCTCCGCAGGACCAAGCCAACTTTGCCCCTGGTTCAAACCAAATTTCTGTGGTACCACCGACACCTGGAGCTCTTGCCCCTGAGAACTCCATTCCACCTACTTCTCAATCACTATACCAGAATCCTGTCCCATCATCCACTGCAACTTTGACTGTGACCACCACTCAAGTAATCACTCCAACACCATTTACCACTCAGCAAACCATAACAGGGAGGACGTCTCCTTCACCAGCCCCAACAGAACCACCGGCAGCACGTCGACTGTCACTTCCAACCCCATCCCAGACATCTCAAATCACTGCGGAAGAGAGTAATAGCTTGGATCAAGCGCAAGCCTCAAACCAGCAAGTAATTCAACCAAGTGCAACCGGAGATGGTGAGAGCGACGTACAGGGGAAACCGCCTGGAATTGAAGACATTCATGCTCTAGACCAAAAGCTGCGCTCCCTTTTCAAGGACTCCTCCCAGAGCTCCTGCAGCCAACTTGATGGGTCTGGTGAGACTTCCACAACCTCTCCACCCAACACCATCAGCACTAACACTCCTGGCTTGGTCTCTGGTGTGACGCCTTCCAGTTTGTCGCTCAGTTCCAGCGGGAACTTTGCACCTGGTGCTTTTGCCTCCATTGGGACTCCTACAAGCTACGCCCAGACACCATCCACAGACCCGTCCCCACCAAGACCACAGGTGGGGAGAAAAGCTGCTTATTTTGCAAAACTGAATTAGCTTTGTAATAATTATTCATTGTTTTATTAAATAATATAAAATACTTTTGTAAGACCTTTTACATTTAACTCCAACTTAAATTATACTTTTTTTTAAACACAAGCAAATAAAAACATATTTTATGAAGTAAAACTTTTATTAGAGAGATGTCATTTTACAAGCTCTATTGTAAGCAGCAGGGACAAGTATATACCATAGAAATGCCATTATTTGAGCGGACTTTGCTTTTCATACATGGAGTTCATGCATCGATAAGTATACGTGTACTTGAGCAAGCTAGTTGATGGTGCACTCTGCTGCTCTTACGCTTTGGTTGGTGCAGCAACAAACCATCTAAGCCATTGAAATGAATGGATGTTATAATGCAGCGTTTCCCGCACGTGTGAAAGCTCTATTTTGTCTCAAACTAAAATTCTTTCAAAAATGTTTGGCCAGTAAATTTTAGCCTAGTTTCACTTTTAAATGTTACGAAAGCTTCAAGTGCAGTTAATATTTTGTCATGTTATACATAAAATTATACAACAGTGGATACACGTTCTTTCTCAAAATACACATACAGTAATAGTGTGATTTAATGCACTTTGATAAAGTAACTAAAATAGGAAAACTCCAGACTATTCTTATGTTAAAATCTGAATATTGATTGTCACTTAATACATAGTAGTAATTTTTTTTTCCCCTCTTTTAAAGATTTCTGTAGGTGTAACTCAGCCAGATGGACACACCAGTACTGAGGAGAAAGAGCCACAACTTGAGAAAGCTTTCCAACTTGGCAGATTTCAGGTAGCTTTATGGACTTCTCAAAGTACACTTGGGCTCAGGTTTTGTTACTTGAAAAATGAAGTTCATGCACATTCTCTCTCCTTATTTCAGGTGTCTGTGGCCAGTGATCAAGATCCACTAACTACTCCAGAACCAGCAGTCGTGGTTTCATCTTCCTCTGCCACCCCATCTTCAACATCATCGTCATCATCTTCCTCATCACCATCATCTCTCTCTAGCCCTGAAAACACAATTCATAAATTTCAGACTCCTCCACCCAGGGTCAGCCCTGAACCCGTACCTCCTACCACTACAGTTGGCCGCTTTCAGGTGACCTCCAGCTCTGACATCAAACTTGGTCGCTTCTCAGTGACACCAGCAGAAAAAAAGACGTCCTCAGTTGAGGGACCAGACGCCACTAAAGAGCCTAAATTGACCCCTTCCAGTGTGTCCATTACCAATCACTATCTCAGTAGCGACAATGACTCAGAACCAGAAGATGAGGGCTTAAGACGAGAGATGAACATGCTCAAGGAGAGGTACATGTCATCTTTTTTTTTTTAACAACACCAGTCATTGGCATGGGTGCTAATATATTTATCATTAGAGTTGGTCATGTGGTCACTTTTAAATTATTTTTTTGCAGACATATGGGGGAGATCCTGGCATTGCAGAATAAACAGAAAAAGGAAATCGAGGAGCTATTCACTCGTCTGGGCAAAACACCATCTGTGGTAGTGCCACCCACTGTGGCCATGACGGCTGGTAGACGGAGACCTGCTAAGGGCAAGGGGAACAGGCCAAGAAGTGGTAGTGGCACTCAGGCTGCATCTTTTCAACAAGGTATCAGAGCTTAGTGGTTTAAGTCGGGCCACACCAAGCTGACAGTCGGCCATCGGTCAATGTCTGACTATCAGCTTATTAGGCTCCTGGTTCAGCATGTAGAATTGTGTTTGGGCCATCAGCAGGAGCGAGCGATTGGTTTGTTTTGTTTATAGTTATATATGTGTGCAGTACTAGTTTCAGTTTTTTTGTAATGACAGTACAGACTACTACACCTACAGGTATATCCTCTAAGACAGGCATATATATTTGATATATATCGGTTAGCGGTCATGTATTTGTTGAAGTGCAGCTTTTTAGCCCAGATACAGCTGGTGCATAGTGGCAACACATTTAGCTTGCATTACTAAACTATTGGCCAATAGTTCAGGTTGGTGTGTCCCGGATATACATTCAACTGTAACATCTTGCTTGGCCCTTATGACTATACAGTTGTTTGGTTTCATCTAGGGAACAAACAAGCTGTGCAGAGTGGTTCACTCAGTCAGTCAACTAGTGAGAAGACTTCACCTTCAGAAACAGCACCACGCTCAAACATTCATGTGCAAGGTATGAATGTCACCATTTTAGGTGGTCTCAGAATTTAGGTTCTTTTGAATTTGCTAATATAGATTGTAACTTGTAGGTAGTACAAGTCCAGTGAGAAAAGAAAATGGACAGAGCCATGACCAGGACCAAACACCGGCAACTAATCTTCCACGCAAGGGCACATTCACAGATGACCTTCATCAGCTGGTTGATAACTGGGCCAGAGATGCCATGAACATGATGCCACAGGTCAAGAAAGGATCCAAAAAGAATGCCCAAGCCCATGACGTACGTAACTTTATCCTACACTGAACAATTTAGTTTTGATGAAGATTATCCCTGTTTCCACCTGGAATTAGCATGCGTCTCTCTTGACCACTGGTGTTCAGATTTCATTGAGACCCTTTTACTCTAGTTTCTTGACATAGTACTCATGTGTCACACTGAACGTTCTCGTGTAAGTGTAGTACTAATGAATGAATAACCCCTTGTTATGTGGCAGAGAGTAGGTGGTCATTACAGGATGTTCACATACATCTTATGTGTTCTCGAATTTCTCTGGAAGTAATTTAATATGGACAAGTTTAAAATGCTTTGAACCCCATTTGTACCTGTATGTAGTAATATCCACTTGTGACCAGATTGACTAAAATGCATCTCATATCTAGGACCTAAACTTAAACTTAGCCGTTATTATCAAGGCAGCAACTGACTAGCAGTCAGTTATAATAGTCTAAGCAAGTTTTGCAAGCAGCCCAAGTGTGAAAGGGGCCTTCAGACAATATTTACAAGACACCATAGTTGACACCTTTCATAATGATAAAATTGCATGCTATCTTTTACATTAGTTTACACTGTACAATATATATATATATTTTAAGTTTGGTTTTTTAGCCATTTATACACAACAATGATTTTAGAGACCTGAAAATCCAAACTTGTTTAAAAAAGATAAATAATCCAAACTTTTATGTTCTTTCTTTGAAAACAACTGAAAAAATATGCTCAGGAAAAAACGCTTTGGTGGACATGCACCTTAAGAGTTGACCTGCAGACTTAACTTTACCATAATTGGAACACTGTCAACCAATCAGGGATAAATCTCAAACTACCACTAAACAAAGCCTTCAATCTCCCTCCTCAGATGCCACGTAAATACTCTGCACCAGGTCAGCTTTGTTCCACTGGTGGCCACATCCCAGCAACCATCAACCCCACAGCTGGACGGAAGGGTTCAATAGGTGTGACCAATCAGCAGTTTGGTTACACTTGTCCCACCTACAACATGCCCCAATGGAATCAGGTGGGCCCGCTATCATCCACCGCTCCACCTGCAGGACTACAGCAGGGTTTCCTCATCCCATCAGGAGCCCACCAAACCGGAAACAACTGCGGATCAAGCAATCTGCGCACCACTCAGGCAAGCTGAGACAGCTGGCGAAGGGTAAAGCTGTGCTTCACGGGGTTGAGATTATCGGGCCTAGTCCTTAAAGTGGACACACTTTATCTCACAGTTTACAAAAAAAGACTTTCAGGTCCATGTAATGTGACTCGGGTTATTTGAATTTGACCTAACCTGCTATTTAAAAGACTGAATGTGTACATTTGATAGATGCATCGAATGGGTTAAACTGGTGTGTCTTAAAGATCCGAAATATAGCCTTATAGTACGGATACCGTCCTTATTGTAATAAAGTCAGGCAGTGTAACTGGTGAAATACAGTGATGGTTTTGCAGTTTACCTACAGAAGTTTGCAAACGGATAGAGAGAAGACTGTGCCACCAAACACAAGTTCAAGTCTAGATTTCTGGAAGAATGATGCAGAAGGTAGGAATGTTGCATTTTAAGGAAGTGTTGGAGAGTTTGAGTTTGGCATGAAAGGAAAAGAATGTGCAATTGGAGGAAGGTAAAGCGGGGTTTTATAGCTCTTTGTACTTGCACGTATTTCATAGCATTGTTCATTCGTGACTTTTTTTTATTTTTTTTTATCATTTATGATGAACGTACAATAATACAGTATATCTTATATAGACAGTCACCAGTATTCCCTGTCTACACTTGGATATGGGTGGTTATCCTGTATGCATATTTCTTCATCCTATCACTTTAAATGAAGGTAGCCTTAAACCACAGGATTGTTATGTCTTCCCCATCTTTAAAATGTCACACAAACCATATTCCAAGCAAATGTACTGCAGTTGATGAAACGGGCAGTAAATATAACATGGTGCATTTGACTGTAGCAACAGTATTAAACTACAGCACTGCATGATTTCAGGTTGTTGTTTTTTTATATATATATCACTCTTCCCCCCCCCCAATTTCTTTCTTTTCTTCCCAAATCGTTTTCTATTCCACAATTTGAGTGCCAATCGTTTGCTGAAGTGATGTTTTGTCACATCGGAAATGATCCGCTTGACTTCTCTAGAGAAGGTAAATGTTACTGCAATGCAGAATACGCGCCGTTTAAAGGTTTAACCAACTGGGGAGGGTTATTTGTTACTTTTGATACTTGAGTGCTCTGTAATTGACCCAGAACCACATTTAGACAGTGAAACTGTTAAAGTACCACTAATCACAGTCACAAGCTACTGTCACATAACTGAAATTCAGAAAACAGCATGTTTTCACGTTCCACTTCTCACACTTGTTCCCATAGAAGACAGCATTAAATTTGTGGGGTCAAAAAAAAAAAAGCTGCTGCAGATGTTTTCTGTCAATTTTCATCCAGGGTCCTTTTGGTGACTATCTATGGTTTTGTTTATCTGTCTTGTAAAAACGTATATGTGTATATATATATATATTAAAATCTTAATAAAACCTTTTGGACATTTTCTCCTCCCCATAGATTGTGCTTTTTTTAACAAAAGGTTTTTCAAAAATGTCACCCACAACTTGACATTTATGTAATTATTCATATTGGGTACCAATAAAAATAGTAAACATGGCAATATTATTTATTAGTTGTTGTTTTTTTAAAAATCTGCTTCTTTGCATCAAATTTTAGGTTCAGTTGGAACCACATGGCACACATTTATTACTTTACCATATCACAAATTAATAAAAACAAATTGTATTTAAAAAAAAAAAAAAACAATAAATAAATTTATCACGTGTCCAGTCTTCGTTTCTTCATCATCTGGCCGTGTCTGTATGGGCTTGATGGTCCACCTTCATTAACAATTACAGCACATTAAAACAGGTCACTACGCTTTCAATTTATAAATTAACTGCAATGGAAATTAGAAGTAAAAGGTGAAAAATGCTCCTAATTTATCAATTAATCTTAATTTACACATTTATCTTTCCCTCTGAATTAGAACCACTATGAATACACAAGATGACCAATCAGCATCATCTGTTAAATCCATGACACTAGAACATAAAGAGTTTTTAGGTGTACTCACACTAAGCTAGCCGAATCATTCCAGGCTGAGTGCAGTTTGGTTGGGCTTGGTATGCATGTAGTTTGAGCAAAGTGTGCCTGAGCACAAAACTGAAGACACGACATCACTTTCAAGGGACTGATTTATACAGATTTATCCCTCATTCTCATTTATCACACATAATGAACACGAACTGTCATAGTTCATCAAAGATGCAACCCCCTCACTGCACTTCCGCTGCCACCTTCAACAAACTTCCTAATACATGCAGCATGATGCCTTTTATGAAAGTATCAAAAATCCATCAAAAGCCGTGGATCTGTTCAGCAAAAGATTCGGCCATGTGTCACTGCATATACAAAAAAAAAAACATTTTTTAGCTGAGTGTACTGAGCGAGAGCGTTCTCTTCCTATTTAAACTAAAGAGTCACATTGATTACGCATCCGGGGAGGGGGGACAATCGCGCCCGGTCTTGATTCAAGGCAACTGCGCCTAGTGTGAGTACACCCTTATAGAGCTGTGTTGAAAAATGAAAAGAGTGCTTTTTTTTTCACAAAAGTTGAAAAAGGCACATCTGTAGGTTTAAATGCAGAGCTGATAAACACCTTGCATTTAAAAAAAATAATAATAAAAAGACAAGATTTGGATACATTTTATGACATTAAGTAAGCTGAAATGTTAATTTTCAGTTACATACTTGAAATAACTGAAATATTTCAAATGTGAAGCTTTGCTGAGGCACTGTCTGTTTGTCTTGCAGTTGTTTAAGTCTTAGAAACAAAAAAAATGTAGAAAAGTAAAATTGGATTTAAAAAAGCATGACAAACAACTATTTATAATAACTAATCATAAATTATTAGCATACCAAACACTTCTCATTTAATATTGAGTTTAATTAGTTGATATTAATGACCCTATAGTCGTTGTTTCAATATTTTTAATGCAACTTTTCAATGAAGATTTGACTTTGTCTTGTTTTTTTTATAGTCTAAATGTAAAAAAACATCCAAAATACACTCAAGTGTTTCTTTTGTTTCACTTTATCAATTTGTGTCTGTAGATTTTAATTACAATACAATTTTTTTTTTAACATGGTTCTCCAAATGAGATTTTTTCACCTCCACTGAACCATAAATCTCCACTTCAGCAGCTTTTACGTAGTTGATATTCATAATTGGTGTACGAAGGTTTTTACAGAGGGAAATCATTATAAAGGATAAATGAACAGATTGCTGTGTGTTAAAGGAGAGATTGCATCTGTCTGTCTGGGCAGATCTAATAGCTCAAAGTAACATGTGTTAGCTATCTCTTCGAGCATATTAGCGAGTTGGTTGATCTCCATCAGCTCCTGGTGAAGCACACATCGGTGTCCTCGATTGCACAGAGGATTGAAGGCTCTGGCAACTCACAGAGTTACTATGGTTACTAATGTTTGAGAGAAGTGCATTTACTTCGATCTGTGATCAAAACTACCTTTGCATTAAATGATTTTATTGCACACCTTCCAGCCAATCAAAATTAAGAATTTTAACAGACCATTGATTTAAACTTTTTACTCTACAAAAAAATGAAAACGGTTTAACTGTAGTTTCTGAATAAAAAAAGACTCCCAAAACCCACTGTCCAAAAATGTAACCATGACTTAATACAATGTTCAGTATTTTGTGCCTGAAAATATGTAGATAAGCACATATTTAATTAAAACATTGCCTCATTTGCTAATTTTTTAACCCTACTCACCAGCAATGCTTTAATTAACCTTAACCAATAAAATCTTATCATAAAGCGTCACATTTATAAACAAACTAAGGTTACTTTCTTTAATGAACAGACAAAGTCAACAAGCAGAGTCTTGTTCTAGTCCGTGGTCTGCCAGCTCTGAGAGTGTGAAGTTCCTGTCTATTTATATTAATGGGGACGTGTGATGTTTGCATGAGTGCAGAGGCAAAAGCAGACCTGGGCATGCAAAAACAAGCCTCGTTCTGACATATTCTGTGTGAGTGTGTGTTTCCCGTGTGAATGTGTCAGACTGTACCTGCGGAGGAGGAAGAAGAGGAGGATCTGAAGTGGCCCTGAGGTTGTGCTGGTGGTCTCAGGTATTGGGGTCTCTGCGGAGTCTTGCTGCGTGTCGTCATCGTGTGCTGGTTTGGTGTGGAGGGACGAGGGTCACTGGATCTTGTTGAAGGATCGTCCAGCATATCGATGCCGTCCAGAGTGAAGTCCCATAATTCTGGGTCATCTGAGGAGAAGTGAGATTTTTGGTTTATATTCACCAAAAGCCCTTTAAAGTTACTTTAACATTAGTGAGACGTATTAAAGTGAAATCTGAACATTTTGTCACTGACTTCATTTATTTTATACTGACATTTATTTTATCTCATTGCAAAATGAAACAAATATTTTCTTAGTGTAAAGAAGTAAAAGATTTCTGCATGTACTG
>CAIGQV010018127.1:9366075-9407963 GCA_903798115.1 Danio jaintianensis | reverse complement strand
GTGTTTGGACTCTCAGCAGTGAAAATTAAACCACACTGAACTGAACTTAAACTCTAAAAACTGAACGGACACCATTCCAATTCACTATAATCTTCTATGTGAAGCTGCTTTGACACAATCTACATTGTAAAAGCGCTATAGAAATAAAGATGAATTGAATTGAATTGTATTGTATATCTATTTTCTCTAGTAAATAAATATTGTTGTGTTCATAAAACAAAGTATTGTATTAATTTACAATTATACAACTATTAGTAATACTTTTAAAGAAAAAGGTATGTTACAAATTTATAAGAATTGTACTTCTTTATTTCTCTAAATACCTATTGTTTTTGGTTTGTTTTCAAGTTTTGTTTTGTAAAAGAAGATTAAAAATAATCTGCTTTTGCATAATTATATCAGTAATACAGCCACAAATATCGTGCTCTAAACCGGGATTGAAAATTAAAATGGACAACGGTTTCTCTTCTGGATCTCAGATTGAAAACCCTGTATTTTAAAGCACAATTTAATTAGTGGTGGTGCGAAAGTGATCATTTTTCACCAATATTTTCCCAATGCGTGCACACACACATCTCCCTTACCAGCCAGATACTCCTCCTGCTTGGTCGTCACCAGGTGTCCGTTTGGTGTACTATGGTTAACAGGACCTACAGTCTGTCCTAAAATAATAAACTCATGGATGGAGAACACAAAACACCTGACAGCCCTGCAGGCATACACTTCAATCTCTCATACTCGAGGCTAAAACATGAAATATTAAAGGGTTAGTTCACCCAAAAATTCTAATTCTGTTATTAATTACTGACCCTCATGCTATTCCAATCCCCAGAGACATTCATTCAACTTCAGAACACAAATGAAGATATTTTAGATGAAATCCGAGAGCTCCCTCATCCTCCATAGACAGCACGGGTCCCAAGACGTTCGTAGTCCAGAAAAGGAACCAAAAACATTGTCCAAACATTCCAAACTTCAATGGTTCAACTGTAATAGACGAGGCTCCAAGAACAATTTTGTGAGCCACAAAAGTGTAAAAACTACTTTGTCCCGATGTGTGTGTCTATGTTTAAAACGGGCAATATGATGATTCTATGTTGCGCTGCTGACTCTAATGGAATTATGTCGCACTTCTCGCAATAAACGCACAACCTGACGCGAAAGCGGAAACATTGGTGAACAAAGTCTTTTTTACAGGTTTTTGCCACACAAGTGTTCTTAGAGCTTTGTATGTTTACATTTGAACAACTGAAGTCACATGGAATGATTTGACTCCTTTTCGGGACGTTGAACATTTTGTGACCGTTGCTATCAATGAAGGATGAGGGAGCTCTCTGGTTTCATCTAAAATACCTTCATTTGGGTTCCAAAGATAAAAAAAGGTCTCAGGGGATTGGAAGAAAATGAGGATGAGTAATTAATAACAGAACTTTAATATCCTAGCACACTGAGTCCAAAATGTTCGTATGTATTTTTTTCATGCATTGAATTTTGTAAATAATCTCATGTTGCAGGGTCTTCAAGCAGTGAATATGATTTTTTTTTTGTTGTCCTAAAAAGAGAAAATGTTAGAGGAAATATTGGGTCCATCCAATCCTCTGATTGCATAGAGAGAATTCAAACTTTACTTCAAGATGTCAGTGTTATGCTGTACTAGCAATTCTGGAGCCACATATTAAAGATCACAAACGTCCAAGAAACAACTGATGTATGTATAAGGTATAGGCACACACCAAACTGTGGCATGAAACCATTCTTGACATTAGCACGTTAGCATGTCAAACTGTCAAATGTTTGCAACCGATGTATAAAAAAAACTGAAAATTGAGCCCACTTGAATTGTTTTAATGACATATGGAAGTTTCGGAGGCGGTGTGTTAACATGATTCACACATTATGACGTCACGTTTATTGTTCAACATGCGAGAATTTCCGACTCTGTGTGCGCAATGATTTTAAAGTTCAAGGACCTTCAAAGTTAACCCAAAAAAATCATTTAATCATCGTGTGCTCATCCTACACTTGTTCAGAACCCCTTTGTTTCTATCTTCTGTTGAAAACACACGATATTTTGAAGTTGAAGTTTGAAGTTTTGACCTGTAGCTATTGACCGCCGTAGTATTTCCTTACTATGGATTTTAGTAGCTATGGTTCCATCCACCTATTCTTATGTGCATTTTGGAATATCGCATGAAAAAGGCTTGATGGAAACCCCAAGATGTGCACAAAAACTGAACACAAACTTATCCGCACAACTGAGTAGAATAAACTTTTTATTCAATAAGAAAACACATTTACTGAATAAATTCCCTAGTGGCTGAATGACTTTAGATTTTTTTTTTTTAAGTCGACTTGCATTATTAAAGTCGAGTCGACTAGTTGCTGATGATATAATCAATAAAACACATATAAATGCTTTGGAACATGCCACAATTTATTTTCAGAATGAATACATACACGTGCTGTTTGGGAGCTCATAACACGTTGCAAAAACAATGCAACATTACCAATGACTAGGCCCACACAGAATCTGTGCACACAAAAATCTGCAGATTTCCAGCCCATCATTTAGTCTATTTATTTACTTGTGTAAATGTGTGTACATTTATATTTATCCAGTTTTTAAATGAATTTCAGTAATATTATTGACTAATATGAAAATGTTCATATGATTTATTTACAATACAGTTTGTAAAGTAATATTTTCTGTCTTTTAGTAGATATTTTATATGAGAGACTTGCTTTGTTTACCAAATAAGTGAATCTAATTGGATTTGCATTGTAAACATTAAGAAAAAGTTGAAAAGGTATTATTTTTTATTTTATATATTAGGTTTTTAGTTATGATACTCCCAAAAGCATTCCACATAAATCAGCAGATTTTTTTACAAAACTCTCCGCAGAAATGTATGCAGATTCTGTCTGGACCTACCAATGACTCATTTTAATGCAAAACAAATGCTATGTCAACACTGTTCAATTCGTTAACAGTGCAACATTAGCACAGGCTAGTTTTAGTGCTAAATAAATGGAGTCAGCACATTGATCCCTACACTAAGAATGTAACAATAACAAATATTTTTAGTGCAAAGGTAATGCATACATTGTCAGCACTTAGAACACAGATTTTGAGCATTTTGTCTTCTGATGCGCAAGTAATTTATTATATAAGAAAGTTTATCAAAAAGTGATAATTTTGTTCTTTGACTCATTGGATGGAATTCACAAATGTTTTATCCCAGTTTTGTGCATTAGTTTAATTCATATCTTTGGATTGAAACCGCTAATGGCAACCACTTTCCAACATTCTTCAAAATATCTCCTTTTGTGTTCAACAGAAGAAACTCATATATGTATATGCGAGTAAATGGTGAGCAGGTTCAGATTTTTGGATGAACTATGGCTTTACCTTGTTTAATGTGCAGCGTGGACTGCTGGTCTTTCTGCTCCTGCAGCAGCTTCTTGGCCTCCATCTCCTGTCTGAACTTCTGCTGCAGCTGCTGCTGTCTCAGCTTCCTCTGCTGCTTCGAGTCCAGCAGAGGATCAGACGAGGACAGCTCAGTGGTGTCAGATGCTGACCTAAGAAAACAGAAAGTGGATTTATCACAAGTGCAGCTGGCTAGCGTTGTAAGCGGAGTTAGCAGCAGCAGCACATAAATTCACCTGGAGGTGTTGCTGGGCCTGTTTTCTGTATCCTGGTGAGTTGTTGTGTTGCCAGGAAGTGGCGTTGTGTTTGTCAATGAAGTCCTGGACCTTGTGGCGCTCTCATGGCCTCCTCGTACAGGGTGATTTCCCATCTGCTCTATGGGGATGTTGGCTGGGTTCTCCGGTTTGGTAAATTGCCTGCTGTTTGTTTGGGCCAGGCTGTCAAACCTGGCTTTCTCTACAGTTGGCTCCAAATCACTGCGTTTGGTTTTGTTCGCGTCCAAAGGAGGAGGAGGCTGCGATGACAGGAAGTACACTGTATTTGGGTACATACAGCTATTGGAAGTAGGACTGCACGATACTGGAAAAATCTAACATTGCGATATTTTGTTATTCTGTGACATGAATACAATTCCACCAGATGATTTGAATTACTCTATTTGGAAAGAATTGATCATTTTAGATTGATTTAGGATGATTCTGCAGTGGGAGTGCATCTGCATAAAATCTAATAAACAATCTATGAATACAATAAAGAAAAATATACAATTGAAATGAGCAGTGTTTTATCGTTTTCCGGGTCTAACAGTATTCAGGTACAGTAATTGATTAATAAAAATATAAATAATTCAATCAAATTAATTATTATTAAAGTTAAAAATTTCTCATGCCTGAGTGCTTGTAAAATTATTATACAGTCAAAGGGCTCAAAAACACATGCAAAGGATAAATTATAATACAAACTCAACATTGCACATCCTGCTATGTGACTATAGTGAATGATCACATTGTGATATTGATGCTGAAACGATATATTGTGCAGCCCTAATTGAAAATTCAAGAGACCATTTGAAAATTCCTTTTATTTCTGGATTTATTAGGTATGATTTTAAGTAAGATGATAATGTTTCATTCTGCAAAAGTCTGATAATATTTCTTCCAAATATCAAATAAAAATATTGTCATTTACAGTCACTTTTGTTTCATTTTTTTGTTTGCAGAAAATGGCAATTGGTCAGAATATTCAGTTTTTTCATTTGTTGTGACTGAAAATCAGGATTATAACTGCCTGAAGTTGAGATACAGTAAAAGTAAAAATATCTAAGAGTAAAAATATCTAAAAACATGGCACCTTTTTCAAAATATTTCATCATTTCCAATGTATCCTCTAAATGACACCATTTTTATTTTGAAATAAAGAAAAGTTATCAGAAAGGTCTTCTGAACAGAACAAAAATGACATTTTACTTAAACGCATAAATTGTAAATTCTTTTTGTTCATTCTTTTAATATCTCATCAAATGATTTTTTTGCTCTAACTAAACCTAATAATACTTATTGGTACATAAACTATTGTTACACAATGACATTCTTTGTGAGCGACTTTTATAAATCGCGGTAAAAATTTGTGCTGGGCAAAGGTTAATAGCATCCAAAATAAAAGTTTGTTTTGATATAATATATCTGTGTGTATTTATGATTATATATTATTGTGCATTTTATATATGAATACAAACATGCATGCTTATGTTGGACCAAATGTTTTTTTTATATTTAGATATAAAATATATATAAATTTAAATGTCTATATAACAAAATAGCATTGTTTTTATGTATCTGTGTGCATCACATATACATAATAAATATATATTATACACGCGCAGATTTTGTGTCAAAACAACTTTTATTTTGGATGTGAATAATCTTTGCACAGCACTACTTATAATGAATCAGTCGCTTTTTGCACAGGACACATTCTAATATACGAAAAAATAAACATATTGTTTTAATGCCTGAACATTCATGTTTAACCCTTATAAAATGACTTCTTACCTGCTTTGGTATTTTATTGATGGCTATGAGATACTCCTTGTTCAGAATACAGTTTCCAAGCGCATTTCCAAAACACCTTATTGGTAAATAGAATAAAATGAAATGAAATTATTGTCCTGTGATGGCAGTGTTACATTTCCGACATCATTACAAAAATTTTTCAGTGTCGCATGATTACTTCAGAAATCATTCAAATATGATGATCTGGCATGTAAAAAACATTTCTGTTTTTATCAATAGCATAAAAGTTGTGCTGCTTAATAATTTTATGGAACCTGAGCTTTGCTAAAGAACATCATGGATTTAAAATTCTAATATAACATTATAATAACTTGACTGATATTTTTGGTCAACTTCACGCATCATTGATACATAAAAGTATTATTTCTTAAAAGGAAAAGAAAAAATATTGGCCATAAAGTTGACCAATCAGAATCTGATATAGTTACTTGAGTGCTCTTTTCAGTCCATCTGTGACGGCTTCTTTTCTTGCTTTTTCCAGCGAAAGAGCTTTGGATTTGAGGCCTTCACTGACCCCGTATCCTACATCCTCATGATACGAGCCATCCTGTGGGAAAAACACACTGAAGAACTTAGATGCTACTCATGATTCTGTACTTCTGTATTGTCAGAGCTCTTACCTTTAACTGGACCTTAATGAAGGCACTGACTCCAACGTAAAACTTCCCATTGATCAGGTCCACAAAGTCTGAAACACAAGATCAAATAAGGTTATGTTGATGCTTGACAGGTCAGTGTATCATTCATTCATTAATTTTCCTTCAGCTTAGTCCCTTATTTATCAGGGGTCGCCACAGCAGAATGAACCGCTAACTATTCAGGCATATGTTTTACAGAGCAGATGCCCTTCCAGCCACAACCCAGTACTGGGAAACACACACACACTCTCACATTCACACACACACGCACTCAAACCAAATTAGTTCATCCAATTCACCTATAACGCATGGGGGAAACCAGAGCAACCAGAGGAAACCTACGCGAACATGCAAACTCCAAACAGAAATGCCAACTGGCCCAGCCGGGACTCGAACCAGCGACTTTCTTGCTGTGAGGCGACAGTGCTAACCACTGAGCCTGAATCATTTTAAGTAGAACTACACCAGCAATCTACAACTATTTTAATCCCTGGTTGATATATTGAATAGATTTCACAATGATGAAGTTTTCTTATTTGGCTTTTATTATTTGCTAGTTCTTCCATGTAAAGCAGCTTTGACACAATGTACAAAATGCTACTGAAATAAAAGTCACTTGACTTGATTGAAACAAACTTTAAATGATCAGAGCCATACAAATCTGGTGTGTTTCAAACAAGCAGATTGAGACCAAAGAAAAAATGGGTCTCTTCCAAATAAACGTTGATATGGTTCAACTGAAATATGAATGTATTACATCATGAAATATTATACATATAAATATATTGTTTTGTATTTTTTGTCCGGGCCGAACTAATGAAAACAAAACTTGCATATATGAACAAACCATAAGTCTTAAACTACAATAATACAGGAATTGTGATTGTTTGTACATACTTACCAACATTTTGTTGAGATATCGAGTGTGACCATCCATTGTACCCAAACATTTCATTGGCCAGACTTATAACTTTGTGACCTTCAACATAGCACACCTGCAAAACATAATAACAAGCCAAATGTAAGCAAGAACAAATGTACGGCTCTGAATCAGTGGTGCATTGAGAGCCCTTTATCTAGAGCACAGGTGTCAAACTCAGTTCCTGGAGGGCTGCAGCCCTGCACAGTTTCGCTTTAACCCTAATTAAACACACATGATCAGAGTGATTGTGTCCTTCAGGCTTGTTAGAAACCTAGAGCTAAGTGTGTTGAAGCAGGGTTGGAACTAAACTGTGAAAGGATGCGGCCCTCCAGAAACTGAGTTTGACACCCCTGATCTAGAGCCACAAAAATAAGTATTCCAAAAAGAAAAGAAAAAAGCTTTCTGAAAGAATCGATTCGAGGATATTAAAATATATTTAAAATAAATACTTCTCGAGTTACTGGCAATCCTAGAAAACCTGAAAAGTGGTTTTGAAACGGTCACCACTGTCATGCACGGCAACAAAGACTCCTAAAATTTGTGAAAAAAATAATTAATAAAATAGTGATGCTGCCATATTTCTAAAGTCACTTTTTTTACTTAAATTTAAGGTGAAAATATTTTGACCACCTGGAATACTAAGTAAATATACATCCCTGATAATTCATATTTTGACTTTCACCACTATTTATGTATGTCCTAGTGCTTCCTCTTTTGCACGTCACTTTAGATAAAAGCATCTACTGAATACATAAATGTGGATATCTTTAATTGGAAAGGCTAAACACTGATAATTGTGTAAAAAAAATTTTTAAAAGACAAACTTCACCTTTTGTCCTCCTCCAGCCTGTCTGGTGCTGATGTATTCAGGTCCGAGTTTCTGCCGCAGTGCATTCTGGACTGCCTGGTATTCCTCTGCACTGTATGAATACTACAACAAACATACAGTCACTAATGCATTCTCAATTCTGGAAATATCATAATATCAACATACTAGAATTCGTGTCTTTCTGTAGCTGCTCTTATCATATACCTGCCCAAAACACGTGTTTGTTGTATGCGGTTTCCTCTCCTCTTGCCTCCCGCTGCTATAATCCATGTGTGTGTTTTTGATGCCAAAATCCGTCACTGTTCTCTTTTAAGCGATGTTGTTGTTGCGTAACACGAGAGAAGGTTGCTAAACTGTAACCGGAATTCTGGCACAACATAACGCGTTAACGTTAGTGTACACCCATAACGCGTTAATATCTCTCTGTTGCGCCGATAATATTACCCGTTGACCGTTCAGTCACGGTTACTGTATGAACTTACTGATATTGAGAAACGGACACCGACATAAAACAGATTTGCCTGCTCTTGGATAAGCGTTTGAATATCCCGCGTCAGGGCGTTTACGTCGCCCCGCCCAGTCTTCGTGCGTAATACGTCATAGAAACGGGGAGCACTTCAGGGTGTGTACGAAAATCGCTTTTTTTGTGTTTGAATCTTTTTTTTTTACAGTCTATGGGTTGAATCTATTTGTTCGAAATACAAATTTAATGTTTCACTGCATTTGCTATTTCAGAATTGAAGTAAATCTATGCTTACATTTTTTTTATCTGAATAAAAGTCAAATAAAAAAACAGGATATTTGAGGTCCAGTCTAATGATTACTGCCTAAATTGTCGTGAATATAGCATAAAATTACAGTTAACTCTGTATGCATCTAATTTTATAAATGCATGTTATAGTTCCTATTGTGAACAATTCATCTGTGCACTGTAAAAAAATATATCCATAAATTAGCCATTTTCAGTATTTTGTGATTCATGTATTTATTTTTCCCTGTTTATTTATGCTTTTGAATTGCATTACGGCACTTTGATCTTTCTTCTGACAACTTTTAACCTTGAAAAGTTTGTAACATTGACTTTTATTAACATTTTTAATAGTTTAAAGTAATATATTGTCTGGATTGGTGTAGTATATTACGATACAAAAACCTAGCAATAAACTGCCAGTACATTTTCTGTTATTTTACAGACTTGTTTCTCTGTATAGTTAGTTATACATTATATTATTTTTAACTACTAAAATGTCAATAAAAGTCACTTTGTTCAATTGTAAAGTTGAGTAAATAAATGGAAAACACTTGTGAATCACAAAATATAGAAACTGTTAATTAACAGATATTTTTTTACAGTGAGCATGTTTTTTTATTTTTATTTCATCTAGAAATATTTAACAGTTTTACACCACAATGGTGTACTAAAATGTTTAAAAAAATCCTTTGCTATTTTAAAAAGTTTTGCATACAAATGACAACCATAGCTGTATTTCCATTAACCTTCAGACTTTGAAAGCTGACATTCATTCATTTTCTTTTCGGCTTAGTCCATTTATTAATCTGGGGTCGCCACAGCGGAATGAACCGCCAACTTATCCAGCATATGTTTTACGCAGCGGATGCCCTTCCAGCTGCAACCCATCACTGGGAAACATCCATACACACTCATTCACACACATACACTACGGACAATTTAGCCTACCCAATTCACCTATACCACATGTTTTTGGACTTGTGGGGGAAACCGGAGCAGCCGGAGGAAACCCACGCGAACACGGGGAGAACATGCAAACTCCACACAGAAACGCCAACTGACCCAGCCGAGGCTTGAACCAGCGACCTTCTTGCTGTGAGGCGAACGTGCTACCCACTGCGCCAATGTGACGCCCAAAGCTGACATTATGAATTCAAAATATGCCTAATAAAACCCATACAAATATATGGTCGTCCCATATATAATTTTCAAATAATCGAAAAAGTAATATTTAGCAAAACTGATATGGAAACAGTTTTTTGCCATTTTTTTACCAGTCAATTGGCATATGTAAAAGTCACACTATCATTCTCTAAAGATACGGCTTTGTGTTTACTTGTAGAAACTGGCATGATGCAGCAGATAATGCAAGCAGCAATATTGCACTGCACAACTTTAAAAAAAAAAGACTTGTTTTGATTTGTTCATCAAGAAATTCTGAATCCAGAGTTTCTCTGTCACAGACAATCACCTCTTGATTGTCTGAATTTGCTCTGTATTAAAATATACCTGTGTGCAGGCACGTAGTGTTCCTTTATCACTGTACTGGCATGCGTAATACAACAATTAGTCACCTACACAGAATCCTTTGAACATTTTGTTTTTTGAGTGTCATTTGATGCGAAAACCACAAACACATTTCTGTTTGTTGTTTAAAATGTACCCTTAGTCAACTTGAAACCCAAGTCCCACATTCATCTGTCTCCATTTTGGAGAGCAATTTTTAACATTTAGTCATCAACTCTTTCATAGAACTAATGCATTCTACTTTTTTACACTAGTCTATGATGGGAATGTATGAAATTAGATTTGTGCCAAATGTAACAAAGAAAACTTTTGCGAAAATGAACATACATTTACATTGATAAATGAGAAAAACACTTTGCAGATTTCGTTCGCCAGTGCTCTACTCCGAAGCAGCATTTTTTTTTAGGCACGACACACTTTACATCCAGGACCGAGAGCTGAGAATCAAAATCTCACTAGCCAATCAGTGTAGACAACCTCACGAGAGGTCTGTGCCAGAATTGCGATTGTAATTTGCCAAGAATATGTATTTTTTAGTTTTTGGGTAACTTCAAAAAAGGCACATTCAAAACGGCTTTTAGCAAAACTGAAGTCAACATAGAATGTGGATGAATAATAATAGTATTTTTGTGTGTTTTGAATGCATAATTTACTGAAACACTCAACCAATTTAATAATAATACTAGTATTAATACGCCAATGCTAAATGGTGGCACCTTTAGCCTTCTAGTTGGAGGACAAATTGTTTTTAGAACTACACATATCTGCAGAGCTCAATAGCCGTGTTCAGGAAGATAAAACTCCTATAATTTTGATTTTTGAAACTAATAATCAAGACAGACCTATTTTTGAGCTCAGATATATTTGCTTTTGTTGAAGCCATGTTTGCATTTAGGCAACTTATTTTTCATTCATTCATTCATTCATTCATTTTCTTTTCGGCTTAGTCCCTTTATTAATCTGGGGTCGCCACAGCGGGATGAACCGCCAACTTATCCAGCATATGTTTTACGCAGCGGATGCCCTTCCAGCTGCAACCCATCACTGGGAAACATTCATACACACTCATTCACACACATACACTACGGACAATTTTTTAGCTTATCCAATTCACCTATACCGCATGTCTTTGGACTTGTGGGGGAAACCGGAGCACCCGGAGAAAACCCACGCGAACACGGGGAGAACATGCAAACTCCACACAGAAATGCCAACTGACCCAGCCGAGGCTCGAACCAGCGACCTTCTTGCTGTGAGGCGAACGTGCTACCCACTGTGCCACCGCGTCGCCAACTTATTTTTCAGTCAATACTATTTAATAGCAGAATTTGTGGAGACTAACTGCATTACCCATGATGCTATACAGAAAATTCCACCAATCGGAGAGTTGCTGCATCAAAAATGCAGCAAGATGTTTTTAGCTCCACCCATTTCCATTAAGAGCCTTCAATTACATAAGAAATGTTCTTAAATAGGGTGGTATGGTGGCTCAGTGATTAGCACTGTTGCCTCACAGCAAGAAGGTCGCTGGTTCGAGTCCCAGCTGGGCCAGTTGGCATTTCTATATGGAGTTTGCATGTTCTCCCTGTGTTCGCGTGGGTTTTCTCCAGGTGCTATGGTTTCCCCCACATTTGATGAACTAAATTGGCTGCAGTGTATGAGAGTGTGTGTGAATGTAAGAGTGTATGGGGTTTCCCAGTACTGGGTTGCGGCAGGAAGGGCATCCGCTGCGTAAAACATATGCCGGAATAGTTGGCGGTTCATTCCGCTGTGGCGACCTCTGATAAATAAGGGAATAAGCCAAAGGAAAATGAATGTTCTTACATATATTTTCGCTTATTTAACAATAAACATATTGTTTCTATGAAAAAAATATTTAAAAGTTTGTATATCCTACTCATTTTAATTTTATTGTTTCATTCATAAGGTTGGTTTGATTTACGCCTGGTTCCCAAAACATTTACTGTTGGTTAGCCAGGAACATTTTATAAAACAGAACGACACCTTTAGGTTCTTTTTTTAAGATTTTACAACAAAAAAAAAATCAATACTCCCTACAATTCTGAAAAGGTTAGAATACAAAAACACACACAAACACACACACACACAAACACACACACACACACACACACACACACACACACACACACACACACACAACAAATAACGTTTTCAGAATATACTTTTTTGGTTCCCATAAAATAAAATAACCCCTATGGGAAATGCTGAAATAATGTAAGGCCTCTAATGTAAAATTGTATTGAAAACATATTTATTTCAATATTCTATACTCCACCTCTTCAAGATTATTTATTGGTTTGCAAAAGTACATCCCTGTCACTGTCAACTCAGCAGGGATTATCTCAATCTAAATACGGGATCCGAATAAAGATTGCAGTCTGGTTGCAGCCTGCAGTCACTGATTGGATTGAATATGGATTTTATTATATACGGCATAAACATTGAGCTCATAAATAATTCCCTGCATTCGCCTTTATTAAAAATGAGCTTATCCGCCACGAGACCCTTGTTTAAATGAACATTTTTCAGTTTCATTTCAAGCACATTTTGACCCTTCACACAATGGCGCGCGCGCACGTGTTCGGGCGTGAACGCGCCCACAGTCTGGACTGGCGTCTGGTCAGACAGTCTGCAACTCGGGAAGAAGCGAATAGGAGGGGCGAGAATTGGGGATGCCACAGGAATGATCCATTAACCCCGCACAGCCCACATCCGCATGTATGGATTAGTTTCTCCCGAAGTGTAATCCATCATCTTTATTGTATCCGCGCGCATTGAACTTCCTTCAGTATCTCCGACTGCTCCCATTCACTTTGCACGCGGAGCACATGACGGTGAGTTCAAAGATTGTTACCGTTTGCGTGGAGTCTGAAAAAAAAAATCGGTTTTATCGAAATATTATTTCGTTTTCCATCGGATGAATGGTGCATTGTTGCGTTGTTTATGAATAACAAACGTGCCATGTTCACCACAAGGTACATTGAGTACCCAGTGCGTCAATCCCGCCATGAATAACTTACAGCTAATACTGATGGAATATGCAAGCAACTGAAAAGGATGCGGTTTGTTTGATTCCTGACTATGTTTAACTGTGCATTCAAGCTATATTGGTCAGTCCAGCGTGGAAAGAGATGCCCTTTCCTCTCAAATATCCTTCTCGGGTTTTACCCAGACGTTGTCGTTTTACCTGTCTGCACTTTAGAAAGGGAAATGGACTCCTCCTGCTCCGGTAAAGCACCGTGGCGCGTGTCCTGGCACGTTCACCGAACAAAGGGAAACTGACGCGATGCTTCAGGGAAAGTGGAACATAAAGCAAAGTCATGTATTTAGGTCGAGGCTGTTGAGATGCGTCTGTGTGTGTTTTTTTAAGAGCCTAGAAAAAGCTCTTACGGCCGCGTGAGCAAATGATGACAGCCTGATGCAAGACAAGTCTTTTGTTGTAGTAGCCTATTTCTTTTGCGATGCTCTTTTCTAGATGCTCCGGCAGGGGGCGCGAGCTGTGTTGTGTTGCTGAGGAACACATGGAGAATGAATAACGTAAACAAGCACATCGATCCGTTATTTAACGGCAACCGAGCTGAATTTTCAGTGAAAAAGAGAAGTTTTATATTTTTGGAAATTGGTTATAATACGACCTTATTTTCTAGAGGTTTTACGCTTGCATCAGGGAGTTGTGAAATTTTAAGGGAGAGTTCTGCTAAAATTTTATTTTTGCACACGTCCTGATATCGTCCAAAACGAACTGTTTTAAAGATGTGCTGGTCACGATTATCTTTGAAATATCAATAAACGGAAACTGATGCTGTAAAATGAATGACCCCAATCAGACAGATTCGTAAACAAATATATAAACCGACGTTATTTGAACTGGGTTTTGTTAATATATATGAAGCAATATAGCAGTGTTTATTATTAGCGATTATAGATGAATGTTCATGTGCCCCTCATAATGTTTAATCAAAATAATATCCCCTCTTACAACAAATTCCTTTCTTTATGACGTGTACATTGGCGTGAGGGAGGAGCAACCTGTCACTCACATGAGTTCAGCAAATTGAAATCTTGTTAATTCTAGATGAACAAATGAAGTCTTTTTTTATTCAAGAAGCATTTTGTTGATATAAACCTTCGAAATACATTTTGCAGATATAAAAAGGATATCACAATTTCTATTGTAGGCCTACTTTGATGGGGGAGGGTCCCCTTTTTTCAGCAGTTTGCGTAATACACGGTCATTCTTCAGTGATTAAATTACATTTAATTTATTATATATTATTATTTATTTTAATTTAATATAGAATTTATTATTTAAGTTCTCAAGCATTTTGAGGGAGAATAAGCTGATTCTGACCTACAGTAACCTCTGATGCTATTTCAACAGACATGTGATGGAAAAAAAACTGCTTATTTTTTAAGGTAAAAATGTGAATTTCCCTGAATGGTGATAAGTTTGCATCCCTGGTCATTTGACCACTAAATGTATGATGAAAGACACTTAAAGGCATAACGTTTTTTCATTACAATATCCAAAAAACATTAGAACATTGTAATATATTTCGCTGACCTGTGTACTTGCATTATCCTAAATATTTCAAAGAATGTTCACTCCAGAGAAATGAACAATTTTAACTAGTAACACGGCCCGTGTCCTGTGACACCATTCTAATGAGGTCATACATCCTCAAATTTCAGTTTGGTTTTATAGAAAACAGGGAAACACCAAAGATGCTGTAATATGTTGTATGTTTTATTAGATGGCACAGAGCAGCATTATAACCGAACCCTAAACTGTATTTAGTATGATAAAATAGCTCTGTAATGTAATGAAGATCACAACTCGCATGATTCCACACTCAGTCACGGCATCATCATAATACGCCTTTATTTGTCAATAGACAGTCTACCTGCCAAAATTACAAACTGTGTCTCAAACTTCAATGCGTGACCATAGGTGTCATAATTAGTGATGTGTGGTCTAGTTTTACTTTACATTTAGAGTGTCAAGAAAAGTGTCTTTTGAACACTTATCCTGGATTCACACCAAACGCAGAATTAAGTTTTCGCGAGAGTAAATTACATACAAAGTCAATGCAAATGCATGAATAGAGGCAAATTATCATCATGCAGCATAAAAGACATGGAATGGATGATGTGTTGGCTGCAAAACTGCAGAATTCATCTCAATTGCGTGTACTGCACAAGTTCAAATAAATGATCTCAGGCAAAAATATTTCGTATGGGGAAAAACATCCTATGAGTAAACTAGAGCAAGTGACGTGGTGCTCTGTGTTTGGTGTAAACCCAGGATTACATTGTCTATTGGTAGACTAAGGCCCTGTCCACACAAACAGGAATTTTTAAAATCGCAGTTATTTTTTTTCTATGCGGTTTGGTCATTTGTCAACACAAAAACGCAGTATCAGGCGACTGAAATTTTCTGAAAAGGCTATAGGGTGAAGATTTACGGGTACAGTGTGGTTGTGTGAACACTACAACCAGAGTTGATGCCATCATGACTCCAGCGTGCGCACTGTTTTGTGCTTTTTGACTGGCCAACAACACTGCTAGATTCACACGTTCACTTGAAATGTATCACATATTCCGCATCGCTCGCACCACGGGACCATAATCTGTATTGATTAATTTGTATAGACTTGTATGCAATGAACGCGTACAAATACTCAATTCAGCGTTTAGTGTGAACCCAGCATAAAAGGCTTTTATCACCGCCTGTTGGTTTGGCGTGCCCTTGACATGCATCACAGTGTGTTTTTTGCATTTTCATGGAGACAGAGATTTTTCCAAACGAGGGCGGGGAAAACTTCCTTAATAAAAATACTGGGCAAAAATTAATGCGATAAATCACATTCAAAATAAAAGTTTGTTTTGACAATTTAAGTGTGTGTACAGAATATTTTCAGCATACACTGTATAATATATGTTGTATAATATATTTTGTGTGAATATTTTCTCAGCACAAAACCGTTAAATGTATTTTCATATATTCATACATGTTTTTATTATTTAAGATGCAGATCAGTGCAAAATATATTATATTTCTTATATATAAATTGTACGTCTTGTTTTGATGGCCTTCTGAGAGGATTATTGAGGTCTTATGTAGTGGGTCAAGCCCCCATCAGTGACTGTTACAACCCTGCTTTAACGCATACCTCATTATGTCTCCTCCTTGCTTTATTTGTGTTATCAGAAGCACCAGAGATGTTCTGAATGAAAGGAGGATCTGGCAGCCTTTGGATAACAATGCTGGAGAACTTGAGCAGAGGCCACAGCGATCGACCCTCCTCTAGATCCTCCACCTTCAGCTTCTCCAGCCTGTTCGCTCTGCCGCACCACCTTCACATGGATGGAAGCAGTCATCCATTCAGGAGGTACAGCAGATGTTGTGAACAGAGCCATTAACACATTCACATCCGCCTATACATACTTACATCCTGTTATTTGTTTGTGATGTCCTGTGGTTTCCTTTGTTAACTTCTGCCCTAAATAAGCCACATTCAGAAATATACCAGTGTGACCAACTGCTGAGGAGAGCGTGTTTGTGTTTTTGTGATTATAAAATGACTCACTTCCCGGAACCAGAATGAGTTAGTTGAAATGAATGTCAGATCAATGAGTGTTGACAGGAGCAGGGGGAAATGGATCAAATTTTTCCAGGCTAAAATCAATAGAGAACTGTCAGCACCATACATGATACATGCTATGAAAGCTAATAGATTTATTAAATATTTTTTATGTAAGAGTATGCAAGCAAAATAATGTGATCATTTATTATTAGCTTATAATAATAATAATAATAATAATAAGTAAATTTGATATATGCTGGACAAAGATTAATCGCATCCAAAATATAAAGATTAATATTTACATAATATTTGTTGTGAACTGTGTATAATTATTATCTCTATATATAAATACATGTGTGTGTGTGTATATATATATGTGTGTGTGTATATATATATGTAGTACATATGCATATACATATATGCATATGAAGTTACAGCTAAATTAAATATGTATGTAAACATTTTTGTGTAGTTTTATTTTTACCTATGTGTGTTTGACATATACACAATAAATATATTTAATACACACATAGGCTATATTGTGTATGTAAAAACAAAACTTTTATTTTCACTGCGATTGATCGAAATTAATCTTTACCCAGCACTAATATATGTATAAATAGTAATAGGTTATATATATATTATGTATTTAATATTATATTTTAATCATATATATTATATTATGGCGGTTCATTCCGCTGTGGCGACCCTTGATTAATAAAGGGACTAAGCCGAAAAGAAAATGAATGAATGAATGAATATTATATTATATTATAAATACAATAAATAGTTAAATCTAAATAAATATACACAAAAAAAATTTATTATATGAACTTAATACTAAGTATACTGTTTTATTTAAATATAAAGTACATATATATATATCTCTCTTTATCTTTGCAAAGTTCAGTTTCAGTGCAACCAACAATAAAACAAAGCAGGAGTCGCCGCCTGTCACTCCCTTGCACTGGGAGTGAGAAAGAAAAGGGAGTTTTTGTGTTGCATAACCATTAAACAAGATCAATGTATGCTTGTGTTTGTGTCTGCATGTATGTGTTTTACAGAGAGAGAGAGAGAGGAAAGGATGGAAATGTAATGTCAGGAGGAAGGAAATTGGTTGCTCAACAATAAAACTTTAGTTTCCTCCATCTGCATCTGTCAAGCTCCTCCTCTTCTCTCACTTGTTGTTGTTGTCGCTCTAGACTAACTGTACTGAACGTGTGTTTATTGCTCTCTTTGCACCATGAGGACTCTGTACCGGCTGAAGTTGGTCAGTTCTCCAAATCTGAGTCAGTTGGGCAAAAATGAGAAGGCTTCACTGGAGGAGAGAGGATCAGGTCCAAACGCCACATGGAACAGGTTAGCGGGTGATTAATACGCAGCTCATTTCAAAACCGAGATGGAACTTTATGTCTATGTCACTTAACTGGGCTGTTTTTCACATCCAAAACAGTACTATAGAAAAGTATATTTTAGTAAAAAGTAAGTTATATTAGAATTTGTTTTTTGCTAAATTAGTAAGTCCCCCCCCTTTCAATTTTTGTTTCTCCCCTTTATATTTTATATTATATTTTAATGTACATAAAACTTGTTTTTTTATTGTTGTATAATTATACTAAATATAATAGTGTTTTATTAATTTGTGTTCATTGTATGCCATTTTATAGAAAATATAAAATTGTATCCTATATAGTACATAATTATGGTATATAAAGCATAAAATAAAATAAAAGGTTTTTAGTTTACTCACTAAAATTAATTTTAAAAATAATAAAAAATATAATTATGTATATGTTTTTATTTTACAATTAATAATAATATTATTTTATTAATTAGAAATTATGAAAATTGTTTTCTAGCAGATTTTTTTGGTTTTGCTTTACATTGTTATATTATTTTAATTATTCAGTCATATTTCCCCTCTTTTTTACTGTAATGCATCTGTGTTGTTTTACTCTTGTTTGTTTGGGATCCTCGTTACTTTTCATACTTAATTAAAATCCATCTGTTTGGAAAAAGTGATCTTAAAAAAAAATGCCACATGGAACAGCCTTACATATGTTTTATCTGCAGTTCATGTCATAAACGTCTGTGTCCGTCATTTTATTGCAGCATTCACAACGCGGTTATTGCTGTTTTTCAAAAGAAAGGACTGGCAGACAATGAACTCTATACACTCAATGAAGGCGTGAGGTGAGTAAAAAAACAACAAGAGACTGAGCTTATGTTTATTTTCATTACAAATGGTTAGTAGGTTTTGTGAATAATTAATTGTAGTATAATAAAGCTGTATGTGTGCAGCAGTGTCTAAAATGTAAAATGTCTGAGGATCACATTATCAGCACAGAACAGTCAGAGGACGCATGGTTTCAGTTTGCTGTTACGTAACTATTAAAGTTGTGAAGCAATAACAACCCAAAAAGATGAAAAACACACCGTATTTTACCCCAAATATTTGATATTTTTATCCTAATTAAGTACGTTTTCCCCTCATTATCATTACGGCAATTCTATTTTACTTCCTAATGTGAGAAACCTTATTTCAAAGATAGTAAAGCTTATGTTTATGCCAGAATTGTATATATATTTTTGTATTATGATATATTGTTTGTGCTTTGGTATAATGCATTAATTAAAACTCATCTGTCTAGATGCAATGTAAATTCATTCATTCATTCATTTTCTTTTCGGCTTAGTCGCTTTATTAATCTTGGGTCGCCACAACGGAATGAACCGCCAACTTATCCAGCATATGTTTTACGCAGCGGATGCCCTTCCAGCTGCAACCCATCACTGGGAAACATCCATACACACACATACACTACGGACAATTTAGCTTACCCAATTCACCTATACCACATGTTTTTGGACTTGTGGGGGAAACCGGAGCACCCGGAGGAAACCCACGCGAACACGGAGAACATGCAAACTCCACACAGAAATGCCAACTGACCCAGCCGGGGCTCGAACCAGTGACCTTCTTGCCGTGAGGCGATTGTGCTACCCACTGCGCCACCGTGCTGCCTTGCAATGTAAATTTTATTTTATAATTAAATTATTTTATAATTAAAAGCATAAATCAAATATTAACAATAACAGTACAACCTTGAAGTACAAGTTGTGTGTAAATATATATGTATATGTGTGTGTGTGTATATATATATATATATATATATATAATTATTATTATTCAAATTTGAATAATAAGTTAAGAAAAAAGCAAAGAAAAAAGGTACATTTTGGAAAAATAGATTCTAAACATAAACTACGATTGAAACATTTAGACTTTTAATTGTAATTAATGTGAAACACTGTAAAGCATTGAAATAGAAAAGGTATTTAAAAATGTTGAAATAATTTATTGTAATATATTACACAATAGTACTGTTTTTACCATTTTGTGAGAACTATATGTACATACAGTGATCAGCATATATACGTACACCCCTCACAAATTTATCTTTTAAATTCATATTTTTAATAGGAAGCTATACAATATTATATTTGTGCATATACATTAGATTAGTCAGTACTGAAGACAAATCTGGAGCTTATCTAACAAAATAACTTGCGTTAACAGTCCAAAAACTAGTCCACCCAAATTTATGTTATAGAAAAATATTAAATACAAATTTAAAAACAAGGAAAAATCAAGAGAAGCAAAAAAACCGGAAAAAAATAGTATTTTTGCAATATTTTGCTTGAATTAAATTGTATTATCTTTCAATTTCTAAATATGTTTGGTGACTAAAATATTATTTTAATAAATATATCTGTTTAATAAATCTGTTTTGTTTAAATGCACCACAATACATTGCCTATATTTACTGAGAAATGGATAAAAATTTTCATTTTTAAAATGGGGTGTCAAATCAAAAGTTTGTTGTGAAAAATGTGTCTGTAATTTCTCTCTTTTTTCATCAGGCAGCTATTAAAAACTGAGTTGGGCTCGTTCTTTACAGAGTATCTTCAGGTGAGATTTGTTCTGATATGTCAGATGTATTTGGTAATTGTAAATAAAGTAATTTCTTAATTTTTTTATTATCAGAATCAACTTTTAACTAAAGGCATGGTCATTTTACGGGACAAAATAAGGTTTTATGAAGGTATCTCTTCTATTTTAAAAACATCACATTCTGATACATATGTACATTACATTTATAGAATTTCAGCATTATACAGTATTTCACAAACAATGCAGACACCTTCTTTTTTTCTTCTTCTGGCTGAAAATAGGTCAGAAGTTACTGGACTCTTTGGCTGAGACGTGGGACTTTTTCTTTTGTGATGTTCTCACCATGCTTCAAGCCATCTTTCACCCTGTCCAGGTACAGTCCAGTCATACTGTGAAATAAGCTGATAGACAGCAGGTACAGCAGTGATGTATGAACTAGAGTTCTGCAATTTTATATTTTATATTTTTGGTTTAAGTAAATGTAACATGAAAACAACCAATAGATCACAACATATGCCTGTCATATGGCGTCTTTACATGCTATCAGAAATGCTCTACTTCCCACTTGATTTCTTTTATTTTTGCCATGATGACAGCACATAATATTTTACTAGATATGTTTCATTCAGCTTAAAGTGACAGTATTGAGCTTAAAGTGCATTTAAAGGTTAAACTAGGTTAATTGGGTTAACTAGGCAAGTTAGGGTAATTAGGCAAGTCATCGTATAATGATGGTTTATTCTGTAGACAATCGAAAAACAATATTGCTTTAGAGGGCTAATAATATTGACCTGAAAATGGTTGTAAAAAAATCAAAAACCGCTTTTATTCTAGCCGAAATAAAACAATTAAGACTTTGTCCAGAAGAAAAAATGTTATAGGAAATACTGTGAAAAACTCCTTGCTCTGTTAAACATAATTTGGGAACTATTTGAAAAAAAAAAAAAGAAAGAAATCACAGGAGGGCTAATAATTTAGACTTCAACTGTGTGTGTGTGTGTGTAATTTATATAAAATATATAATACTCCGTTAGAGCTGCAAATATTTTTTCCTCCACTAAGTTTAATGGAGTTTAAAGTTTATGGCCTGTCAAAATCAGACGTCAAAAAAAAAATTCCAGTTAAATATGACTTAAGAAGATGTTCATGTCCAGTTTCTAACTAATGCTGGGGGTCAAATGCGGAGTTAAATCTATGCAAGAGAAAATAACATTTAAATACAAATGCACAAATAAGGCGAATTATTGCCACTTGGCACAAATGACGTGAAATGCTTCACACGTTTACCACTAATACGTGGATTTCACCTCAGTCGCGTCTACTATACAAGTTCAAATATTTGAACTCAGTCGGAAAATATATGAGACGGGAAAAACATTCTGCGAGTAAACTAGAGAGAGTGATGCGGTGCTGTGCGTTTAGTGTGGACGCTGAAAAACGCCAAAATGAGCCAAAAATCTGGCTATGCTGCACTGCACTACCCAGCAGTTATCAGTAAGCTTGTTTTACTCGCACCTGCTGGGGTCAAAGTTCAAAATAGCTCAATATTCTTCTCTGTGTATATACATGTACACGTATATCTATGCATGAGCCACACGTTAACCAGAAAAAAACGGCCAAAGTCCACTCAAATAATGCACCGATTTCTATGTAATGTATTGATGAAAACATTGCCAAATTAATCACAGTTCACGTAGGTCCACTAAAATGTCTATAAATGCTGTTAATAGACATAGCAGACCAATAGGTTGCGATGCCATGTTGTAAAGAAACGACATTCTTGCGTACATACGATCTTATAATCCGCCATTACGTCACCGTTTTCAGAAAATCGTTTATAGTTTACAAAGAAACAAAAGTGATACTGTTTTCAAAATGTTACCCGTTGAAACTTATTTTAAAATGTTAGCATATT
Source organism: Danio jaintianensis (assembly GCA_903798115.1). Lineage (NCBI taxonomy): Eukaryota > Metazoa > Chordata > Actinopteri > Cypriniformes > Danionidae > Danio > Danio jaintianensis. The sequence continues at coordinate 9,385,319 of CAIGQV010018127.1, read as the reverse complement.
TAGACCCTCAAAACAAAGTTATTGTGTAAAAATGAACAAGCAAAATGCATGAAGTGTTTTTGTTTGTTTTTAGTTTAATTCAACAGGTCATGATCCGCACTCATTAAATAATTACTTTTATATTTCTTTATTTCACATTCTTCGGAGATATAAAACATAAACGTCTCGGCTCAATGCTGTTTTTGTAGGTGGAGGAGACATCCCTTATGTTGTTACTAGCTATATATACGAAATGAGATTGGATTGTTTTTAACTATTGAGTATTTCATTAATGACGTAATACGATTGACTATAGAAAAAGGAGTGAGAAAGTGGGGGAGTGAGAAAATTGTTTCACACACTGAGAAATGCATTGAGCAGAGACGTTTGTGTTTTATATCTCCGAAGAATGTGAAATAAAGAATTATAAAGTAATTATTTAACAAGTGTGGATCGTGACCTTTTGAATTATACTGTTAACAAGATTAACACACCAAAATCTGAATACCGCAAGAGCGCAGTGCGTACTTCACTATTGAGTTTGTTTATTGAGGGATGTTTTCATCCACTCTGGGGTGTTATGAGTCTTATTTTGATCACAACATTCTCTGTGACAAATCTTATTTTGACACATATTTTGGGAAAATACTTTGAATATTTTCAAAAACTCAACAATACACTCTGGGCAAATTTGCCCAGAACATACTTTTCGTTATGTTCGTGGCTGTTTTTGCTCCATTGACTTCCATTATAATGACATTTTTTGATTGCAAAGCCATGACAACAAATAATCATGCATTCTTGATTGTTGGTGGTTTTCCCTGTTGGGAAGAGGTAAAATTATAAATTTTTACTGTTGATCATCAGTTTCAGTGCAAAAAAAGCTTAGTTTCTGGCTTTTATATGGAGTAATGTGTGTGAATGTGTGAGTGTAAGGGAGACCTTTGCGCACTTATCTTGATATGTCTGAGAAAATAAAAAACTCAGAACATAGTAAACATGGTAAGTATATTTATGCACACGCTGTAATTTGCTGTTACTCCATAGAACTCCATATAAAAACCAGACACTTTTTTGCACAGGCCTATCTAAAGGGTTAATGGTGCCAACTGATGATCAACAGTAAAAAATGACAAATTTAACACCAGGGAAAACCACCAACAGTCAAGAATGCATGTTTATATGAATCATGGCTTTGCAATCAAAAAAAATGTTGAAATAATGGAAGTCAATTGGGCAAAAACAGCCACAAACATGACAAAATGGTAGTCAATTTGAACAATGCACAAGGGTTATGGAGACTGTTAAAACAGTAAATTATAAATATTCAGAACTATTTTTGTCATAGAAAAATAAACTAGCAATGTTGTCAAATTTTTGTTTGTTGAACTACAGTACGATTCGCTCACATGCAGATTATTGGAAAAGTAGCACTTTTGCTTAAATTATATTTGTTATCTATAACATGTTATAAAGCAAAAGCCTATACAGATATACAGCTTTCATAATCATTCAAACTGCATTGTAGTAAACTTTATCTAATTTGTCATTTTTTTGCAAAGGGAGTGACATAATATCAGCTCAAATATTGTTAAAATAACAATTACAGTATTACCTTAAACTATAAGTCCATTAAGACTGAATGTGTGTGTGTGTGTGATGTTAATGTTCAGGGGAAGGAGCCGTCGGTTCGTCAACTGGCCCTGCTGCACTTCCGAAACACCATCACCCTTAACATGAAGCTGGATGAGGCTCTGTCCAGACCACGAGCCCGGGTCCCGCCCTCCATCGTCCAGATGCTTCTGGTATTACAGGTATCAAAAAATTTCAGCCAGTCACAAGCTACACCCAAAAATCATAGCATAGTGACTACAGGACCAGTCATTGCAGCAGTCGCGTCATACTAAGTGAGACGTTACTCATAAGCTTTGTGCATCTCAAGTTAAATGACTGTAATTATTGTTTAAAAAAAATGAAGTCAAATTTGTGTCATCTTTACGTCATTCAGGGGGTTCATGAGTCTAAAGGTGTGAGCGAAGAGTACCTGAAGCTGGAGTCTCTCCTTCAGAAGGTGGTGTCGCCGTATTTGGGCACACAAGGACTGTGTTCACACGAGTGTGGAGCCGCTCACTGCTCCTGTGTTATTGGTGAGAGAAGAGCAGCATTTTGGGAATACAATGTAGCAGATTTTAGTATTCAAATCATATATATAGTTTTTTACTTTGTTTTTAATCAGTTAAACCTGTTTTTGTTTTTAGTATTTTTTTATTATTAAAAATATAAAAATTAATATTTATTTACTTGAAGCCATGGTCACATTCAAAAGGACAGTATTTATATTTTTACAAAGATGAATACTTATTCAATTTAATCACAAAAAGTCATTTTACTTCTTTGAGCTCCCTAACACACAAACTTAACATCTCTTTTGATATTATTTTGGTTATATTAGGTTTTTATACTGAACAGCATAGTCAGAATTACTTTGCAATTCAATTGTTTTGAGGACATGTGGGAACAGAAAGAATATAAACTCATCTGGTCATGTGACATTGAAACAATTTAATTAAAACAATAAATTTTTTCATTTTAAAGTTGGAATTTCTTGCCCAAAGCCAACAACAACACTTTCAAAGCTTCCAGAAAGAAGAAAAAAGACACAGTCACAATTGTTACTGGGTTAAGAGATTAACTCATTTATTTTAAAACAGGATTTCTGCAGGTTTCACCAAGTCAAAGTTAAGACTTTTTAATACCTTTTTAAGACCATTATGAGTGAAATTGTAGACTTGTACTAGGCCAAATGCTAAGGGTTTCTTCTAATGGGCCAGTGGAGAAGATTTTTACTTGCCCCATTAAAAAATTCTAATTAATTATTTCTTGGCCACATGTTTATATAATGTGTCAAAACAAGATAACCCTAGTTTAAAATAGATTGACAAGCTTTAAAAACAAATAAACTAAATGTACAACAGTATGTCCAGGTCAGTGTGCCTGTCATATATAGTTTATAAATACATGGAGAACTTTTAAACAAATGTTATTGTAAGGAAGATAATTAAACCATGTTGGTAAATAGAGTTTTGTTAAAGGTTTTATTGAGATGAATTGTTGTGATTGGATGGGTGTTGGCCTTATTGGGTAACTTTACATGGACATAGAAAACTTAAGACCGGTTTAAAATGATTTAAGACCTACAAAGACAATATTTCAGCAAATGTAAGACTTTTTAAGGCCTAAAATTTTGTTTTTGAAATTTAAGACATTTTAAGACCCTGCGGACACCCTGTAAAATGTGCATTTCTTGCTGTTAAATAACATTTATCATTATTAACTTCTTTCAACTCTTTCCAGAGCGGCGTTTGCAGTATTGCTGGTCCAAATCTGCAGATCTGCCGTCCACTAACCCAGTAGTTCGCTCCAAAAGTTACAACATCCCCATGCTGACACCCGTGGCCGAGTATGACTCTGAAGTGAGCTCAGTGGGCAGCGTGGGCATCCGGCGCCACTCGGCATGTGATGTCACTTCCTGTATAGAGCACCAGGGCTATTCGGCCTTATCTGTGGGAATGGAGACCAGCTCTACCCCCAGACTCTCACTCGATCACGACCTCATGATGCGAGGAGCCGCGGGACAACCCTCTCTTATTTCTCCACCCATGTTCATCCACACCTCCACAGGGTGTCTACACGCTCCAGACACCCAGATTGCGTCATCTGAATCGGAAAAGGTGGTTTCATCACCCCCGAGTTGCTCCTCCAGTCCGGAGACAATTGTAATGCAAGGATTGGATTCACTGGAATCGGATCCCGAAGGAATCTTCATTGATTTTTCCCACTGCCGCTCCGATTCTTTCGGAACGAGCAGGAAAACAAGCTGATTGCGAAGAATACATGATTATGATCTACCACTATTTTCTGTGAACTTGTGAAGTAGCTATGTTACGTGCTTTTTTAAACTGGAATTTTTATTCCAGCTTTGCGCAAAAACGACAAGGCTGCTTTAATGGGGAGAGGACATGATTTAAGGTGATCTTTTTCATAATGTTCTAAAACCTGTGGATGAATTTTTGAATTTTTCTACATAGTTTTTTCATATACGACAATAGATGTCGAATGTCTTCGTTTAATTATTATTAAGCAGTTTACTGTCTCTCACTTTGTGCTTAAATACGGGGTTAGATTTACCTATATTTGGTGAATTTTTGCGAGCAAAATGTTATTTCAAATAGGATATACGCAATTAGTAATTTGCTAAAGATTTTTGCAATTTTCAAATTGGTTGTAGGCTAGAGTGACCAGGTGTCCCATTTTTTCCAGAAAGAGTACTGTATTTCAGCTCTGTTTTAATGTCCAGACTTATTATGAAAAAATCTTGTTTTGTCCCGTATTTAATTCTTTATTGCTGAGCACTAGTAGTAGTCGTCCGTCATCCAAAAACAGCTTAATTAATGGTAGTCAGTCATGTGATAGTATACTTTGAAGAACAAAATGACCAGTATGAATGATTTTGGGAGTATCATAACTAAAAACGTTTCAAAAATTGAAATAATAATACCTTTTTAACTTTTATTTAATGTTTACAATGCAAATCCAATTAGATTCACTTATTTGGTAAACAAAGCAAGTCTCTCATATAATATATCTACTAAAAGACAGAAAATATTACTTTACAAACTGTATTGTAAATAAATCATATGAACATTTTTAACATTTGTCAATAATAATACTGAAATTAATTTTAAAACTGAATAAATATAAATGTACACATATTGACACAAGTAAATAAATAGACTCGATGGGCTAAAAATCTGCAGATTTCTGCTGCGCGCAGATTCCGTGTGGGCCTACTTTTCCTCGACCCTTACTTAGTGAGTGTGATGTATGCTAGAAAGTTGATTTATTCCATTGTCATTATTTCACTCGCATCAAGAAGAAAGGCATTCTGGCCATTCACATATCGTGTCAAGTTCATTTTTTCAAATGTAGATGAGTACCAAATATAGAGAGGAAGCAGCGCGAATCACGCTTTCCACACATTTACAACATTTCAACAGCCCCGTAAACAACAAAAGAGGACATACAGCAGATCCTCTTCTTGCTTCTTGACATCTGGCTAGTTGTCAGAAGAAGATGACAAGCTTTGTTTGAGTTTGGATCGACCGTGGTTAATTGCTGTGCGCTGTCATTTTATTATTACGGTGTTGTGTTTTGGCTGCGTATTTAAAAATGAAGCTTCCTGTGTTGTCATTCCCCTGGCTTGTTGCACATGCAAGTGTTGATTCTCTGTAAACCAATAGCGTTCAGCAGCGAGTCTAGCTCCACCCTTTTGGTATCATACTGTTGAGCTAGGTGAAAAGGGTCACAAAGAAGTAGTACGGTATGCTATTTTGTTACTTCTGACAGTAGAAGTGAAATAAATATGTACCATATTGTACTGTACCGCTCAATGGAAATTAACCATAATTGAGAGCATAGAGTCGTCGAATGGAAAAGTGATTTGCTATAGTTATAGCTGGATAACATGAATAGATAATAGATGGAATGTTGAAAGAAAACATACAATTTCCTGAAATTTACTGTCTCATATAATTGATTACTCTGTGTTTAAAAAACACCTTATAAACTACATGTAACTTTATATTTACCTCAGCAGAAAGTAAAATAACACAGAGAGTCTATGCCATTTGTCTGCCCTGTATTCAACTATGAGAAAAGTAGTCACCATATGGTGTCATGATTATTATTATTTTACACAGTATATATATACATTCCTCATTGTGTTTGCATAAAAATGAGGCAGAGGTGGGGCTTAGACAGTTCATCTGTCTTTTCAGATAGTCACTTGAAGAAAAAAATGATTTACTCAAGGTGTTATTTAGCATTTTCTTGACGACTACAGCCAGTTTCAAAGAAATAGTCCAAAACATTTACTTTAATTTCCAGTAATATGTTTAACAACGCATCTTTTTTCCTTCTGTTTTTGGCCTTCTGTCCACACTGAGATAGCCGTTTTGTTTACGAATTCAGAGCTTTTCAAAAAATCCTTGAAATAACATTATTTCCTGTTGGCGTAGACTGAAAAACAGGCTTTTGTATATAAACTGTAGTGTGTTTTCTCGTCAAGCAAAGCAGTCGTGACCCATTCAATGTTGATGTTTTACTGCCATTGTTTTGGCTGCTTTCCAGTTTGATAGCATTGTTAAACATCAACGTCAATTTGTATGTACTGCAGATTGCATTTCTTCAATGGGATCTGCAATTACTGTACGATTTTCCTAATAATATGAATTAGCATACACGTAATCATGGTTTCAAAGCAAAGCTTTATAAACCACACAGCTACAATGACAATGTAAAATGGTGCACTTTCTCATATAGCTACTATGAAGTCAATAACTACCATTTTACCACTCTTTGTTGTGTGCTACAATCTACAGGAAGACTAGTAAAGTTAAAAACAATTCGACATTTTGAGAGAATAGGCTAGTGCACTTCAGATTGTAGCTATTGTGACAGTTTTAGCTTGCTGTGTTGATCAAAATTAAACATTTTGGTCTAAAAGTGACTCGCAAGAATTCACCAATTTGATCGCACTTTAAGTGAGCTTCACGTAACGTAATGTGCAGAGGCGACAGAATCACTAAATGTAGAAATTGCTTCCATTTTTGTCGCTCTTGTGCACTATTTATTATCACAGGGCTTTAAACGAACTACATTTAGTGCTTTAAATCATTGCCAATCTGAGCTGCACTCTTAATGGTATGAAATGAAATGATTCTCTTTACGTTGCGCTAATGATAATACAGTGCAGAAGATTGTATGTTTAGAATGTGCTGTCTGGTTTTCATGCTTTTTTTTATGTGATGATAATGAGCTGCCAGTGGGTGAACAGGGTTTGCTAATTGAATGTGTTAACAAAAACTCCCTTTTAGTTAGTTGATAATATAGCTTATATAGAGAGAGGTCATGTTAGATGAAACTGGAATACGAAAGTTGGCTTACTGGCAATAAAAAGATTTTTTTTAATAATGTGATTATATATATATATATATATATAATCTCAAATGGTGTAATTTAAAATATTCTTTTTAAAGTTAAGAGCTAATTTAATGGGCATAATTGGATATTCAAGAATATGAAATTGAACGCATATAATCCCATTGTGTAAAAAAATGTAAGGTACTTAAAAGAGTTGTTTTTTTTGTGATTTTTGTTTGTAATTTCTATGTATGGAATCTTTTTGACTTGGGTTATAAATTTATCAGTTTCACTGTAGTTTTATAGGAGTAATTTGAGCTTATCTTGCATAGATTTTTACACAGGCAACATTTTTAGACATTTAAAACGTTTACAGGTACTTTAATACCTTGCACTGTCATATATGAAGTCTGTACTTTGTTTCATACTGAATTTGTTATCAGCTTTCATGTGTGCTGCTGTGGACAACCTCAACAAAACTGAATTTGTAGTAAAATACTTTTATGCTTCATGTTTACGAGTGTTTCAAAGATCAAGAGAGATCTTCTGTGAACGGCTACATTTTAAAATGATTCGGTGATTCTGTGCTTGATAGAGTTGAAAGTAATTTTCATTGATAATTTGTTAATGATAAACAGGTTTACATTTGAAGGAACCGTGAAAAACATCACCTTTAATATTTTTGTTCGATAACGTTTGTTGTGACCTGAGACAGAAGAAAGATTTGATTCCTCAGTCGATTCGTTCTTTTGAGCCGAATATTTTCAAAAAGTCAACTGAAGTGCTTCAGAAAATGATTCTTTTAAGAATCATGTGAGAGCGATTCTGGAATCACTTGACTCGCCGACTCACTGAAACCATTTGTTTAGCACATTTGGTTCGATCACTCTGTGGGTTCGATGTCATGTAAGACAACGTTAAATACCCATAATATCAGAACTTCTTACAAATGTATATCTACGACCGAACTGTTTACTTAACAAACAAAACTTATTTTTTAAATAATACGTCTAACATTAAAACATGGCAAACATAAAATGAATTGTTTAATGTAAATTCAAATTAATTCAGAATTACGGTTATATGGGCTGACTGTTTTTTCATGACATTTTGTAATACAATAAAATGCCATATTTTTCAAATAATAACAACTTATAAATGTATATTCATTACTAAATGTTATATTGTATCCATACAGTTGTTTTATGAGCTCAATGTTTACATTTGGGACATTTGGCTAAAAGTAGATTTAATAGTACACTACATGCTTTATATAAATAAATATTTACGACCTAATTCTATATATATTTAAACAATTTTGTTTTTAATACAAACGCATAAAATATTCGCATTTTTATGTTATTGTTTTTATAAAATATTGTAAATATTTTTTAGCAAAATGCTTTCTTTGACTAATTAAAAGGCATAAAACCATAGATATACATCTATGGCATAAAACAACGTGCCTTGCAACCTTACGTACGTAACTATACGTCGTGACGTAAAGATTCAATCCGTTTTGAACTGTTCAAAAGAACCGATTCGAGGAAATGAGTCGGACATCTCATCCCTAAAAGAGGGGTTGTTGTTATTTTAAATAATCGTAATTGTAATTCAGTTTACCAATTGTAACGCTCGACGTCTTTTTCAACATAAGTGATTGTTTTTAGTATATATTTCGAACCTTTCAAACATAAACACACGACTTTTTCCATACAATAACATCACGCTTGTGAATAGTCACCCTCCCCTTTTTGAATAGACGCAGACAAAGGCTACCGGAAACCAGACTCCATAGTTTTCGTCAAATGGCTGATTTGTATTCAAGCGAAATCGTTTGTTTTCTCAAACCGCGAATGTTTTCTTTTCGGCGTGCTTTTTCATGGACCTACATCTTTGTTTACTAAACATGCGTCGCGATCTGCAAACAGTCGTTCCGAAGACTTGGCGGTGCAAAAACAGCGTCTACTCCGACGTAAGCTGGCTTTTCCAATCGAGTGAATCCCAAAGCAAGTTTTAAATGCAACAAACCGCCTTTGTTTTCGTTGTTGTTGTGCTGTTATTCGAACATTTCCCTCGCATTCTTTGTACATGCGCTCCTCGCCGGCAGAAGAAACTTCGCTAAGCTAACGAGCAGCTCGCAGAAATGGAGATCCACATCTCGAGCCTCTTCCCGGAGATCCTAGCGATGATCTTCAATTACCTGGACGTTAAAGGCAAAGGCAGAGTTGCTCAAGTGTGCACGGCATGGAGAGACGCCTCGTACCACAAGTCCGTATGGAGAGGAGTAGAAGCCAAACTCCATCTGAGAAGAGCAAACCCGTCGCTCTTTCCAAGCCTCCAAACCAGAGGCATCAAAAAAGTCCAGATCCTCAGCCTGAGGCGAAGTCTTAGCTACGTTATCCAAGGAATGCCCAACATCGAAAGCCTGAACTTGAGCGGATGCTACAACCTTACCGACAACGGTCTCGGTCATGCCTTCGTCCAGGACATTCCATCATTGCGGATACTCAACCTTAGCCTTTGCAAGCAGATCACCGATTCCAGTTTGGGACGGATCGCGCAGTATTTGAAGAACTTGGAACTTCTGGATCTCGGCGGGTGTAGTAATATCACCAACACGGGCTTGTTGCTTATCGCTTGGGGCCTTCACAATCTCAAGAGCCTAAATCTGAGAAGCTGCCGACACGTCTCGGATGTAGGAATCGGACACTTAGCAGGAATGACCAGGAGCGCAGCGGAGGGCTGTTTGACTTTGGAGCACCTCACCCTTCAGGACTGTCAGAAGCTCACCGATTTGTCCCTCAAGCACATCTCCAAGGGTCTAAACAAGTTGAAAGTTCTCAACCTGAGTTTCTGCGGTGGGATATCCGACGCAGGGATGATCCACCTGTCACACATGACCCAACTCTGGACGCTTAACCTGCGTTCCTGCGATAATATTAGCGATACCGGCATTATGCACCTCTCAATGGGCGCTTTGAGGTTGTACGGCCTTGACGTGTCGTTCTGCGACAAAGTGGGCGACCAAAGTCTGGCTTACATTGCGCAGGGCTTGTACCAACTCAAATCCCTGTCGCTTTGTTCGTGCCACATTAGCGACGATGGAATCAACAGGATGGTCCGGCAGATGCATGAGCTTAAGACGCTGAACATCGGCCAGTGTGTCCGGATCACGGATAAAGGCCTGGAGCTCATCGCTGACCATCTGACCCAGCTGACGGGGATCGACCTGTACGGTTGCACCAAAATCACCAAAAGAGGACTGGAGAGAATCACGCAGCTGCCCTGCCTTAAGGTGTTGAACTTGGGACTTTGGCAAATGACCGAGGTCAAGGGTTTAGGTGACGCCTCTGAGATCCTACCTTTGTACGCCTCCTAAAATTTCCGCTACCTCAGATTTTTTTTTAGAGACTCGTATTATTAAGACGCACATCCGGAAAAAAGGGGGTTGTTGTAGTTCAAATTGAATCAGCAATAAAACACTGAACAGCCTATATAGTCTGAATGATGACCGTTCCCTTGAATGCCTTTTGTGTTGTTGTTGTTTTCCTGTACTCGTTTAGAGCTTCATATTGAGGTTAAACTACTTCTTTTATTCTCATTTCCTCTGACAAACACACTTTGTCACTGCCTTTAAGTATTTATCCTGAAATACCAGCATTATACTGTGTGATTGGAGGGAAAATGTTTACTGTGGATGGAAAAGCCGCTTGTTGCTTTTATGTGATTCCTCCCTGGTAAAATTGAACATATGCAATTTAAACTTTGTTTTAAAAAACAAAAACAAAAAAGAAGGCCAGTTTGCTTGTTAAAGACCTACAAGATGTCTGTTTATTTTCCTATGATAAATGATTAAAGCTAAATTTGTTTTTAACTAAATTGTTGTTTATTTGACTGTTTTTATGTGCTTTATCGTCGTTTTCGACTCGGTTACACTTATTACATTTATCTTTCATTGATTTTCTTTACATAATAAGGATATTAGATAGAGATTATTAAACACACACACACACACAAGGCAAAAAAGTATATAACTGTACCATTTCCTTGGATTTAAGATTTACAGTTATATATTACTGATAACGTTTATTCTAAATTCATGTTTAGCGTTTGTATTTTTAGACAACAAAATACTTCAGTTAAAGCAGTATTTAGTGGAGTAATCACCCTGATTTTAAACTTTAGTTGTTTTTTTTAAATGCTTTAAATGACAAACCTTTACAGAATAAAACAATTATTAACATTTTACACTAACCCACATGCCTAATAAATCTAGTAAGAGAAACTGCGAATGTTTTTATTCAATAGCATTTTTTTTATTTATACATACAAAGATATAAATAAAAAGATATGTAAGCAAATATAAAACAGCATACATTAGCAAATTGCTGGAAATGCATTAATAATAATGTGGGATTTCTAAAATGCACTGTTTATAATATTGTAACTAAATGTTTCAAATCTTTTCACACTGAAAACTTTTCACTGTGTTGTAGAGAACGACATGTGATTCTCTTATCAAACATATGTACTGTAATGAAAGTCTAAAGCAGTAATATTTATGGAAATTTAATTGTGGTTTAAAATATTTTCTATTTAAAAGGTTAATCATGTGATACGAAGCTGTTTTTCAGAATCATTAATGCAGTTTTCAGTGTCGCATGATCCTTCTGAAATCTGTACAATATGATTTGCTGCTCAATAAATAGTTTCTATAATGATAATAATTGTTATTATACTACACTGTAAAAAATATCGTTTTCGTATTTTTCCGTTTATTTACAGTTGTGAAATGCATTATGGGAGCTTGATCTCTGCTCTGTTGACTTTTGATGTTGAAAATTCAACTCTACAGTTTAACAAAGTGACTTTTATTGACATTTTAGTAGTTTGAAATAATATAATGTATGAGAACTAACATACAGAGAAACAAGTCTGTAAAATAACAGAAAATGTACTGGCAGTTTATTACAAGGTTTTTGTAGCACAATAACAACAACCCAGACAATATATCACTTTAAACTATTAAATGTGTTAATAAAAGTCAGTGTTTCAAACTTTTCAAGGTTAAAAGTTCAAGGTGCCATAATGCAATTCAAAAGCATGATTAAACGGGGGAAATAATAAATAAAAACATTCACAAAATATGGAAAACTTCTGATTTACAGATATTTTTAGTGTCCATTATTAATCATGATTCTTTTGGAAATTTTGATCATGTCTTTAGCATTATTTAGTTAATGTGATATACAAAAGAACAGAATTTATTTTGAATAAAAATTTTGTTTTTGACCTTTAAAAATGACATTTAGTATCATACAAAAGTTGAACTGTTCACAAGTGATACATTATATACACACACAAACACACAGAAATTATTTTATTTACATAGAATGTGTCTAATGATTCAAATAACATTTGTGAAAATAAAATGTCAAACAATTTCCATCATTCGGTGAAGCAACAAACTTATATGTATTTACAGTATATACAAATATACAGTGATCATACTTCTTTTTATATATATATATATATATATATATATATTATTATTTTTTTTTTTCAAAACAGTTCAGAACAAAACAAGACAAAAAACAAAAACAAACAAACATAAAAAACATTTTCAAGGGAACATGGAAACAAAAAAGACAAATAAGTTTCAAAGGTCACCGAATACAATCTTATTTACGTTCGTATTTATGGTTGATAAAATGTTACTATATACAATTTTGTTAAGGGTTACGTATCAAAGATCAACAGGCTCCAGATATATATAAATAAAAGCACCACAGTAAAATTAAAACATTACATTTCTTCTCAACCATTTACCCCAGTATGCAGAAATTTTATAGGCTTGTTGTCTCAAGGAAAATGTCAGTACTTCCATATCATACACCTCTTTTACAATATCATGCCATTCACCTACAGATGGAGGATCTTCCTTGAGCCATTTCTTTGTAATGGCCTTTTTGCTAGTTGTTAGTAGTGTATTAAGAAGATATGCATCATTTTTTATTATTTTTGAAGAATAAATTCCCAGGTACATAGTTTTAAAATTACACTCCAGATTCAATCCCATTATTGCATTTATCTCTTTATTCTGATCATACTTCTTGCTGAAAAATGGGTAAAACCTGGTGGATCAAAGGATAGTAAAGTAGTATAAAGATTTCAATAGACAATTAATTAGTCTTTCGGGGGCTGCACTCACTGAAAAAAAAGACTCTGCTTCAGTAAAATCCCCCCAAAAAAGTACTGTCATAATTTTTTAATTGTAATATGTAATGTTAAGAATAACTAGAATTTCTGAAGTAAAATATTTCATATTTACACATTCATCTGATGTAATGAATGAAAAGAGTGGAAAGAGTTCAAATATTAATATTCATTTATGTGTAATATTTTCTCATCGTTGCGAATAAACCTACACTGTAAAAATATCTGCTAATTAACAGTTTCTGTATTTTGTGTTTTCCATTTATTTTTGTTTGTGAAATGCATTATGGGAACTTGATCTCTGCTCTGTCGACTTTTGATGTTGAAAATTCAACTCTACAGTTTTACAAAGTGACTTTTATTGACATTTTTAGAAGTTTGAAATATTATAATGTATGAGAAATAATATATCGAGAAATAAGTCTGGGGGCAACGCGGTGGCGCAGTGGGTAGTGCTGTTGCCTCACAGCAAGAAGGTCGCTGGTTCGAGCCTTGGCTGGGTCAGTTGGCATTTCTGTGTGGAGTTTGCATGTTCTCCCTGTGTTCGTGTGGGTTTCCTCCGGGGTATTGTGTAAGTTTTTGAGTTTTGAGGTTACCCCCTCCAGAAGAGAAGCACTCATGCTTTGGGTCTTGGCATTTTTAGTAATAGCATTAATATTGATGCTTCACACGTGCAAATGTGTGTTCTCATTCATCCTTTTCATTCATTTTCTTTTCGGCTTAGTCCTTTTATTAATCTGGGGTCGCCACAGCGGAATGAACCGCCAACTTATCCAGCATATGTTTTACGCAGCGGATGCCCTTCCAGCTGCAACCCATCACTGGGAAACATCCATACACACTCATTTACACACATACACTACGGACAATTTAGCCTACCCAATTCACCTATACCACATGTTTTTGGACTTGTGGGGGAAACCGGAGCACCCGGAGGAAACCCACGCGAACACGGGGAGAACATGCAAACTCCACACAGAAACGCCAACTGACCCAGCCGAGGCTCGAACCAGCGACCTTCTTGCTGTGAGGCGAACGTGCTACCCACTGCGCCACCGTGACGCCCAATGTGTGTTCTAATTAAATTAATTTACACCAAGTGTACTAACTTGTAGCTAAGAAAATGGACTTAATTTGACAAAAACAATCTTCCTATTGCTAAAAAAAACACTTGGCATTGCTAGATTAATTTAAATCAATATAAACTCAAAATTAAAGAGAATCAATTAACTTTTCCTTAATTTATTTAGGAGTGTCAGGTTAAACATTAAGACCATTTTACATGACATTGACAAGTTAATTGTACTTGATGTACGATAGCAAAATTTACTTGAATTTTCCTTGTGCAAATTGTTATGAAGGTGAAAATGAATGATATATATATATATCCTTTGGCATTTTAACAGCTCTTGTGTAATATCAAAATGATTGAGATAACCAATCAAATTAAAGTAGGTGGGGTTTACAACAAAGAGTTGTAAATTCTATAATATTTAGAGTATAATACACTTTACTATAGTACTATACACTATAGTACATTCATTCATTCATTTTCCTTCAGCTTAGTCTCTATTTCAGAGGTCGCCACAGCGGAATGAACTGCCAACTATATCAGCATATGTTTTACGCAGCGTATGCCTTCCAGTTGCAACCCAGTATTGGGAAACACCCATACACACTCATTCACACACACACACACTCATACACTACGGACAATTTAGTTTATTCAATTCACCTATAGTCTTTGGACTGTGGGGGACCCCGGAGCACCCGGAGGAAACCCACGCAAACACAGGGAGAACATGCAAACTCCACACAGAAATGCCAACTGACCCAGCCGAGACTCGAACCAGCGACCTTCTTGCTGTGAGGCGACAATGCTAACCTACACTATACTATTTACTATAAATTACTATAGTTTTGTTTTTCATGTGGGCACCCAGTTTCCATGGTTATGGCTTTATTATACAGGGTGTGGACAATGAAACTGAAAAGCTTGGTTTTAGACCACAAAAATTCATTAGTATTGTTTAGGGCCTTCTTTTGCAGCATCAATTCATCTTGAGAATGACAGATACAAGTCCTGCACAGTGGCCAGAGGGATTATGAACCATTCTTCTTGCAAAATAGTGGCCAGGTCACAACGTGATGCTGGTGGAGTAAAACGTTTCCTGACTTCTCCTCCAAAACACCCCAAAGTGGCTCAATAATATTTAGATCTGGTGACTGTGCAGGCCATGAGAGATGTTCAACTTCACTTTCATCAAATCACTCTGTCACCAGTCTTGCTGTGTGTCTGTGTGCATTATCATCCTGATACACGACACTGCCTTCAGGATGGTCCTCCAGAATGGTTTGGTAGTCCTTGGCAGAGATGAGCCCATCTAGCACAAGTATTGGGCCTAGGGAATGCCACTGATCCACCCCCATGCGTCACTCTGGGCATGTTTCAATTCTTTGGGGCTTCTCCACACTGTAACTCTCCCGGATGTGAGAAAGACAGACTAATCAGAGAACAATTTATGTTTCACATTGTCCACAGCCCAAGATTTTCGCTGCTGGCACCATTGAAACTGATGTTTGGCATTGGCACGAGTGACCAAAGGTTTGGCTATAGGAGCCAGGCCATGTATATTGACCCTGTGGAGCTCAGGATGAACAATTTTGGTGAAAACAGGAGAGTATATACAGTATATCTAGCAGGCACCTTGATTACAGGACTGTCTTTTAATAATTTTTTTTCCGTGTTTTTTGACTCCTATATGTTAGATGTCATTTTGAGGTTGTTTTGACAACAAGGTAGTCAATTGACATCAAATGATTTGTATTTTTTCCCGTTTTTTTGGTGTTTTTATACCATATCAAGGTGCCTGCCTAGTAGTATATGGATTTCTACATTTTCAGCAGAAGATAGGAAGGATAGTAAATGTTAGTTAATGTATTGTTTAACATGAACTAAGAACGAACAATACTTTTACAGCATGTGTTAATCATAGTTCAACATTTACTTAATACATTATTAAAATCTAAAGTGCTTGTAAACATTATTTAATGCATTGTGAGTTAACAAGAAATAACAATGAATGAATTATTTTCATCAACAAACATTAACAAAGATGTATAAACACTGCATTGTTCATTGTTTGTTCATGTCAGTAAATACATTAAAGGATAACTCCACCTTTTTAGAAATAGGCTAATCTTACAAGTCACCATTTTTGAATCCATTCAGCTGATCTCCATGCCTGGCGGGAGCACTTCTAGCTTAGCATAGCATAAATGATTGAATCGGATTAGACCATTAGCATCTTACTCAAAAATCAACATTTTTTTTTATCATTTTACTATTTAAAGCTTGAATCTTTTATAGTTACATTGTGTACTAAAATCGACAGAACATGAGAAGTTGCTATTTTGAAGCCTGATATGGATAGGATACTCTCATTCTGGTGTAATAATCAAGGAATTTGCTGCTGTATGATTTCTGAAGCAGGAGCAATGATATTATTCAGCACCTAGCTAGGTAACAGTATAACAGTGAGACGCTAATGGTCTAACCTGATTCAATGATTTATGCTAAACTAAGCTAAAAGTGTTCCCACCAGACCAGGAGATCAGCTGAATGAATTAAAAAATGGTAAAACTCCTCTAGGGGACTTGTAAAATCAGCAGAGGGTCTCTCTAACTAATATTAAGTAATGGAACCTTAGTGTAAAGTGTGACCAGATTTTTTAACTATACAAAGAAATAAACCCCTCTCCACTGCTTCTTCAGTAGGCCTCGTCCTCATATTTGTGCTGTTGAAACATCACTTGAATGGTTCAACAGTTTGAACTTGAAGCCTCCAGACTCTGCATATTCTCAATCCAACTATTTTTAGTTAGCAACTCTTTTGCCAACTCTACTGTTTTCTGGTGGCATGAATATTCCTGTACTTGCAAGTCAGCAGCTGTTTGAAGGTGTTCTTAAAGGTGACATTGCACAGCGCATAGCAGGCCGGGTTAACTGTGCTGTTTATATAGCAGAGCCAGTAGCCAAAGATCCACACTGTGTTTGGAATACAGTCTGAGCAGAAAGTGTTGATGAGCACCATCACATTGTAAGGGGTCCACGTGGTTGCGAATGCCACCAAAATGGCCATAATGGTTCTTGTCACTTTCTTTTCTCTGGAGGATGAACTCTTTCTCTTTTGAGAATGCGGAATGATAATCTTCTGTGACACCAGACTCAGTCTTTCCTTCCCATTTGTCATGCCCTGACCTTCGCTGGTGACCTTATATGTGTTTCGCAGGTCTTTCTGGGAGGCCGTTTTGAAGCATGTGAATCTGACCCAACTTTCTGTGGCCAGTGAAGCTGATTGGTTCTGGCGGTCTCTTATGTCACCATTGGTGCTTATGGAAACGGCCTCGTCATCCCGCTGATTTGATGATGCAAGCACACTTCCAGATATAGAGTCATTCTCACTGTCCCGCTCTTCTCCTGCAGGTGGGGACAATTATATTTTTAGTCAGATATAGATATATCCTACAAACTTCATTCATTCATTCATTTTCTTTTTGGCTTAGTCCCTTTATTAATCTGGGGTCGCCATAGCGGAATGAACCGCCAACTTATCCAGCATATGTTTTACGCAGTGGATGCCCTTCCAGCTGCAACCCATCACTGGGAAACATCCATACACACTCATTTACACACATACACTACGGACAATTTAGCCTAACCAATTCACCTATAGCGCATGTCTTTGGACTTGTGGGGGAAACTGGATCACCCGGAGGAAACCCATGCGAACATGGGGAAAACATGCAAACTCCACACAGAAAGGCCAACTGACCCAGCCGAGGCTCGAACCAGCGACCTTCTTGCTGTGAGGCGAACGTGTTACCCACTGCGCCACCGTGCAGTCTCCAACAAACTTGATGTTTGAAATGTTTTTAAATGTTTTTATTTATTATACATTTAACTTGATTTTAAAAATATTTTATATATCTTAAACTCTTTGAATAATAAATAGAAGTTAGCTTTATTTGATATTATTTCAATTAAGTATTGTGTTATATGTTTTAGAAATGTACATTTTGGTCTTTTTCTCATGCAAAGTTATTGTATGGCTTGCAAGGATTTGAATAATTTGAATAATTGTAATAATTTGAATGACCAAAAAAAAAAAAATTATAAATTAATTTAACATTTAATGTAGTTTTATTTTTTTAAACTTAAATTTTACACATTTATTGAATTATTTTATTGGCACATTAGAATAATTTAACCCAATACAATCTATCTATAAACAGTATACAGTATAGGAGAGTATAAATAAAAAAATATATAACAGCTATATGCAATACAGTACTTTTTTTTTCAAAACTAAAAAATATATTTTATAATTAATATACATTTGATTTATTAATTTTATTATTTAAAGAATTATTTAATTTCTTATCTTTGCAAGCAACATTTTGACTATTACATATATATATAAAAAATATATATTTACTTTATTTTAATGGGTCTTTATACACTTTTGGCTTTCATTTTAATTTTTTAAGGTTTAGTATTTTATGTGCATTTTTATGCTTTTATTTAATTTCAAATTTAGCAATTTAAATACTTTTTTAAAACTTTAGAAAAAGTTTCACAACTAAACTTAAACAAAAAAGTTTTGTGAAATTATCAAAAACATTTTTAACATTAATTTAACACCTCACTTTTTTTATCATTTCAAATTTTTGATAACAACAGTGCAAAAACTTTTAGTAAAACCTGCTATACACTGTATTTATGCTACTTTTTGTCTATTAATTTGTAATTTGACAACCTCTGATCTCTGCCCAAATGAAAAAAATACTACAATAGCTAATATTTCAGCTTGAATTGCTACTATCATCACACACTTGCCTGTAGTGGCATCTGAAGCGCTCTGCTTACGTGAAACCATTTCCTCTCCACCCTGAATTGACTTCCTGTCTATATTTTTCTCAGTCGCAAGTCCAGTCTGACCTCCAACATTACTGGCTCTAGACACTCTCCGGTTGTCTCTGTGTCTGACACGACTGCGACTGGCT
>CAIGQV010018127.1:9309743-9350529 GCA_903798115.1 Danio jaintianensis | reverse complement strand
TCTATCTATCTATCTATCTATCTATCTATCTATCTGTCTGTCTGTCTGTCTGTCTGTCTGTCTGTCTGTCTGTCTGTCTGTCTGTCTGTCTGTCTGTCTGTCTGTCTGTCTGTCTGTCTGTCTGTTTATCTCGTTTTAAATGTAAATAATATTTGATCATGTGTCCGAGTTTTTGCAGTTTACAGCCACTTGGTGGTGCTGGTGAGATTAAACACTGACTGTTATCCATCTAAAATAAATCTCAATTAAAAAAACAAAAAACATTCTTTAAGCCAAAACGGGACATAAGAAGGACGTATACATGCAAACTCATACTATAAAGCTTGCCTTGCATGTAGTTTATCATCAAAATAGATATCATTCATTTCAATAAAATAGTTAGCAAAGATAAGCAAACCATGAAACGCAGCTTCACAAACACACACATAGGCACATTTATCCCCCCAGGTCCTGTTTCAGCAGTGTTTCTGCGTTCAAGCAGCACAGCAAGCAATCAGTTCTCCAGCTTAACAAGTCTCTCCTCGCTGGAGAAACCACAATTATCCCCATTGTCTCATCAAACATAAAGATGCATTACTGCAGCCTGCCATTTACAATGCAAAATATGTGCCAGGTCCCTTTGTCGTTTCATACATACATAGTTTGTTGTTTATTATTTCGTTAAGGTCTTAGAAACAGACGCTTTTTTGTTATATGTTATAAATAAAACTGTGATTTCAGAAATATTTGTATTTATATTAGTATGCATGTACACAATTTTTATTGCAAAAATGATGTGAATAATTTATTTATGTAATAAATGTAATGTATTTAAATAGATTGTATTGACAATGTATATACATTTAAAAAGGCATTCGTATTGCAAACCATATTATGCTTTTCAGAAATTGCATTATATATAAAAAGAAGATTGATGGATAATACTTTATTATACTTGAATTATGTTCTTAATATATTCACATATTTGCATATTATGTTACATTATTAACAGTATATACAGTTATTAATATGTACATAATTATATAAATATTAAAATGTATAAATCATTAAAATACTATAAAGCCTATTATGGTTTTCCCAAATGCATTAAATAGACAATTAATACTGTATATAATGTAAATAAATGTGATTAAAAATGTTAATGTTTTTCTGATATTTTATTAAATTAATCAGGTAAATTTATTTAATTACAAATAAACATTTTATGTTATTATTTAAGAAAAATGAAATATTTGAAATATTACATTTTAAAATATAATATGCTTGAAAATGCAAGCATTGTGCAATAAAATATTACAACCCCCAAATCAGAAAAAGTTGGGACAGTATGGAAAACACAAATAAAAAAAGAAAGTAGTGATTTCCAAATGAACTTGGCTTGTTTTTCATTGCAGACATTATGAACACAAAATATTTCATGTTTTGTCCGGTCAACTTCATTTCATCTGTAAATATATATCCTTTCCTGTCATTCAGACCTGCAACACATTCTAAAAAAAGTTGTGACAGGAGCAATTTAGGGCTAGTAATCAGGTAAATGGGTTCAATAATGATGTGATTTAAAACAGGTGATGTCAACAAGTGATTGTAATCATGATTTGGTACAAAAGCAGCATCCAAGAAAGGTCTAGTCCTTTAGGAGCAAAGATGGGTCAAGGATCGCCAGTTTGCCAACAAAGACGTGAGAAAATTATTGAAATGTTTTTAAAAAAAACAATGTTTCTTAAAGAAAGATAGGAAGACATTTGGATATTTCATCGTCAATAGTCCATAACATAATTAAAAGATTCAAGGAATCTGGAGGTATTTTAGTGCACAAAGGAAAAGGGCGCAAGTCTAAGCTGAACTACCGTGATCTCCGATACCTCAGGCAGCACTGCATCAAGAATCATCATTCATCTATATGCGATATCACCAAATAGGCTCAGGACTACTTTGGCAAACCTTTGTCAAGTACCACAATACGTACTTACATCCAGAAATGCCAGTGAAAACTGTACTGTGCCAAAAGGAAGTCCTATGTTAACAGTGTGCAGAAGTGCCGTCTACTTCTCTGAGCCGGAGAAATGGACGCTGTGTGCTCCGGACCAAAGAAGAAAAGGATCATCCAGACTGTACAGCAAGTCCAAATGCCAGGATCTGTCATGGGGTTGTGTCAGTGCCCTTGGCAAAGGTAACTTGCACTTCTGTGATGGCACTATTAATGCTGAAAAGTACATTTGGATTTTGTAGCACAATATGCTGCCTTCCTTGCCAGGGACGCCCTTGCATATTTATAAAAAACAATGCAAAACCATATTCTGCACACATTACAAAGTCCTGGCTGTGGAGGAAGAGGATACAGGTACTTGACTGGCCTGTCTGCAGTCCCGACCTGTCTCCAATAGAGAATGTGTGCCGCATTTTAAAGCTCAAAATGCGACAATGAAGACCCCGTACTGTGGTCTTCTTTAGGTGGACCTTTTAAGTGTTGTGAAAAGGAATGGCCACATTACAAAGAAGTAAATGCTTTACTGTTCCAACTTTTTTTGAAATGTGTTGCAAGAACCAAAATTGGAACGTGTTTATTTTGAAAAAAAAACTATAAAAATCATGAGGATCGCATTAAATAATGTTTGTTGTATTGTCTGCAATGAAATACAAGTCAAAGTAAATTTAGAAATCACTTATTTCTTTTTTTTTATTTGCGTTTTCCATACTGTCCCAACGTTTTCTAATTTGGGGTTGTAAACTGAAGTGTATGTACACCCTTCCTAGTTTAAAATGTTTGCACAAATCCAAGTCCCTTCATAATTTAAAGTATAAATTAAATGCATTGTATTCAACATTATTTATTCTATATCTTTGTTTTTAGATGACATTTATAAAAAATAAAATGACTTTTCTAATGGCCGTCTGATAGTTTGGTGTTGGTTTTACCTTTAATTACTCCTATAACTATAATTATCATAATTATCCTAACAATGACTGACACTTGAAATCAGTGCAATAATTGTTCAGTCGCATGTCGATCAGCCTCATTTTACACAGTGTTCCCTGCCTTTCATTGTGGTTTTTTTAGGAAAATACACTATAGTCACGGATATGGCTGGAAACTTTGCATGCTCATCATATTTGAAATTTAAATAGTATGTAAAATAATAAGGCTGGCTATGATGATATTTCCAAAGCTTATGTATGAGTTCATCTTTTGAGTTTTTTTTCTGTATGGTTTTGTGCCTCCTATAAGAAAATCTCCTAAATCTGAATCTATTTGAATATTGGTCAAACCTGTGACCCGGCCAACCAGATGTGGCCTCATTCATCGCCATTTCCTCCAGAAATTATTCATATTCAGCCACCTATAAAGAGACTACACTCTAAAAAAATGGTGCTAAATAAGAGTCAGAGTGCCGTGTCAAAATCATACGGTAACCCATTCAAAGAGATAGTTCACCCAAAAATGAACATTTCTTCATCATTTTCTCACACTCAAGTGGTTCTAAACTTTTCTGAATTTTTTTCCTGTTGAACAAAAGACAAGATATTGTGAAGAGAAGATTCGAATATTGACATCCATCGTAGAAACAATAAATACAATGACTGTTTTTTTCCAAGATTCGTTAGAATATGTTTTGTGTTCAACAGAAGAAAGAATGTCAGTGTGGGTAAATAGTGAGGAAATTTTATTTTTAGGCGAACTATCTTTTTAAGTGCTATATGCCTTTGGTGCCATGTACACTAATGTGTTTTCATTTAAAATTGGCATTTTAGACTAAAACATTACTTGTCCAGAGTGGCGTTTCTATTGTGTTTCAGAAAAATGATTGCCTTCCACATTAAACAGCGTAAAATGCATGATATAAGACCAGTTGCGTAATGGTCATATTTGTCAGGGTTGATAGTCTAAACGACCAATCAAAGAGCAATTGTGGATAGCCTCCATTTTCAAAAGTTTGTATTTCAGTCCGTCTATACGGGGTGGCCAAACTCGGTCCTAGACGACCGATGTCCTCAGAGTTTGGCCAAAGATTATAAAATACACAAGACATGTCACTCATATAGTGTCGAATGGGGGAAAGTGTAACAGTCAATATGGCGAATGAAGAACAGCCTTCTAGTACAGGAGCCTATCATTGATCGCTATAGGCTGACGTTTCTTATACTGAAATTCATACTAATACTCGCTTTACAGACATGAGAAATATATCCACATGAAGCTTAACATCCCCATGAAATCAAAACTAACCATATGATTTTGTTAACTTACATTGCTAGTTTTGTGTTGAACAATTCATCTGTGCGTGTCATTAAGAAAAAAAATGGTTTGCTCTTCTGAAAATCTGAAAATGCACTTCCTGTTTTTTTTCAGTTAAATTGTCAGATTACGTATATCTTAGGAATTGGGCGTGGCTAATATATTTAACCACGCTGCTCCAACTGTCAGCTTCCGGTTCATGTGGACTTTAAAGTCTCTACTTTTAAACAAACCAACTAGGCTTGAAAACAAATGTTTTTTGGTTTTGTAATCTGTATGAAATGAACGCAAGGTACAGTCAGTCCCGTCGAATGTAAGTCACATGACAGCAACTACTCGAACGCCCAAAAACTTGTAAACAAACAGTTGTTATCATTTTGGGAGAAGATGTGCCATCACGACCAAGATGTGAATTATTTCAGAAGACCAGCGCTATCGGACAAGGCATTATTCAGATTATCGTAAGGTGTATCGCGGCTATAAATGAGGTTGTTGTTGTGATCTCATTCCCTTTGAGCAGTTTTTTTTTTAATTCAAATGTTTAGAAACTAAACTTAAGAGACAGTTGATGTTTAACTTTATTGGTGATTCCAAATATGAAATTTAATCGTAGGCTTGGCAAACAGTTTTGGAGAATTTGATGTTTCCCCATTTAAACAGAATGCCCGAGCGTACTGCCTGAGAGGTTTTTCAAAGATGGCCGCCAAGTGAAATGACTTGCCCTGAAAGGGACGTTGGTTTGACTTCAACTTGCCTAAACATACCTACCTGGAATCTTGTAGTATGACTAGTAAAAGCTTGATTAGCTTGTTCAGGTGTGTCTAATTGGGGTTGGAGCTAAACTCTGAAGAACACCAGCCCTCCAGGACCCAGTTTGGGCCAGGGGTGGTCTATACTAAAAACAAACATCAGCATTTCCAATCTAAAACAGCATTTTACAAAATGCTCTGTTTTCACGGGCCAAAGATGCTGGAGTAGTGTGGTCACAAGGAGACCATTGCACACTGCTCAAACAAAATGATGGGAACACTGTTTAATCAAAGGATAGCATAGAGTAAGTTAAATTCTTGGAATATTGACAGTTAAATTTAGGGGTGGTGCAGTTGTGCGGTTGGAGTTGTTAATCAATTTTAGCTGCTTTGGTGTTAATGGAATTAACAACGGGTGCAGTAGATGGACAAAAATCAGACAACCTCTAAAACAGGAATTTTACATGCAGAATCCACTGCCATTTTCCCCACTTCTCATCATCATTTTTTGGTGTTTTCCACTAGTTTTGCATTTGGTTAAGTTCAGTGTCACTTCTAAGTGGTGCATTAATATTTGCCATTGCCAAAAGATTTACTGTGCCTCCTAGAACAGTTCAAGAGCATGGAAGAGTTTCCAGGAGACAGGAGGTTAGGAGACATTGGGATGAAATCCTTGAACCCCATTGTCAGACCCTATGCTGGTGCAGGGGGTCCTGGGTTACTCCAGATGCATGATAATCAATGCATTAGGAGCATGCCCCGATATTGTTAGGCGTGCACACAAGCCATAACTTCTGAGAACAATGAAAATTCAGCAAAATACACTAACTTTCTGATATCTTTCTTGTATTGATAGCAGATATGTTTTCAAAGTGTTCCTTTAATTTTTTGTACTGTGTATTTGTGTGTGTGTGTGTGTGTGTGTGTGCGTGTGTGCGTGTGCGTGTGCATGCGTGCGTGCGTGCGTGTGTGTGTGTTACTCCAATCTCATATATGTTTACCTATGGAAGTTACTTCATGGGCAAAAGCAGTTTTGAATCACTTTTATGCTTTTCTGAGGTCAAAATGTCATGGAAAACCTCTTTATAAGGGGGTCTTGGGGGCAAAAAAATGTTATGTATGTTGTGTAAATATTTGTGTATGTTTGTGTTTAATGTTATAAAATGAATCCTTTATATTACAGATTTAATATAATATATTATTCCTGTATATATAATGTTGAAACTGCGTTTTATGAAATACTATTTTAAAGATATTAATTAAATTTGAATTAATTTTTTTTTATTAAATTAAATTTGATATACAATCATTTTATTGCATTTGGATGATATTGACCAATATATTTGGAATTCATCTTAAAGTTTAATTAAACTAGTATTTAGGATGACAGAACAAAACAGAAAATCAAAGACAAAAATGAATGAATAAACGAACGAATGAATGAATAAAGATTATTTAATATATAAATATTAATGATAGTGAGTACAAAATATTTTTTCAACATCAAAATCTGACTCAGAACAATTTGACACGAATACGCGTGCACATTGAGTGCGCGCATGAGTGTGGGAGCGCGCTCTCTAGGCGCGCGTCCGCGGAGGGGGGGTTATGTATGAAAAGAAACAGGAAACTCCTCCGATCTGATCTGTTCGACACTTTAACAGCAGTGGAAGAAGCGGACCCTGAGGCTGGCTGTTAATGACTTTATTTCCACTTTCTTTTTAATCAACCATGGCCGTAAAGGCACTCGATTGATTACCGACGCCGTCAGTTTTTATACTTTTAACTTTAGAAACTCCGGAAACTAAAAAAACTCCAGTTTAAAGCGGCGGTGCGCGTGTGTAAAAGAGTTGGGCGTGAGTCGTCGGGTGGCTCCACATTTTAGCCGCCTGTGCATGATATTTCTTTACTTTTTAGACACTTCGATTTCTTAAATCATTCAGAAGCATTTTAAACTCTTAAAAGATGGGGTGCACCCTGAGCTCGGACGACAAGAGCGCCCAGGAGAGGAGTAAAATGATTGACAAAAACCTGCGGGATGATGGAGAAAAAGCGTCGCGAGAGGTCAAGCTGCTGCTGCTGGGTGAGTTTAGCCGCTCTGGTGATGAAAAAAGCCGTAAAATATACATTTTACAACACATGTGAGATACTTTATCTATTGTTTTTATATTTAAGTACGCTATGAGTGAATAATGAAGTAGTTAGGTGCATATTTATGCTCTGGAAACTTTTATTTCTTTTCATAGTCAATGCGCTAGCATGTTAAAGCTAATCCACTATTATGTCACTCGAATCATTTCGCATAGATTTAGCGGTTTGATATATTTTTGCTATACAATAGATATGAAATGACTTCCTAAGTGATGTAATTGGACTGTTTTTAGTTTATTTTATTTTTTGGTGTAGACCGTTTTAAAGTAACGTACTGGTTTTGCATATTTTCCCGTTTGGAGCAATCGGCTCTCGGCTAATCTAGCCAACAAAAGACTAGTTTAATCTAATTTAATCTCTCTTGATTGGTTTAGTGAGATCAATCTGATAGATTAGCCTAACCCTCATTTAATTAAGCTTGTGCATATGGAGGGTCCTGCTGGGTGCTTGGAGGAAACTGGGGTGGATGATGCTAAAATGGGCTTAAAAAGTGGTCCTGGTGGTTTTACTAATATCGTACGAGTCTGGAATGGCTGAATGAGGGGTTAATTTGAGCTTTTCCCCCTCTTAGACTTGTCTAGATGTAAAGGAAATTGTTCTCTATATATTTTAATCATGAGAATCTCCTTCCAGTATATTCATTTAATAAATTAATTTTAATATTTCAAAAAATAGCACTGTTATTTCTTATTTAAAAAATGTAACTAAAATAAATATTTTCCACCCAATTTTTTCTGTTTTCCTATAGAATAAATTTTTAAATGTAATTTATGCCATTATAGCCTCAGATTTTCTTAGAGATTTCAATTTCAAGCCAAATTCATTGCAGTTGTGATATTTAAACCCTATTTGCAGTTTACAGTTTGCTTTTCCTTACCTTTAAAGCAGCCGACTTGTAAATTCATTGTGATTTACATAGAGGCCACTTGTTTTTCAGTTTCTGAATCCTGTTTTGCATAGGTTTCTACTGTACTTTTCCAGTATTTGTATGCTAGGATTTTTTTTTCTTCATTTCTCAATATTGAGAAATTAAGCCAAAAAATTATTCTCTTCTAGTAACTGAAATATTTGTTTGGCTTTCTTGATTATTGATGATGTGTATGGCTTAAACATGTTTGTTTTAGGGAAAATGCCACACGCTTACTGAAAAGAAGCTGTAGAAAATGAATAACTACGTGTTCACCCTTAGGTTTGATTAAAGGTGTGAGTGATTGCTCTTATTTGGGGTTCACTTTTGAAAAAGTGTGAACTCTGCTATTTGAGTATTTGTGTATATCAAAAAGCAGATTGAGACCTGTGAAAAAGATGCTTCTGGCTCTGCTTCCAAATAAACTCTGGTGTTTTTCAGCTGATATAATTTCAGCATGGACCAAAGACATCAAAACATACCATTGTTGGACGTCTATTTCAATTCAGGTCTTCGAAATGCCTCTTTATTTTTATTTGTGACTCAACATTGATAAAATACCATAGGATTAAGCCCAGGAATTTTTGGAGTGTTTTTTAATGTTAATTTAAAAGTCATACATTTTATTTTTGGTGTCTTTAAATTCTGTATTAAAAATTATAGTTTGAAGGGAAATTTACTTAAGAATTGTTTTGGTGAATAAGCCAAATAAACCCTGTACATTTTTGTGAACACACCTTAACTTTTCCCATTTTTTTTTGTTTAGCTTTTTTCTTTGCACATGAAATGATGATAATGGTTAAATCTGACAATTTAATATCCCTTGTATTATGCAGACCATTTTCTCATTGGTTGCTCTTTCTCTTTATATAAACAGAGGACGTAAAACCTGCTCTTATGTCATCAAACTTAAGGGACTTGGTATCTAATTATCTAGTTAACTGGATTCCCCCTAAGTGCTGATTCATTATACGCCCTCTGTGTGTTCTGTTCTTG
Source organism: Danio jaintianensis (assembly GCA_903798115.1). Lineage (NCBI taxonomy): Eukaryota > Metazoa > Chordata > Actinopteri > Cypriniformes > Danionidae > Danio > Danio jaintianensis. Next base: position 9,341,489 of record CAIGQV010018127.1, on the reverse strand, counting down.
GATTTGTTTGCTTTTTGGCAATGGGGATTGACAACATATGTCCTTACGCCTGCTGTAAAACAGGCAGGACTTCCTGTTTAGACTCTTGAAGAGGACAAATGGTCACTGCCAGAGTTGTTTCTAATAATACATCCACTGGTGAGAAGAGAAAGCACTTTCACGGTTGATTATTTGAAGAATCGTGTGTGTCAGAAGTCAACGAGCATCACAAATGGCCATCAGCATGTAATAATTCAGAGAAGATGCACATTACTTCACCATTTAGAGCATGCTTTAGGGCGCTTCTACAACGCTGTCATTGGTTGCTGAGAAACCAAAATGCTGGTTCAAATTACAGCATCATAAACGCAGTCACAGGAGACCAAACAAAAGGAAAAAATAGCACTTTGGAGGTCAGGTTCACAATGTGGCAGCAGACTCTTGCGTCCAGTGTAATTGCTTACACTTAAGGTTGGGGATTTGAAAGAACCCCTAATACAAAATATTGGTAGCTTGACTTACCAGAATATCATTGAAACATAGGGACATTAAACGTTAGATCACCCAAAAATTAAATAATCTGTTTTTTGTTTTTTTTACTCACCCTCATTCCAATACCCTGAGATCTTCGTTCATCTTCCGGACACAAATTAAGTTATCCTCTATGGACAGCAATGGTCCCAAGACATTCAGAGCCAGAAAAAGAACCAAAAACATTTCTAAACCATCCATGAGACTTCAGTGGCTCAATTGTAATCATACAAAGTAGAGCTGCACAATATATCGTTTTATCAAAATTTTTGTCTTTGTTTCTAGTCCAAATATTTACATTTCAAAGCGAAAACATTATTTAACTTGCCCCACTTGCAGATAATTTTGCTTGTTTTAAAGAAAAACTCCTTATTTTGCCTTATTTCATCTGAATTTTAAAACAAACAATATTTGAAATACTTCAGGACACAAATTAAGATATTTTAGATGGAATTCGACAGCTCTCTGGTCCTCCATAGACTGCAACAGTCCCCATATGTGTAAGTCCAGAAAAGGAACCAAAAACATTGTCCAAACATTTCATGTGACTTCAGTGGTTCATATGACGCTCCAAGAACAATTTGTGTGGCAATTTATATATATATTTTTAAATATAACTTTGTTCACCTATAGCTTCTCTCCCACGTCAGAATCAGAATCAGAAAGAGCTTTATTGCCAGGTATGTTCACACATACGAGGAATTTGTTTTCATGACAGAGCTTCTACAGTGCAACAGAATTACAGAGACAGGACAAAAAACAGATAATAAATATATTTAAAAAATAAAAGTTGTAGTGAATGCAAATATACAAATTGACAAGTGTATGTACAGGAATATTACTATATACAACAGCAGCTGTTATGTGCAAATTAGCGTGTAAAATATGTTGTTAAATAAGTGTTTGTGTATAAAAAGTGTATAGCAAGTAGTGATGTTTGTTCCATAATTACTATCATCAAGTGTTCATGAGATGGATTGCCTGAGGGAAGAAACTGTTTCTGTGTCGGGCTGTTCTGGTACACAGTGCTCTGTAGCGTCGACCAGAAGGTAAAAGTTCAAAGAGGCAGTGTGCTGGGTGTGAGGGGTCCAGAGTGATTTTGGCAGCCCTTCTGCTTGCTCTGGATAAGTACAGTTCTTGGAAAGTAGGGAGGATTGTACCAGTGATTCTAAAGTGATTCCAGTGAGCTAAACCAGACAGTTATTGAAGTGCAGGTCAGGTCAGTGAGCATGTTTATTGATGTATTTACCTTATAGTCAGCAGTGCAACCTGCAAGTGTTGTGTTGTAAATGCTTACTTTAATAATAATAGCAAATGCGTTCCCTAATCTGATGTGATAGACATCGGTGAACGAAGTTGTTCTTACAGATTTTTTTATTGCTTATGTGTTTGCTGAACCACTAAAGTGACAACGAATGTTTTGACAATGTTCTTGTTTTTTTTTCTGAACTTTAAATGTCTTGGGACCATTGCTGAGAGCTCTCAGGTTTCATCGGAAATCTCTTAATTTGTGTTCTGAAATGAACGAAGGTCTCGGGGGTTTGGAATGACATGAGGGTGAGTAATTAATAACCAAATTCAATATTCACTCAATAATGAAAATTACTTGCCCTCAAGTTATTCCAATCCTTTGAGTTTCTTTCTTTTTTTTCTTTTTTTTTGGTAACTGCAAATGAAGTTATGTTGTAGAATGTTGGAAACCAGAAGCAATGACTTCCATTGTAGGACGAATGAATTCTATTGAAGTCAATGGCTATCAGTTTCCGACATTGTCCAAAATATCATCTTTTCTTAATAGAAGAAACTCACTCAAAAAAGGTTTCTAACACATTTATAAATGTTTTTTTTTTTAATCCATAAATAAATTTTGAAATTTTGAAATATATTTTGTAAGTGTATAAATTTATGGTACAGATGAACATAAAGCACCACAAGCCTCTCATGTGGGAGTTTTGTGGGGGTCTTTGGGGGAAGTGTGCAGCACACTTGTGTCAGGTCTTGTCGCAGTAGGGTTTGAATCTGGGAGAGAGATGCTGATGTGGCCTAATTGCTGTGTTTGTGCTCTGGGACTGAGAGAGAGAGAGAGAGAGAGAGAGAGAGACATCCTCCCGCAGGGACATCCTTAACCACAACTGAGATAGTTAATTGAAACGTTCGCTTAGTGAACGGATGAACTCTTGTCTCACGGAAGGCGGAGAGCTGCATGGGAGCGTTGAGGTTTAAATAAAAAACCTGCACAAGTTTTTTTTCAATTGTGAAAATTGTAATGCGGAGGCATAATATATAGATATTAGTAAATAGTTGTGTGGATAAATCTAAAGACCTTATTTTTACGACTTCTTACATTTTTTTTACTCCTCTCTCCTCCTTCAAAAGGTGTATGCATTGTTTTTTTTCTAATTAAGAGGTTTTTTTTATTAATCAAGAATACATTAAATTCATCAAGCGCCAGTAAAACATCTATTATGACTCCAAGGCTGTTTTTGATTAAAGTGTTCTTTCTATTAATCACACTTCCAAACAGAATTAATCAGCACAGAAGCTGCTTTCATCATTGATGAATCAGAAGGATTTTTGAATGATCATGTGATTCTGAAAACTGAAGTAATAATGAAAAATAAAGTAATGTATCATTTTAAAAGGTTCCGTCAAGAGTATAATGTATTAATGTACAAAACCATACAAAATGCTATTATATATGATTAAAAATGATCATAAATAGTTTTTATTGCCATCAAATCCCATTAGCTATATTTTAAGAGAGAGTCTCTTTTAATGATTAAATGTAAACATATGCAGTTTGACATTTTACAAATAAATATGATGCATTTTTAACATCAATATTACATGTTAGGACCTAAAAAATTCTCAAGTTTTGTTTTTGCAAAATTCTAGATAATTTATTCGATTTTTCATTTAATTGGTGGTTTATCATTATTAGTTTTATTTTATAACAAGTATTTTTCTATATACATTAGAAAATAAGACCGTATGTAGTCAATGGTAAAAATTGTTTTATTTTATAGTTTATTATTTAGACTGTAATTCATATTCTGATTTAAGTGTGCTTTTGATTTATTAATCCAACATTTACCAAATTCTATGGCATTCCGTGTTAAATGTTTAGTAAAATATATATTTGATATGTTTTCTGCATGACTTAAATCCTACTGCTCTAACTGAGATGTTTTACAAAGACATTTGAAATTCTACCAGCCCCAAACTTGAAACATAGCTTGTAAGTATTAATTAAATGACAGCTTTTTTATGTGGGGATCTCAGGATCCAAATTGACATTCCCTTGCTTTCTTTTTTTTTAAATCTACTGTCTGTTACCTGTGCCAACTGGCATATCTAGACACATGGCTAATCTGTTTAGAAAAGTCTGTCAGTAATCCCATTACAGTGAGGTGTCATTTAATTAATCCATTAAGATTAGCACCTACACACTTCCACACATCGCTGGTGATTGTTAAAGTCCGATGCTGTGGTGCAGACTGGAATATCCACTTTACACAAATCTGAACTCTCTTCATTTTATTGTCTGTTCGGTTGCCATTTCACATGACATCAGTTTTCCCACTTCCCTTTTCTTTGTTTGTCATGGATGCAACGTGATGTTTTATTTTCAGTAAAACAGTCCATTTTTCTTTTAGGGTTTAAATTGATAAGGCGTCCTCTCTACCCAGTTTTTACATGTGGTGAAATCAAAGGGATGGAAATAAAATGAATGTCCCGCTCAATCTGATACCGACTCCACATTTGCTGAGCTGGCAGGAGCCGCGAGTGTTTGATCGCTCAGACTCTACTCCTCATACTCTTTTATTGAGCTGGAAAAGAGCTGGAATGTTTGGGTGTGTGTCCATCTGGTTAACACGCACTCTTTCTGCTTGTCTCTTGCAGGCGCTGGTGAATCCGGGAAGAGCACAATTGTGAAACAGATGAAGTAAGTATAACCCCTTATAATGTCATCATAATATGTCATACTGCTTCCATAATGTTTAATATATCACACAGGATGTAAAAGATAGCAGCGTCTATAGTAATTAAATGTGCCTTACATAATCGTTTAGTTACAATCTTGGCTTATTAAGGGACTTCCCTCCCTTTGTCAGAGTCATATAACCTTTTAACATCTAAAACATCCTCAAATACATTAGCGTTAAGCAATAGAGTGCCGCAGTGATTACGTATTTTTGTAGGAAGTGAAGGAGTTAGCATCATCCTGCTGCCCTTAGTAGAAACTCAATAGGAACTTCCCATTGATTTTTGGATTATTGCTTAAAATAGGATTTGTGACTGATAGTAGTGATGTTTCTGATGCATTTTATTCATGATGAACTTTCTTTTTTTAAGCTTAAATAAAATCCTCTGAAGGAAGAAGCTAAATTGTAAAACTACACTCTTCATTATTTAAGTAACTTAAACTACACACCAAGGATTGATCGCCTTGAGCAGTGTTTCTCAACCACGTTCCTGGCAGACCACCAGCTCTGCATATTTCCTAAACCAAACACACCTGATTCAGATCATCAGCTCATTGGCAGAGACATCCAAAACATGCAGTGTTGGTGGTTCTCCAGGAACGTGGTTGAGAAACACTGACTTAAAGCAAATTTATGCAATCATGCAAAATGGCATTGATCACAAAAACGCAGCTAGTATGTATCTTGTCTTTTTTTTTTACTTTTTTTTTTAAATTTGGCTTAATAATACGTTTAATACACAATAGAGGCTGAATGACTTTAGAACATTTGAAGTCAAATTTTATGTGATTAAAGTTGAGTTGACTAGTTGCTGGTGATGTCATCACAACACAAGATGCAAATGTTTTGCAATATGGCACAACTTGCAATTTATTTAGTGTAACGTTGCTGACTGATTTTAGTGCAAAACAAATGCATTGCAGTCAATACTGTTTGTTTCACGTGCAGTGCAAAATAAAGAGTCAACACATTGAACACTGTACATCCCACTAAGAATGCAGCATTACAAGTAATAAAACAAATAGTTTTAGTGCAAAAGTAATGCATACAGTCATCAGCACATATAAAATCGCTTCATACAAATCAGCGATCTAACACGACAAAAGCAAAAATTCCTGTATTTGGCGGAACAATTTTGCTTGCTTAACTGTTCCATTCATTGTCGATGCAATTAGTACAGATATGGTTTGCACAGACCATCGTGGTGCTGATAACGGGACTTTTTGCAATGTAATACAAATGCGTCAGTCACTGTTTTGGTAATGCAAGTGCAATGTAAACAGTGTTACGGAAGATGATCAGATATTCTATTTTTGACATCACACACTTTTTTTTTTTCTTTTTCTTTTTTTTCCCCCTGATATTTACTTAGTTGAATAACAAAAAAGAAAGAAATATAGCGCGGTTCATTCAAAAATTAAACAGCTCCAATCCTTCACAGAGGACAAAAGCCAATCACATTTTCCAGTGTTATATGAACGCAGTTGGTTAGATATATCAATCTAGGGTATTTGCATGGGACGATCTAACTGGCTGACCCCTGCGTGACCATTCAAAATGCTTTGGTGAAATGACCCTTTGGGTTCATGACCAGTCCTTGTGTGTAAGGCTGCCTTGTTGTTCATGTCAAAATCACATGATCTGTGCGGCAAGAGTTGTCAACATCACTCAAAGAGCGCAGCATTAAAGTCGACTAGTACGTACAACCCCTAATACACAATGTGCAACAGTAAATTAGGGTTAAGTTTTGGTACTACACCAGGAACAAAATCTACCTGTCATGCAACCATCTCTGTAGTTCCTTGTCACATAGTTTTTGTTTTTTTTCTTAAAGTTTTAACCAAAGATGACAATCATTCATTCAACGCTTTTCTTCAGTGTCTAGACTGGTTTTCAGAACCACATTCTATACTTGAGTGCCGCCAGTCTCACTCTCAAAAAAAGAAAAATTATAATGCCTATTGTGAATGGCTTAGTAAGTGTTCGTTGTTTTGATTCAGGAGCATTATCGCATTGTACATTTGCATCATTTACTTGTGTTCAGCCTGAAATGGCATGAAGAATCAATTAATTTTGTGCATTAATGTAGAATCATTTACATCAGCATAGCATTGCATTGTCAAAGGCACAATATTTTAGTTCTTGTACATGCATAGCCTGACATTTCCAACTGCACATGCACTTTGAGGTTTTATTTTGCACTAATTTGCTCAACTATAAGAGGGCAACACAGTCAGCGCCCATTTAACAGAATCTGTTTACTTCTTTAACAGAAGTAAAAGAGACAGAGGTACTACATGAAGAGCTTCGTTGTATGAAAGGCTCATCCCTATGCCCTAATGCGTTCAAAGGTTTACCTTCCAGAGACATGCAGAAAGTCTTTTTCGGTTGTACCCTTCAAAATATTTCCGTGTGGCAGCAGTGATTCTTAAAGGGGTGGTCCACTACGATATCATATTTTAAACTTTAGTTGATGTGTAATGTAGATGTGTGAACAACATCTCTGAATGTAATATGCTCAAAGTTCAATGCAAAGGGAGACATTGGCTTTTACAGAGTTAAAACGAATTTGGGGACTACAAAAAAAAAATACATCCGGGCTGATGAGATCACTTACGCTTCAGGTTAAAGCTAAAATGCCGTCCAAATGCTGCTATTTCCACAGAGCTTCCTATGTTTCTGTATTTGGGCTTCTAAAGGACACGACACACAGACAGAAGTGCTTGCAGTTTAATTTTAATTATGTTCCAGAGAATTATATAAAAAATAGAGCTTTAGCATTTGACAAAGGACAGCTTCCAGAATCTCTCCCAGTTCAGTGCTGGATTCTGTTAGAACTCCTCCAACCGACGAAGCTGTGGATTGTGAGCCACAACCTGTAAGTATTTTTATTTGTTAAAATTGATCAACTACAGGCACATTTTCTAGCGTTAACGAGGACGTAAACAAGGATGTAAACAATGGGAAATGCTGTTTGGCACCGCTAAAAATTTAGCTACAAATTCATATTTATCAGTCAAACCGCTGTTAACAGCTACAATCTTCAGCGGCGCGTGCAGCGTCTCTCTATGCGTGTCTCTCTATGCGGCTGCTTTCCGAGCGTTCTACATCTCAAATAACAAACTTGCAAAAGATATTAAAACGTTTTTATATTACTTACACATGCTTATTCCGAACATGTGAAAGACACTTGTCAGATTTTATTTTAGAGAGCAGGCGTGAGCTGTGTGCTGTTCATTTCTGTCTGAAATGAAGAGCACACAGCTGCTAACAGCTGCTCTGATCATCTGACTGGACTGTTTACACAGCGCAAAAGTGCGTGCTTGTAGGGGAGTGACGTAGAGCTATTCCGCGAATCACAGCACATTATGTTAGCGACCAATCAGAGCCTCTTGAGGGCGGGCCTTTCAGAGGAACTAGGAAATATGACAGTCGTTTGCATGTTAGCTGAGTAGCTGTATATAATCAAAGTAAGATATATGAAAAAAATAACGTGATTTTCTACAAGTGAAGCATGAGCATACATTGCTTTGCATCTTATAAACACAACCAAGCCTTAAAAATACACTGTGGACCACCCCTTTAATATTCAGTGCTGGATTTACAAACTACAAGATTGCAACAACAATCGATGCCAGCTAATACACATAAAACAAAAGTTTTTGAAAACAATATGCATTAGAATCTGCTCTAGGGAATTTGCATGGGGTGATCTAACATGAAGATTCAAAATGCTTTGGTGAAATGCCCCACCTGATCCTGACCAGTCCTTGTGTGTAAGGCTGCCATGTTGTTCATGTCAAAATCACATGATCTGTGCAGCGCGAGTGGTGGACATCAATTAAAGTGTCATGGCGGAGCATTAAAGTCGACTAGTTTGTGCAACCCCTAGTACACAACGCAAAACAGTGAATTAGGGTAATGTTTTGGTACTACACCAGGAACAAAATCTGCCTTTCATGCAAACCTCTCATTTTCCACTGAAAGTCTAATTTTCCACTGCATTTCCTTGTCACATAGTTTCTTTTAATTTTGTTGAATTGTTTTTCTTTAACATTGTTGCTTAAACACTGAAGAGCATTCTTTCAACACTTTTTTTCTTCAGTGACTACACTGGTTTTCAAAACCACATTCTGTACTTCATTGCTGCCAGTCTCACTCTTTGTGCTACAGCAGCAGCTGCAGGCACATAATCTAAAGCTCAAGTCTAACTGGACAGCCCATTTCGGCAAAGAGAATAAAAAGCCACAATGTTTCAGATTGTGGAAGATTCCAGCATATATTTATAAGACGTAATTTGTATAAATGTACCGCGCAAGCAGAAATTTTCAGATGTCTATTTATTTAATTATGTAAATGTGTAAATATATATTTATTAAGTTTTAATTTGTTCTATTATTAACTAACATTCAAATGCTTATGATTTATTTACAATACAGTTTGTAACAATTTCTTTTAGTAGATATATTATGAGACTTTGTTTACCAAACAACTGGACCTTAAATAAAAGTTATAATTTTTTATTTAATGTTTTACGTTTTTAGATACTATACTTCCAAAATCATTCCGCATAAATCCGTTTTTTTTTTTTTTTTTTTTTCTAAATTCTCTGCAGAAATGTCTGCAGATCCTACTGATAACCTCTATAATTAAATTAAGCCACTTGTTAAAATACAGTTACTTGTATTTTATGTCATAAAATTAAAGCTGTATTTTAACAATTTATTCTATGTCAGCTACAGACTTTATTTCAAGCATTTAACCAAATGCCTCTAGACTTCATGCCCGTTTTGGATTTTGGCCTACATAAAGCCTCCCTGCTGCACTCTGTAAGCAAATATAATAATTATACCTTTACTTTTAATGGGTGTTGTTTGGCACAGCGAGCAGCCAAACACTTCCAGCCTCTTCAGCAGGGACTATATTCACGTTACACATGCCAGGAACTATTAGCTCTATTACTTCAATTAACAATATTGTCCCTCTTTCCCACAGAATCATCCATGAAGCGGGCTACTCAGAGGAAGAGTGCAAACAATACAGAGTCGTGGTTTACAGCAACACAATCCAGTCCATCATCGCCATCATAAGAGCCATGGGACGCCTCAAGATTGACTTTGCGGATTCCACACGGGCTGTAAGTGCTGTCGCTGTAATGCAAAGTGGTGTTAAATGCAGGCCAGACAATTTCCAGACCACTTATTTATGTAATGCTAAAGTTGCAAATGGAGGAAAAAAAACTGAATACATAATTCATTTGATTGGCTTGACTGTTGTAGGATGACGCAAGACAGCTGTTTGTGATGGCCGGCTCTGTAGATGAGGGATTCATGACGAGTGACCTGGCCGGAATAATCCAGCGGCTCTGGAAGGATGGAGGCGTACAGGCTTGTTTCCTTCGCTCCAGAGAGTACCAGCTCAATGACTCTGCCTCATAGTGAGTTTATCTGCCATGCTTTTGGCCAGGTTCTCACATAATGACCTCCGAGATCACCACGTAATCCTCCTCCAATTTACATTGTGGTTACTGATCACGTCATGCGTGCGCTGTGTGCCGACATTTCTTTCACATTGAGTTATTATAGACATTATTCCATCCATTATGGCCCATGATTCAAATATGCTTTATGCAAACTTTTCCAAAATGCAAATTTGTGCTGTGCTCTCCAAGCATTCTGGGAACCCATACCGTTTGCATATAACCCAGATGAGCAAGATGATGTGAGGGTGATTAGAATTTCAAATTGTGGATGAAAAAAAAATGTTACCAAGGACAATCTATTGGATGTTTTTTTTTAAAGAATTTAAACAAATTAATTTGATTATAAAGAATAAATGATATAAAAGAATGATACTATTGTGGAAGTATTAATGTCATTTACAATTTGCTTTAATTTCTTCTCATAAGTGTTGTCTAGTCATTTCCACACATTTTAGATGGGACACTAATTTTTGCTAACAGAAGAAAATTGCAGTGTTTGTTAAATTGACTGTCCATCAGGGCTATTTTGCAGTACAAGTAATGATGTAAATGATTTGTTTTATTCTATTGATGCTTTCATATAGATTTCTAGCCATACAAATACAAATTTAGTCCTAAGAAAAAATGAATCATAAGTGTCTTTTAGATTTATTTTTGAATAACTACACCTCACCGTCAACATATAATATAACTAATACTTTAGGTTTCATGTACTGTTGCAGAATAAAAGTATTCATTTTTTTTATAAAAAATATTTTTCCAGACCCCCTGTTTGCGTTATCATGTAACACTTGTAAAGTCTGCACAAATTGTAGGCTAAAGTTCTGCAAGATCAACAACTTAAACCTAATTAAATTATTAACGTTTAAGTCACATCACATTTTTTTAAAAGTATTTGGTCATTGGGCAATAATACAGATAGCCCCTCCTCAAACTCATGCTATTGTTTGAGCTGAAAAGGGTGTAATGCTAACACTCTGAGTATGCTACACCTGGAACTTTTTATGCACTTTGGCACTTATGGCCCGTTTCCACTAAGTTGTACGGTACGGGTTGGTACACTTTTATGGACGTTTCCACTGTCAAAAGGTACCAAAAAGTTAACCGTACCATACCACTTTTTGGGTACCCTTTCCAAAGGGTTCCTAGTACGACAAAAGGATGCAAACGATTCTTTCAGCAACCTAAAACATGAACAAACTGCCATGTTTAACTATTATCATCGCCTTTTGGACTATTATGAACTCGGAATGAATTCAACTTTGTCGTACACCACGCTGACCAAAAGGGTACCATTGGTACCCTTTGGCAGTAGTGACACAAGCCTGATAAAGGGGACCCGTACTGTACCACTCAGTGGAAACAGGCCATTAGTATACATTTTGGAGGACTTCAACACAAACCTTTTGAAAAAGTGTTTTGAAAACACCTATTTTATCTGTGTGAACTTTTGTAAAGTTAGTGTAAACAAATTTTGCATGGCGACGTCATGTGCATTACATGTGCATGTATATTAATAAATATTATAAATGGTTTTAGTTGTTTTAAACAACATTGTTACCTGTATGGAGAGATGTATAAAAGGGGAATTTAGTGCAATAATCAAGCAGAATCACGATAGAATTTATACGTTTCTCTTAAATACACTGATTGAATGGTTTTATTTTTACAGATTAAGAGTTTTGAATATTTTTTTGAATGAACTGAACTGTATTTTCTCTTTTTAGCTACCTGAATGATCTGGACAGAATATCCAGTAATTCCTATGTTCCAACACAGCAAGATGTCCTGAGGACCAGAGTGAAGACTACTGGTATTGTGGAGACCCACTTCACATTCAAGGATCTTCACTTCAAGTGAGTTTTTAATTTTACAATCCAAAACTAGGGTCAGTTAACGTTTGGGTTTTTCCTTTAGCAGTAACATTGATATTTTTTTATTTATTTAATACATTTTTTTTTTTTTTTGCCATTTACTGCATTGATTTAATTGTTCTTTGATATCTACATAGTAGGTATTTGGCTTAAGTAAAAAAAAATATCCAGAAAATGGTTTATATGCTCTTTTAAAAAAAATAAATAAATAAATAAAATACCCCTAGAATCAGAATCTCCATATTGACCATATTTGGAATGGTTGTGAATATTAATGAGCTCTGCTTGGTGCCCTCTCTCTCAAAATATTTTAACAAACGTCGTAGATGGCTTGTTAAATTTTTTTAAATTTAAGTGCTGGAGGTTAATTTTACCTATGTGGAGTGAGCAAGCCATCTAATAAAACCACCAAAGTAATCTATTTTGGTCCTGAGTGGTGTTGTGGATAAAATATATGCTAAACTATAATTAAACAAAAAAAAAAAAAAAACAGACCAACACATATATTGTGTTGCATTTTGAAGCTATAATGTAAATGAAAACACAGCCAGGAATTAATATTAACCTCTGCATAAACGAATGACATTTTAATAAAGTGTATTATAAGTACACACTTATACTCAGCAGTCTACATATGTTTGTTGAACCATACACAGCAAATTTCACACCAAACACAATATTTAAAATGATAAATTAAACATTCCGTATTGGATTACTTCCTTACTGAATACATTTATAATTCTTATATTCTGAATTTTGCATCCAGACGAGCTTATGAACAGATTACTCATAGACAACAATCTGGAGCGGCTGCCTCTTTTCAAAATAAGAGTCACACATACATAGTGAGTTTTATATAAACTTAAAAATAAGGTAGGAAAATGATCATTGTTGTAAACTCACTAGGAAACGTTGTGGCCAATCAATTGGTGCCTGTGGTGCATATTAATGATCCCGTGAGTAACATCAGTCTGTTTTGACTGCTTAGCTTGCACTGCTTAGATGATGTGGCTTCTCGTGCAGGTCTTAAAGTACATGCAAATCTTGAAGGTGAACTAATGACTAGCCTCGTGAGCAACATAACAGTCTGTATTGTGTTCTGATTGGCCTGATATTCACCAGGTATTTACACTCGCTGAATTTACATGAGAATGAGGAAACAATGGTGTTTGAGGCTCACTGTATGGCTATTTTCAAGTACTGAACTCTTATTATTTGACTCTTCCTAGGTATACCCAGATTTTCTTTATAGGTCACCTTTAAAACAATGCTGGTGCTGAACTGATACTTTTAAAAATTAAAGTTGAATGACTTTGAAAATCACAATAAAAGCTATGCCATTTTACCCAACTACAACTCAACCTAAGTTACAATACTAATAAAAGCAAGATAGTCTATTCTTGGTATGCTATGAACTAGAGTTGTGATGGTGAGACATGGGACAGGGTGCTTTAAATAGTTTTTAAATTATATGCGCTATTTAAATACTTTCATTTTTAAATTAAAAGTACATGTTTATTTATAGAACATGGTGAACATTGTAACAATATTTGTTTGTGGCTCATTCATCATTGCAAAAAGGCTAAATAAACAACTAAATATAGTTATCATATATTAATTCTGAAAGTTCCTGGTTCAACCTTTGTTTCATTCCATCATTGTTCTTATCATGGCATCTCACATCATGTATGCAGTGTCTTAACATTGCTCCATTTCGTGCACAGGGTGAGGAGAAACCACACCTTTGCATTTAAAGGCAGTGTCATTTTATTATTTTGACCCCAAAATTGACATTTTCAGCAGGGTATAATAAATTATAAGTAAGGGTATTTAGATTTGAAATGTCAGACAAATTCTGGCCACACCAAAGTAAATGACATCATCTTTTTACAAAATGTAAATTAGTAATGATCTATTTATTTCATGGAATGTAATGAGATTTGATTACTTGATTAAATTTTTCTATATTAGGCAATTATTTATAATAGGCTAAATTCTAATTAATTTGCACACTTTTCCATTTTATTTATTCTATGATTCTATCTGTTTACTTTATTGTCTTACTGTTTCAACTCCAGAGCCAATTAAAATATTTTGTCATGTAGCACAGTATATAGAAAATATATTTGTATAGCTTTTGTGCTTAAAAAAACAACTAAATGAATTTCATGCAATATTAAATGGAATGTAGTTTTATGTAATATATAAAATAAGACGTAGTATGGAAAAAGGTATATTACATTATAAAATATTGTAACTTTAAATTATTTTACTAAATGTCACTAATATTGAGTCTTGGAGATAATAAAATGGTGTCGATCTTTTTTGATTTTAATATAGTTACAAGTGATGTAGTAATATTAGAATTAATTTACAAAATAATAGTTATAAAAATATACCAATAGAGAAGACCCATCAAACACACCATAAACATATTCCCTACAGGTACTGTTTATTAGCAAGACGACAGTGTCAATTAATGGCCTGGCCTACCATACCTGGTAATACAGTGTTTTTGGTTGTTTTCGCGCATGCTTGTAAATGCGGATCAACTTATTTTTACATATCAATTTTCCTCCACCAAATCTTGTGCTGTACCACATTAGGAATGCATTGAGTCTTATGTTTGAAATTATTTATGTCTCAGCACCTAATATAGCTGGAAGTGTTTGAGTTCTATTTCAAGATAAAACATAATGCAAATGAAGTAGATGATTACGCAAGTAGAAAAAAATGAAGGGTTTAAAAGATTATTAAATACATTTAAAAATTATTAAATGAATGAGCAAATAAGTAAACAACCGCCACGCCCCCATGTGATTAGAATAGTGTATAGTGAATCTTATAGCTGGAAATTATGGCGATCTGAAAATCTACTGTATCCCCCCAACACTAGCAGATCGTTTTGAAAATGTTGTTGTGTAAATGTGAATCCTTTTTAAAATTGCAATTGAACATTTTGGCTATATTGTTGTGTAAATGTAGCCTAAGATTGGATCTGGGGGTACAGTTCCACCCTTTTCCGCCCCCTGGTGGTACTGGGCCTGCCCAGAATGCATCTCACTGACCAGCTCTCCTCTGCTTTTCAGGATGTTTGACGTGGGTGGCCAGAGATCTGAGAGGAAGAAATGGATCCACTGCTTTGAAGGAGTGACCTCCATCATCTTCTGCGTGTCCCTCAGCGACTACGACCTGGTCCTGGCAGAGGATGAGGAGATGGTGAGCGCACAGAAAAATTAAAATCTGTTCTTTCGGAAACTTTGCGTTGGGACGTTCCTCTCAAACGGTGCCCAATTTTTCTCCTTTTTAGAACCGAATGCATGAGAGCATGAAGCTGTTCGACAGCATTTGCAATAACAAGTGGTTCACGGACACCTCCATCATCCTGTTTCTCAACAAGAAGGATCTGTTTGAAGAGAAGGTCAAGAGGAGCCCGCTTACTATTTGTTTCCCCGAGTATGCTGGTATGAACAACTTAATGAATGTAATACAGCTTGAATCTAATATTTTTTACTTTTATTTTGTAGTATCTTTTATTTATTTATATTATTTATTTTTTATCGTTTAAGAATATACAATAGATCTATATAAATTATATAATAAAATATTGAATTAAAAGTAATAAATTAAATGTTTAATGTAGTTGTTCATCTAGTACATTATTTAAAAATAGAAAATATATTATGGAATTCAATTTTTTATAGTTTTGTTTGTAAAAAGAACTAATCAAGTAATGTATTTTTGCATAAATGTTTTATAAAATATATAAAATGTAGTATGGAAAAACATTATATTATGTTATAAAATATTGTAATTTAATGTAATTCTAAATAGGGCTGCACGATTTTGAAAAATTTGCATATTGATATTATTGAGGTCAATATTTCGATATGTGCTTGCGATAAATGGTATTGTGAGTCAACTTGATGGGTTTTTAAGAAAAATGCTGATTAGTAATATTGAGAAATTTTAGATGCACCAATTGCAATTTTCGTGGCTGATTCAGATTTTTAGGTGTCACCTGCTGATACAGATTTTTTACATTTTTTATATATATATATATATTTTTTTTGCAGATTCCAATTTTCTTTTTAAGAACTATAGCTATCATAAATTTGTATGTATGTATGTATGTGCAATATCACACTCGTAGCAGTGCGATGTGTGGCTGTATATCGGCACTGGTGGGAGGCGTGCGTTGCCTTAGTGTCCCACCAGTGACGATATCCAGCCACATCGCACTGCTACGAGTGTGATATTGCATTTATACAACAGTTCAATGGCATAATCGTGTATATAAAAAAGAAAATCTATGAGTCCTTAAACCTTTTTGTAAGAGGAACTACTTTCTTCCGCCATTCCTTCACATCTGCAGCTGACGTCAGAACAGCAGAAGCCCTTGCTACCAACGTCACTTTAGAGCTAGTATTTGAATGATTCTCTAGCGTAATGTTTAAAGTGATGACAAAACAGGTGATTTTGCTCACATTTTAAGATTGTAGACTTATGGCATTTTATGCCATTCAGCCTTATAGAGATATCTCCCAGTATTTTTCTGTTGCAATCAGGAGATCACAATATTACTATGGTATAAATACAGCACTACAACATACAAAAGAGAGAGATCGACTTAGAAAGTAATTTACCTGTTTAATAATGTTTTGATCAGCTGTAGTTTGAAATTAAGCTGTTTTTCTCTAAGGGCTTATTTTTTTATTTTATTTTACATTTTGTGGATGAACATCATCAACCGTCTTTGCTCAGACAGTCTAATGGCCGCCGATGTGCTGTCTCTCAGAAATGATAAATATTTAAAAATAGGCACTATCCTTATAAATAAACAGAAGCCTCAAAAGTACATTGTTGCCCAACAGCAGCAATATTTGTCAAACCGTAGAGCATATATATATATAAAGCATTTGTCACAGACAGGCTGGATATCAGACAACTCTGTTCACCCGTCATCAGAAAAGTACCGCATAAAGTTATTAAGGGTATTTAGGCGGAAGTCATTTGACATTTATGAAGTTTGTTGCGCCAAACGTAGTGGTCGTGGCTGTAACTCGCGATCAGCCACTTTACACATTGTGGAATAAGTTTAGCGTTGATGAAGTATGTGGCTGTGAGCGTGGACGTCTCCATGACAACTGCACGCGCTGCTGCTAACAGACCGGAGCAGATGACTAAAATCAGCTGATTCCAGTTCTTGGCCGGCCGGTCAATCGGTGCATCTCAAATTGAAATACATTTTCCTCCCAATATGATAGCCCTTATATGATATGAAAATGTTTGTTTGTTTTGTTAGCGGCACGGAAATTTGAAAACTGTTCTCAGAAAGTATGTGTTTTTTTAATATAATCGCAACATTGTCGCATCATATAACTGCACAGTTGCTGACATCGTGATTGCGATACGATTAATCGTGCAGCACTAATACTAAATGTCACCTCAATATTATATGAAATAAAATGCAAAATAATAATTTTGTTTCTTTTTCTAATCATGTTTTGATTTTATAGAAAGTATCTGGTATAATAATAAGTGATATAATTTAGGAAATATTACATAATAAATTGTTCACTTGTTCCTTTTTCTAATCATTTTTAATTTATTAATAATATATTATAATTTATATAGAGAATATCACATACTAGATTAGATATAGTTTTCTTATGTTTTTTTTGTTTTTACTATTATTATTTTTCCTTTATTTTTACCGTTTATTATTTAGATTTATTTATTTAGAACATTGCAGACTAAGTTGTTTCCTTGTTTGTTATTTCTATTATTTAATTATAATTTTGATTTAAGTATCTGTTAGCATAATATGCGATATCACTTTTTGGAAAATATTATAATCATAAATATATGTCCATGGCATGTTTCAATAAAATCTAGATGGATTTTTTTTTTTTTAATAGAATGTATGTAGAGATGTATGATTTGCTCTCTTAACGGTCAAAACTCTCTATAAGGATCCAACACATATGAGGAGGCGGCTGCTTACATCCAGTGTCAGTTTGAGGACCTGAATAAGAGGAAGGACACCAAAGAGATTTACTCTCACTTCACCTGTGCCACCGACACCAAAAACGTGCAGTTTGTCTTTGACGCCGTCACTGATGTCATCATCAAAAACAACCTAAAGGACTGCGGCCTCTTCTAAAGCCAGCCATTTCATTGGTGAGAAGGAACAATAGAACTTCAGTTTTATTCCTCATTAATTCATATGATTCTGGTAAGATTGTTTATTTTTCCATTAAGTGTGTATTGTTTGTCTTTTGGCAGTGTTGACGGCGAGTGGCCTGATGTGAAATCTTTGGGAGAACCAGAGCAGGAGGAAGGTCAACCATGAACCTGAATGTTGAATGCATTACTTAACTTCATATTTATGTTCTCTGAACATTTTAGATTTTTTTTTAGGGTGTTTTAGGGAAAAAATAACAATTTGTGTAAAATATTTGTACAACTGTAATTGTTCCTGGAATTTTTCACCATTTTTAGACATTGACTTTACATTGACTGTCCTTTTTAAAGGTTATTTTTCATTCGAAAGGTTTCTGGGAACATTTTTTTTTTTCCAGTTTTTACTACAAATACTAAGGTCACGTGCCTTCAGTTAATGTTGCAGTGCTTTTCTTTGCCACTTCAACTAAGTTTAATAAGAGACAGTTGATATTTATCTACACGGCTCATCTGCTCAACTGTAGTATAAAAAGCTTGATATTTTTAAGACCAAACAACTGTGGGTGATATTTAAAGGTATAGTAGCTTTTTTCTGTCACAGGATTTTAAAACAAAATCACAATTCTGACCTGTATGTGTTTGGTTTTGACATATAATCTTGGAATTCTGATGATTGAAATTTAGAGCAAAAACAAGGTAAGAATTGCAAAAAAAACCCTAAACGCGCTGTTTCAAGAAAGTTGCGGATCTGAAAAACAAATTCTCACCGTTTTGAGCAGTTTATATCTCAAATTCTGAGCTTGTTGCATTTCTACATATATTGCAATCTCTTTTTTTTTTTTTAACATGGCAGTTAATGATTGTTTTTTTTTTTTTAGAATTGTACATTTAAATTTTTACATTTGTGGCAATTATCTATCTGCTTTATCTAGTGAGTTTCACGCAATTCAGATTTATCTGTATATTGAAAAGACTTGAGTATTGAAGTAAAGACTTTTTTTTTCCCCCGCTATTTTGGATTTCTAAGGCTGTCAGAATTCTGCTAGTGAGTTTGTTGCAATTAAATTTTTTTTTTCTCCCACAATTCCGCTTTTATGTGGCAATACTGAATTTATGTATTGAATTTCTGACTTTAGTATTGCAAGTCTTTGCCACCATTTCAGTTTTGTAACTTTTGTTGCAATTCTGCTTTAAAGCTGGCTAGTGAGTTTGTCAAAAATCTGATTTTGAGCTTAACAGTTGAGCTTAAATCTTGAAATTCTGACTTTAAAATCTAGTTTTTGCTGCAATTCTAACTAAATCTCCCAAGTGTGCATTTCTGTCCTTTATTTCTGACTTTAGAATTTAGAAGATTTTTACATTTTGAGGTTTTTTTAAGTTGCTAAGTTTCTCTCACAGTTCTACGTTTGTTGCAATTCAGATTTCATATCTTTTAATTCTCTGTTTTAACTGTTATCTTTTAGAGTTAAAAAGTCAGAATTATGAAGAAAAAAAACTGCAAAATGTAATCCTGTGGCAGGAATGGGCTTCCATACAGACCTATGAATTTAACAGAGGAAAATCCAAACATATCAGAAGCTCTTTGCGTGTTCATGAGAGTTTGTAAAGCTTGTGCTGGATCTCGTACAGCCATCATTAGCAGCACAGTGTGCGTGTGTGTGTTATGTCAAATTTGCCTGTGATTGGAATGATGGAAAAACTGCGGCGAGCTCGAAATTAGCTGATGAATTGGTTCCTCTGCACCTGCACATCATGAACTGTTTTAATGGAGAACTCCACAAAAGGTCAACGTTTCACAAAAAGAGACATTTTTACTGATCAAAGGGAACCAACCGTTGTCAAATTCATTTAAAGGGACCAAAGAATTTCTTCTCTAAATTCCTATAAGACTTTTTCTTTTTTTGTATTAGGTCCATATGTGGTTACATAATTGATTTAGACAGCCTGTATAATTGAATGTCATATAGAAACCTTCAGTAGGAACACAGACAGTTTTTCTGATAATAACACGATCAATTCAAATGGTTTTAAACTTCCCTTAAATGTAGGTTCTTATTGGCTGGGAAGAAATGTTGACTAATATCCACTATTTTGCTAATAAAAATGCTGTTGCAATAACAGCATGCTGAAAAAAAGACTTCTGGCTTCAAGATTTTTTTTTTAACTACTTTTTATAGTAACCTTTGCCATAAACATATTGGTGAGAGTGGATTTGCTTTAAATAGGTTTTTGAAGAGCATGCAAGATGCATTAATCAATATTTCCCCATATATTTATTTTGTGAGCTTTTTATTATTATTTTTTTTAGATATATCGCAGAGGAAATGGTGGATTGATGGATTCACACTGAACTCTAGTGGCCATTAGGAGACATGGCTGAATGTTTTCCTTTTGGTCTTTAGATCATATAAAGGCCAGGCAAATTATTAAATAATAATAATAAAGCTCATATTAAGATGACATCCTGCAGCTTTCGATACAGTCGATCACAGGATATTGCTTTTAAAAGTAAAAGCAATGGGTTTTGGTAATATGGCCTGTAAATGGATAAAGACTTACCTTGAAAACAGATGTCTAATAGTAGATTTAAATGGGGTGTTTTTAGATAATTTGACCATCTCTTATGGGGTTCCACAAGGCAGTGTTTTAGGTCCTTTGCTTCTTTTAATATACATCAATGATTTGAAAATGGCCTGTTCAAAAAAGCTTTTGTTATATGCGGATGATGCAGCAATAATTGTGTCTCATGAGAGGAAGGAAAATATTAAAAATGAAATGAGTAAACAAACTGAACAAGTCTCTAAATGGTTTTGCCTTAATAAATTGTCCTTGCATTTGGGGAAAACTGAATTTATTTTATTTGGTTCAGCTGCAAAACTGAGAAAATGTGTCAGGTCAGAGGTAAATGTATGGATCAAGTTATTACACCAAAACATGAAGTTAAATACTTTGGTTGCATCTTAGATAGTAATTTGACAGGTGAGAATGATGGCTGTTCTAGTCCATTCAAAAATTTGTTCTAAAATTAAGTTTTTAGCAAGGCAGACAGAGCTCTTAGATACCCAAACTTTAAAAATATTGGCTAGTGCATTAATGCAGCCATACTTTGACTATGCTGCAGCCTTTTAGTAGAGCGGTAGTTCTAAAAAAATGAAAATAAATTGCAGACGGCCCAAAATAAGTTGTGTAGAATTGTTATGAAAGTACCTCCACTGACGCATAATGAACATTATAGTAAAAGTAATTTTTTAAAAGTTGAAAAAACTTTTCTGAAATTAGTGATGGTGTTTAAGATTTTAAAGAAATTATTTCTTTATTATTATGTTTTAGTTAGTGAGGTACACTGTCATTCTACAAGTGTGAGTAGCAGGGATATTTATCCTTGTAGATTTAAGAGGGAAACAGGTAGAAATTCTTTTTTGTGCACTAGCTCTGTTGCTTGGAATGACTGTTTTTAGAAGGGAAATGAAAAAATGGTTGTTTACGGTTAAAGTTGAGGATTTCGTTGTGGTGAGTTGCTAAGCTGATGATGTTTGCACTCCATTTATGATTTGCTCGTTCATTTTTTAAGAATATCGAGGACCACAATGGAAATAAGCCTGTGGCTTTTTTGTGCATTTTATCCTCGACAGTTTTTAAAATGTATGAATTCGTCTAATTGGAATAAATACAATCGATCAAATACAACCAATCAATCAATAAAAAAAAATCAATAATACAAATAATATATTTGACAAGGTTCATACGGTCATGAAAAACCTGGAAAAGTCATAGAATTTTGACATGGCATTTTCCAGGCCTGGAAAAGTTTTGGAAAAACAGAAAAACCCACAAAGTTTTGGAAACGTCATGGAAAACAGATATCTGTATACTTGAATATAGGTTAGTTGTCTTTTCTTCATTTCTGTCCTTGGCCAATCACATACTCTCACATTATTAGTGCAGTGTAAGCATTATCTAAATCAATTTTACATAGATATAAATATAAATTGAAACTAAATAGATTTTTGTGTGTTTTACAATATACTGTAATACATTTGAATATGCATTGTTTTTCTTTTACCATGTATATGTAGACATTGCATGAAACATTAGGTCATGAAAATTTACTTGAAAGTCATGAAATTTTAGTAGTAAAAATGTGTATGAACCCTGATTTGAGCAAAATCATTTAAGGGGTAATATATATATATATATATATGTAGTACTATGAGGTGGGAAAAAATGGAATAATGAAACTTAATAGAAATAAAGGTGAAATAAATGCCATTGTGATTCAGCATACCAGATATATTTATTTACAAACCACATACTTATTCTGACCCGTATTTAATAAATGATGTAAAAAAAGAATAAGTGATCATTTTAAATTTATTATATTTTAAATGATTAAAATGTCTTTTGCTGACAAATGATTAAAGTCTAGTGGTTTAAATGATTGTGGCAAAATATAAAGACTAAAAATGGCAATGAATTAGTATTTTAAATACGATCTTTAATATTGCATTGGATGATTCCAGATATAAATAATTCTGACTAATTTTGGTGTATATAAACTATTACATTGACATCTTAATGGGTGTCTTCTTTAAATTAGGGTAAAGTTTTATGATATACATTATTTTTTACATACAATTATACAGAATAAATTTATCGCATGAAAAACAAATTTTATAATAAAAATAAAAACATTTGCCTTTTTGTCTATTCCTTCGGTGAACATTGTGTAAAATAGTTTTCTTTCAGTGTTAAGAACACTTTATTAGTCTGAGGAACCAAAAATAAAGCAGAGCAGAGTACAAAAATCCATCCTCAACCACAACTGACTCACACACTTAGCTCATCGAGTATGTGTGGCCCAGGCTCTATTTTTAGGGTAAGATAGGGATTTAAATATAAGTGATTTGACTAATCTCTCAGTCCTCTTGCAGAAAGATCAAACACTTAGCTAATAAAGAGGAACGGAAAATGAAAAATATGGAAAACCTGGCCTGAAAAAAAAAAATCCATACCTCTAATATCCTCAGTTTGTTTGATCAACCAAATACATTTACATTTAGCAGACGCTTTTGTCACTGTAAAAAATGTTGGGTTCCACGCAATTCCTTCATGTAGTCCCAACACAAATCGATTAAGGTAATGTAATAATTTTGACAAATTTAAGTGGATTGAACATAATTAAGTTGTACCCCAAAAAACGTAAGAATGGGGGTTGAGAGTATTTCAAGCGCAAAAGAGTTTGTCAAGCGCACTCACCTGTGTGCAGCACACCATACATGCAGTGTATTTTTTTTATACGTACAGCTGACCCTTTTTTTAAAGGTACAGTTAATAAAAAAAAATACAAATTTGATGTACATTTTTCCAACCTTGTAGTTAACTTTTGTTTTCAGTAGAACATCTGTTTTTTGTTTTTTTGGTTTTTTTGCTGAAACTGAGATCCTTTGTGATTCATAAATTATTTGACTATGACTATCTCTACTTTGAGTCAACAGGCAAAACAAAGTGAACCGCTAATGATACATTGTCTTATATGCTGGGTTCACACCAAACATGGAATTGAGAGTAATTTACATACGAAGTCAATGAAAATGTGTGAATGGAGGCAAATTACCGACACACAGTGCGAATGATGTGGAATGTGCAATGCGTTGGCCGTGAACATGCGAAATTCTCCTCAGTCGCATCTACCACAACTTGCATGAGGGGAAAACATTCCATGGGTAAACTAGAGTGAGTGATGCAGTGCTTCGAGTCTGATGTGAACCCAGTTTCATGCCTGTTTCACACATACTCCATCTGTAGTGTGAACAGAAACTGGTCATAGAGGTTTCACACATTTGCAGTCCACACTAATATATATATAAAAAAAACCTCTGATGCCCTTTTGATCCGTAGAATTTGTGCTAAACTTTTTAAATCTAAAAGGGTTGTAACACAACAACATTTTCAGCTAAAAACAGGAAACGTATGCCTTTTGCCTGTTTGTTTACATGAAAACAGCTTTTTGGGGACTGAAAATGCATCATTTTGAAAATCCCACCATTATCATCTCCATTTAAACACTCAATATGGGAATCTTTGAAAATGGTGACATCATCGTTTACTAAAAAGTCGAAAGCTAGATTTTCTATTACAGCGTTTTGAATGTTTTCATGGATATCTATAAATGCGGATCATTCTGAAAACGTGAAACCTTTGAAACAACAGGTTTTTTTGACTACATTGTGTAAACGTAGTCTAATTACACATTAACATTTTACTTCAAAGACAAGCATTTTAAAACTTGCTTGTGACACCAACAGCCAAGAAAACTGCTTCCCATGCATTTTCCTTGGCATTCAAATCTTTGTACAGGATGGTCTTTGGGACATAAAGAATTCTGTGTTTTTCCACCTCGATGATTGCCATTCACATCACCTTATTTTTGAGTTAGATGGTTCTGTGTCTTTCCTTTTCTTCTCCAACTATACCATATAGAAATATGATATATGGCAATATATACAAATCACATATTTAAAATACAAGTTGATGCAAAACAAGTGACCGTTACACCTCGAGTGTGCATTATTTTTAAAATAATTGTGGTGTTACCAAACATAAAGACACTGTTCAAGACATTTGTCATAGTTTTGTCCTTAAACTTCTCCTGTGTGTAATATTAGCCAATTAAACGCCGTTCAAACAAAATGCATTCTTCCATTCCAATGTGTTACTTTTCATTTTTAAGACACTGTGTCAAGATGAATGATTTCCAGTTTTACACACAGCGCTGCTCATCAATGTCAGTTCCAAAGCATTCAACCAAGGAGGCAGGGCAAGCATCTTAATCTTCTGTTAACAGTAGCAAGTTGGCATGACAACTGTTCAATTTGAAGTGGTGGAGGAGGTGCTTTTTTTTTTTTTTTTTAAATAGTCCTGCTGCTCACGTTTTTAGATAGAAATACTCATTCTGCGTGGATGGGTCTTGAGGCGTCTTATCCAAAGCCATTTGTTTTGATTAGATTTGTTTTTTTGTGCCTTTGCAGCACTCAGGAAAGGCTTTAAAAAAAAGCACCTCTTCCGCCATGTTGACTTCAGATAAAACTGTTGTCATGCCAACTTGCTACTGTAAACAGCATCTTGCAAAGCTTGCCCTGCCTCTGAGTTCTTCTGATTGGTCCACTGCTTTGGAACTGACATCAATGAGTAACGCTGCATGAAAAAATGAAAATTCTCTAAACTTAAAACTTTGTGTCTTAAAAATGCAGCACTCGTGTATGGCACTTATGATGCAGATTTATTTGCTCATCTACATGAATTCTTCTGCATTTATCTATGGCAGGAGTTTGAGACCTTTGGCTTGCCATATATGTGAATGTACATAGAAAAAGTGTTTTGTGTGAATGGCCCTTTAGATAACTTTAGAATAATGCAACATATCACACCCCAGTGTAGCAGCAGGAACCATGGGCATTCATTTTGTTTTGCCATTTTGTTGTGTTTTTTTGACTATCAAAGTGCCGATAACCGTTTACTTGCATTTTATGAATCGCCAAAGACCAGTTTCAGCTTAAAATCTCCTTTATATTGTTCTGGCTTGCTCGGATCGGGACTTGTGGAGCTGTGCTTCGGTGGATTTGCTCTGCAGTGTTTGAACTTTCAGCAGTGAAATTTAAACTACACTGAACTAAACTAAACTGAACTTCAACTCTGAAATCTGGACTTTATTAGAACTATGTTAAGCTGCTTTGACACAATCTACATTGTGAAAAGCGCTATATAAATAAACTTGACTTGACTTGACTATGGAAGAAAAACAGGTCAAATTTACGTTGAATGGCCTGAAGAGTAAATTAACAGTAAATGTTTTGTTTTTTAACTGAAGCATTGTGTGTGTGTGTGAGAGAGAGAGAGAGAGAGACTAATCATTTAAAGACCTTTGCGACTATTTTAGCAACTTCAATCCACTGTGTGCTTTTCGGACACCAAATGGACGTAATTACTTTTACATTTTGCTTATGCCAAAGCACAATAGCTTTTAGGATAAATTTATGGCCATTTATATAACAAGTTGTGGGGTAGTAATGGATTTTAACTAACGTCAAATGTAAATTGAATATGTACAGTTTTAAGGCTTTATTATAGCTCTTACATCCTGGTTGTAAAATATGTGTGCATAAAAGTGTTGTAGATAATAAGTCTAGCGGTAAATACAGAGCTTTTATGGTTGGAGAATTAGAGTAATCCTAATCCACACAATATTGAACTGAAAACATTATCCACTTTAATCTGCACATAATCTGCATGATCTAATTATGATACGTATCCCAGCATCTATTTGCCATATATTTCTTTCAAAAACAAAAACTTAATTCATGTTAACGTATTGAAAATTAACTATAGTTTTATTATCGTAAGAGTGTTTAATTATCATTTGTATAACCACAATTGTACTACAAATACCATGGTTAAAGCTGTGGTTATTATGGTTTAACTACAAAGCCATGTTCAAGCATTATTTATTTGTTTAAGGGTAGATTGGGTTTTGAATTATAACTCACCATAAATCTCTTTATCACATAAACTATTAGCTAATCTCTTCAGTCACATACATATTGAATGACATGTTCCTTGCAGTTTCTTCTCAAACTGTATTAAAAAGTAATGACAACAAAAGGTTTTTCGTTGTCGACTTTGTCAGAGGATGTTAGTGAAATAGTGTGGAAGACGCAGTTCGACTCCAAGGCTGTCGAGCTAAACTTCCTACCTAGAAAGCATTTTTGCTGTCAAACTGAGAAAAAAACAAAAAGTCAAATAATTAAAAAATATCTTAATAGTTTAAAATGTATATATTGATACTAGTATTTTTCTCTTAAAAAAAGAAGAAAATATTGCCAACCATGTGACTAAACAATTTTCAATTTCCAGTGCAAGAAATCTTATAAAAACATAACCAAGATTAACACTAAAAAGCAATAAATAAATGCTAATATTAATACTGTGTAAGTTGTGAATACAACTGATCATTCTATTGTGTAGCTCTTGACAGTAATATGATCAAAAGTGAATTTTTTTTTAATTATGCATATTTTCCTTGCAAATTTACAGAATAATAAAATATTATACTAGTCACAACATCAATGATAAGGACAGAAAAACACTTGGCAACATAAAATTGGAAACCATATTTCAGCCTTTATAGTTAAAAAAAACAAAATATTTATTTAAAGATCTTTGAGTTTTTTTTCTGTCATAATTAGCCTATTTGTAAAATTTACTGAAACTCAGTCATTTTTTTTTCTACACTAAATTATTTCAGTGTGTTAAAGTGATAGTTCACAAAAAAATTAAAAAAAATTTGCTCACCATTAAGTGGTTCCAAACTTTTATTAATTTAATTCTTCTGTTAAACACAAAAGATGATATTTTGAACAAAGCTAAAAACCTGTACCCATTGACTTCCATAGTCAGGAAAAACTAATACTATGAAAGTCAGTGGTTACAGGTTTTCAACATTTTTTTCCAATATCCTCTATTGTGTTCAACAGAAGAAATAAAGTCAAACAGGTTTGGAACAAGTAAAGGGTGAGTAAATGCTGACAGAAGTTTCTTTTTTGGGTGAACTATCCCTTTAAATGATTACGATAACAAAAAGAAAACAATAATAAATAAATAATAACAGATAGATAATAAAGAAAATCGATATTAATATTAACAATATTTTTGGTTAAAAAACAAACAGTATTCAATTGTCTTTAGCACTTTTCATGCCTTAATAATTGAATTATGTCTTGGTTGTTTATATAGGGTAATTAATTATATTCAATTATTACTTTGGATGTTTAAAAGCAGCAGATAGTGCTGTTTTCACAGATGACATATGCCTACTGATATCTCAGAATCTGCTTGATAAAAAGAAAGAATTGAATTATTTGTACTCGAATCAAATCTCGACCGACTCCCTAAACTTGAATCCTAAAAATCCTCCCTCAAACCAGCACAAACATCCAGCCCGCGCCAGGTTTCACCACATCATACACACACCTTCCTTTCTTATTTCTTTCCTTTTTTTCCTTCTTCCAAAGAGGATCCATCTGAATCCCGCTCTCTGGAATGCGCGCTCCAGCTCCAGCATTCCTGCCTCCTCCTCGACATCACATCCGGGTCACTCGGCAGTCAGCGAGCGTGCAGTCGCGCGTGCTCCTCCATCCGTCCGTCCATCCAGTGGCGTTTGTGCTGCTGCAGCTCCGCGCAACATGGACCCTCCGAGCGGCGGCCAGACGCGGACGATCTGACGCGCCTTCGGGACCCGCGATCTACGCCACGCGCCGGGGCAGGGATGAGGCGCAGTCCGGCAGACGCACACTGCTAGGCGAGTCGACGAGCGTCAGCGATGTCAAAGAGTCTGAAGAAGAAGAACCACTGGACGAACAAAGTCCACGAAGCGCTGCTCGGCAGGAACAAGGAGGGCGAGCTGGGGTTCGACTTGAAAGGGGGCGCCGAGAACGGCAATTTCCCGTATTTCGGGGAGGTGAAGCAGGGGAAGGTGGCCATCCAGAGCGGCAAGCTGTCCCAGGACGAGCTGCTGCTGGAGGTCAACGATACGCCTGTGGCAGGGCTCACCATCAGGGATGTGCTGGCCGTCATCAAGCACTGCAAAGACCCGTTCCGACTAAAGTGCGTGAAGCAAGGTGAGGAGAAACATCAGCCGCCGTTTCTTTCTACGTGTGTGTGTGTGTGTGTGTGTGTGTGTGTGTGTGTGTGTGTGTGTGCGTGAGTAAGTGAGTGTGTGAGACCACCGCTGTCTGGAGCTGCTGTCTGCACATTATTATTATTCATTCCAGATCCTGTTTACACACAAAGGTGTTTTCAGATCTGGTTTAGGGATCGATTGTGGCCGCAAGCGTCTCATTGTCAGCAGAAGTTACGATACAGCGGATTGTCATATCAACGTGTCAATGCAATTGGAGCTTTGTTAGGATTCTGAGGACTGTGGTGTTGTGGTATGGTGAGGGGTGTGGGGGTTTTTTTCAATCCGTGTTGGAGATATTTTGGCCCCGCGGGTCTGCCATTGGCGAACTGGGCGAACATTTGAAAGCGATTTTATTGATCTCGTAAATTGTACGCTGGATGTGGCAAGCTGTTTGAACATTTGCTCATTAGCAACTATTGTTACCTTACGATATTTTCACAAATTTTGTAGTTTACGAGAAGAAGACGTTATCAAAAGCATGTTTTCATAGGTTAGCATTTTAAAACCTCATTCACACTACCAGCGTTTTCTTTGTGCTGCCTTTCACCCTGTTTGACGAATGAAGTCGCTATGTATACATGTATGTACATGATACAAATTGTATATACATTTTAATATCTATGTAACAATTGTTTTGTATATTGTTGTTTCTGTGTATCTGTGTGTGTGTATCACATATGCCTAATAAATATATATAATACACACACATACACTATATTGTCAAAACAAACTTTTATTTTGGATGCGATTAATCGTGATTAATCTTTACCCAGCACTTTTTATGATTATATTCACTGACAGAAAATCTTGCCATGAGAATAAACATTGTGGAGGAAAAGCACTAAATAAAGATGGAATCTGTGCATAAAATGGTTAATTCAAAAGATGAATAAGGTGGTCTGTTATTTCGGATATTTATCTGTGGCAAACGACGGTGAGTGAATGCCCAGAATCTATCAATTGTTATACATTCTCACTCAGTACACCGAACATTCTCTTTAAGGTTCTCTATAAGTCAGACCTGCACGATCAATCAAAATGAAATGGCTGCCAGGATTAATCAAAGAGGCTGCGATTCTCATGCACATCTTGTCAGGGAAGCTTGGTTGTGTGATCAGTAGTAAATGTCCTTCGAAAGCCAGAGGGTGCTCTCGTATACTGAAACTCCAAACACCCATGAAGAAACCTAGTAATACATGTTGTTAGATTAGGTATTTTCACGGGGTTTCAGATGTAGCAGCAGTACAGAGTCATAGTTCACTGAGATGCAAAGGAAACCGCTGTTATTATTATTATTATTGAATAAAAATACCATAATATGTTTGCAGATATTTAAGAAACATGTTAAGTGAACATTCTTGTTTATCTGAAAAACAATGCTGAAGTCAGTTATTCTGCTTTGAAAATGGGCGTTCCATGTCGGAACGCTGTTTTTGTTTTGGTCTATTTAACCCACCCAATGCCAGTTTAGCCTATTATATTTCAGAACCCCGGGTTGCCTTGTTGGAAAACCATGACCTTCATTCATTCATTCAGAAAGGCTCTCAAAGCATGCGTCCATGACCGAAATGCGACCTCCGGTGGACAGTAGCAACCTCCGAAATGAGACGCAGATTCAGAGTTCCACATGAGGTGGCTAATAATTAGCAAATAATATAAGTATTATGAACATAAACATTAGGTGAGCAGGTTACACTGTAACCCGTGTCCTAACAACATGCTACGCGATGAGATTTGCAGTGATAAGCAATTTGGCTGTTTGCACCAGACGAAACACGACAGAAAATTAAATACAGCCATTTAGAAGCACAGAATATGCACTCACTCATGAAATAGTAAGGTTTATAATCTAATTAATACACATTAAACCTCTTTAACATGATTAAATGTAGATGCTGAATCACTATGTGTTGGTTTTGAGTCACTGTTCTGAAGTTCAATTTCAAACGGTTTATTTTATTTTCAAGATCTGAGGTAAACTATCTGCTGCTGCTTTCAGTAGTATGGCAATAAATGTCATGTAAAATGGCATTCAAACTCACATTGTTAGCATTTAACACTGAATAAAGCACATGAGGTGTAGCTGAGGTGATTATTGTCAGTTTTCTGTTGTTCAGTTGTGAGAAATAGAAGTCGTTTCTAAAATATTAATTTCAGGTGTTGGTTAGAACAAAAACTCCTTTTAATATGGAAATTATTCCTTCTATCGTGTGCTGTTGCTTTTATATAGAACACGATTTAAATTAGCCTGGTCCTCAATCTGGCAACCTGCGCTTGCGTTTGTTTTGATCCAGAAATGCAATACCTAGACAATCACTGGGTGTCAAACTTACATACTGCACCTTTAACTAAGGGCCAGGACACACCAAGTCAACGGCAAACAACTAGTGCAGAAGAAAACCAACTATGTTGTTGGCTCATGTCTGGACCAAAAAGCTGTGCGTGAACACACCAAACGAATGGCAGTCGACTGAAATGAGAGCGTAGCTGCAGGGCACAGTAGTCTGTTTACTCATTCCACAAAGGAAAACCAGAACTTCCAATGCACTGGGGATTTAGTACCATTGTCACAGTAATTGTCTCATAATAAATCTTGTAATCCATATTGTTTGCAAAATTTGATAAAGGTAGTGAAATTACAGCCGATTTCTGTGTTCCCTCTTGACTTGAATTGTTTACTTGGTTACGTCTCTTCAATTTTTGATCTTGCGCTTTGAGTCATTGCTGAAAAACTAATCAGAGAGCTCTCTTCAGCCAACGGCTGAATTATGAACGTATTATGTTCAGCTTCCGTAGCAACTATTTATTAGATAGTAAGTAATCCTATGTTAAGTTTTGGCTAGTATTGTTTTCAGCTGTCTGGAACTGCTGTCTGCACATTATTATTCCAGGTCCTGTTTACACACAAAGGGGTCTTCAACATACATTTGGCGCCGACGAAGATGGCCGCCTCCGTGTTGAGCTCTGCTGTTG